>CM076570.1:1323078189-1323648310 GCA_034641835.2 Pinus albicaulis
CATCCGACCGCTCACATCGGAATGAATCAAATCAAGTATCCCAGTCGCTCTGCTGTCACTGCTGGGAAAAGGGGATTTGGCAAACTTGCCCATCGCACATCCTCTGCAAGTATCAAAGTGATCAGTATTGAAATCTGGCACACCTATAGTGATCTCCCGCAAAGTCCTCAAGGCTCCATGATACATGTGCCCCATCCTGTGGTGCCAAATCTCACACAGCTCAGGACTGCTAGCTCTGCTGTCAGTGCTACTGCTAAATGCCAAAAGGGACTGAAATACAAACTTGTACACCTTTGCATGGCGTACACCTATCACTCTAACTGAATCAGCTGGAGTGCCCCTGGGATACATCAACACCTGTCCTCCCCTGAACAGTACCTCATATCCTCTATCCTCCAAAGCTGAGACGGATATGAGGTTCTTCCTCATCCCTGGCACATAAAGAACATCTGGCACCTTCAAGGGAGGCTTGGAATCCCTCTGAATTGTCAATGTTCCCACACCGACTGCTCTAACAACTCTGTCATCACCGAGTACTACCTATACATCAGTGCCACTCTCTGAAAGCTCTGAGAAGTACTCACGGACTCCTGTCATGTTACGTGAAGCCCCATTGTCCACATACCAGATACCCGAAGATGCTCCACTAATCGAGGGAAATGCATGCTCCCTCTGAACCTCTATGGCAAATAATCCCGCACTAGAGGACTCACACGCAGTGAACCCAAACTCCTGGTCAAAACGATCTGCAAAGTCCTCAACCTCTGCTGAAGGTGCCATGCTCTGGTTCTTCCCCTTCTTCTTCTTCTTCTCCGGACACACAACTGCATAGTGTCCCATCTTCTGACAATTCCAACACTTCACTTTCGAATAGTCCATCTGTGTGTTATCCTGTTTAGCTTTACCTTTTCCTTTGCCCCCACCATTGCTTGTGGAAGCCTGCTTCTTCCCTTTGCCTTTCTTGCGTCCTACCAACAGTGCTACATCCTCATCCTGCTCGACTGGCTTGGCTGCCCCAAGTTGACCTTTCCTGATCTCTGTCTGAATGCAATCATCCCAAAACCTCTCCCATGTGGGAAGGGTCTCACATGCACAAACCCCATCAGCAAAGTTCATCCATGAACGGGGGAGGCCATTCACTGCAATCTGCACCAACTCAGTGGGTGGAATTGCCTCTCCAATCGCTGCCAACTCATCTCTCACATTAGTAATCTTTGTGAGATATCCAGCTGCACTATCATTACCCATCTTAATGGTCTTCAGCTTCTCCTTCAGGACCATTTTCCGGTTCTCATTGGTACTCTGGTAGAGATTGGACAATGCTGTCCACATCTCATGAGAATTTCTCTTTCCTCTCACATGAGGAATGCAATGGTCTTTGATTCCGTCTAGAATCAGTCTCTTACCCGTGTTGTTCTTTTTATTATATGCTGCCAACTGAGTAGCATCAGTAGGCACATTTACAGGGTTCTGTGTGGTATGCACCATAACGTCCCAGACTTCTGCCTCCTCAAAGATACTCTTCATTCTCTCCTTCCAAATGTTGTAATTGGAATGCCCATCCAACCTATCCTCCACCCTCAGTCCCAAAGACATCCTGCTGTCCTAAAACTGAAAAATAGCACTGCTATAGTAAAGATAAAACTGTTGTTTGTGAAAAATCAGCTTGCTGGAATTTTCTGAGTGAAAAATCAGCAGGTTGTAATTTTCCTCCTTGATGTCCCAAACTGCTCTTCACCACTCAACCTCTGATACCATGTAAAAAATTTCTGTTTCCCACCCCGGTTTTCAGTTTTCACCTTATTACTCCAAAATAGTTAAATGCCCTTTCCCATATTCATACATTTAACAAACTGGAAAATAAATTTTGTTGAAAACACAAATTCTGGAAATTTTTCAGAATGCTGGAAAATGCAGAATTAAAAATCAGCAAGCATAAAAACAGTCATTCACACATTTGACACAGATATTTTTGGTCAACATGACCCTGGAAAAACCCCCTACAACTCTTGGGGAAAACCAATTCGAAATCTCCTTCTTATTTCTGGAAAATGCTTTTACAGAGGGGTGAAATATACAGGAAAAATTCCAGCAAATTAATAACAGACTTATATGGTTTTCCATGCTTGCCTCCGCCTTGGAAAACATGCCAGAACAGCAAAATACTCAAAACAGAAATTTATTACAGCAAATGACAGTTCAGAAATTCGTGCCCAGAACTTAGCTGAACAGTCGTACGGACTGTACAGAATTTTCCAGCAAGCTGTCTTTCTCGAAAATAGTGCTGGTTGCCTAGATAAACGTGCCCAGCCACCTAGAAAATCGAGCCCTCTTGCTGCTGTACTATTCCTCGAAAAACGTGCTGCCTTTCTCCTTGAAAACCGTGCCTCAATACCGCTGTACAGACTGCTGTACGAATTTCTGTGCTGCTGTACGGCCAAGTTGCCTCGGTATCCGTGCACTCTCTTACTGCCTCGAAAACCGTGCCCTCCTTGCTGTTGTACGGACTTGCTGAGTTTTTCTTCTCCTTCACCCTCTCAAGCTCTCTTCAGAAAAAAAGTCTCCAGCTCTCCTCCTCCTCTCTCAATCTGCTCATGAAAGAATGAATGACCTTTTCCTCCTTTAACCTAACCCTAAGTGACTTTTGGGGAATCCCTAAATCCAATGGCTGAAATAGATTGAGATCTAGGGCTGAGATTAAATGCTCATTTAAATCTCACTTTCTATTTTTTAATTCACCCCACCTTAATAAAGACCCACTTAGTCATTTATTTCCAAAGTCACTTTTTCCTTTCTAATTTTACATTGACTTTATTAAAAGTCACTTTAAAATTAGACTTTAGTAACTTTATCACTTAAAGTCATTTTTAAATTAGATTTGACTTTATAACTTTATAAAGTCACTTTAGTAACTTTATCACTTAAAGTCACTTTAAAATTAGATTTGACTTTATAAAAATTATAAAGTCACTTTAGGAGGACTTTAGGAGAAAAATTAAATTCTTTTGGACACTTTTCCCTAGGCTAAAGATCAAAGCCTTAGGGAACAACCTGTCGTCCGGTACCAAATTTCAACACTCCCTCTTACCGAGGAAGGTGTTCCTCACCACACCCATCTTGCCTCTGAAGTATACATGCTTGCCCCGTGGTAAGGCTTTGGTAAGAATATATGCAACCTGCTCATCAGTGGGAATATACTCAAGCTTCATAGCTCCTTTCTGAACATAGTCTCTGATGAAGTGATATTTGATCCCGATATGCTTTGACTTGTCATGAAATACTGGATTCTCCGTGAGTTTAATGCAACTCTGATTATCACAGTAAATCACTGAAGGTCTCAACGGCTGACCAAATAAGCCAAACAACATCTTGCGAAGCTAGATGGCCTCACAACTAGCTAGACTAGCTGCCATATACTCTGCTTCCGCTGAACTCAATGCTACTGACTGCTGCTTTCGGCTGAACCATGACACTACTGCCGAACCCAACCCAAAACAGCACCCTGAAGTGCTCTTCCTATCAGAAGCACAACCTGCCCAATCAGAATCAGTGTAACCTGCTAATCTCACTCCATCCCCCTGCCTGTAGTCCAGACCATAATCCACTGTCCCCTGCAAGTACCGCAAAATGTGTTTTGCAGCCACCCAGTGAACCTTCCTAGGCTCACACATAAACTGACTCATCGTGTTGACTGCAAAACAAATATCTGGTCTAGTGTTGACCAAATACATCAAGGAACCAATCAGTTGTCCGTACAATGTGGGATCCACCAACTCGGAATCCGAAGCATGAAGCTTCTTCCAGTTGGTGATCATCGGTGTCGACATGGGTCTACAATCCTCCATGTGGAATCTGCCAAGGATGTCCACAATATACTTCCCCTGTCCCAGGAAGAAATGCCCCTCCTCCTGCCACACCTCCCAACCCAAAAAGTAATGCATCAAGCCGATGTCCTTCATCTCAAACTCCGCCGCAAGATCTCTCTTGCAGTGCTCTGAGTCTCTCTGCACCCGTAATGACAAAGTCATCCACATACAGCACCAGAATGAGAGGCTCCTCACCTATCACAATATAGTAAAGGTTCGGATCTGCCTCACTCTTTGTGAAACCCATCTTCCGCAAGTAAGTATCTATCCTGGAGTACCAAGCTCTGGGAGCTTGCTTCAGGCCATAAAGGGCCTTCTTCAGTCTGCACACATGGGACTCCTTCCCATGCACCTCAAAACCCCGTGGCTGCTCAATGTACACCTCCTCCTGTATGAAGCCATTGAGAAATGCGGTCTTCACATCCATCTGGTGGATCTTCCAACCCATCTCTGTTGCTATCGATATAATGGAGCGGATCGAAGTATATCGAGCCACGGGAGCAAAGGTCTCCTCATAATCAACTCCCTCTACCTGGGAGAACCCTCTAGCCACAAACCTCGCTTTGAATTTCTCAATGCTGCCATCTGCAGCATGCTTTACCTTGTAAAGCCATCCGGAAGTAACCACGGATTTTCCCTCAGGCCTCGGCACCACCTCCCAAACATCATTCTTCATGATAGAAGAATACTCCTCCTGCATGGCCTCTCTCCAGACCTGCTGGCTAGCTGCCTCCTCATAGCTAGAAGGCTCGGAGTCAAGGATGCTGGTAGCCATTGCCATATAGCTACAAAACCTCTCAGGTGGTCTGCTCTCTCTGACCGGCCTCTTAGGCTCAGCAACAGATGTGGCATCTCTCAAGGTGTCCTGAAGCCACTTGGGCTTCCTCTTCCCTGAGCACACTTCTCCCGCCGGAGAATAAAACTCCTCCTCCTCAACATCGGGAGCCTGAACTCCCCGATCGTCCGTCCGTCGTCCTCCCGCCTACACCGAACTCGTAGATGCTGAGGTACCGTGTGAACCGTCCATCGCGGACTCCCAAAGGGAACTGCCTATGGACCGCCATGGCCGGGCCGTAGCACCACCCCTCTGACTCTGCGAGCCACTCCCCACCGACGGACCTGACATCGTCATAGATGTACCTCCGGATCCTCCTGATCCCTGCCCACTGGATCCCTGCGACTGACTCAACTGCTGCTGAGGGTCTGGCTGATCCAGATACTCTAACTCCCGTGACCTCCTAAAGGCCCTGTCCTCCTCGAACTTCACATCCCGCCCGACAACAACTTTCCTCTCAGGCAGAAATGTAACTGGAAGGCTTTGAGGTCTCACCGTAGCCCACAAAGATACCCTTCTCTACGATGGGCTCTAGCTTGGTACTCTTCTCCTCGGGTATGTAGGAGTATGAAATACACACAAAGATATGAAGATGACCAATATCAGGCTTCTTCCCAGAAAAAGCCTCCTTCGGAGTCACATGCCACAAGGCACGATGAAGACTCCTGTTCTGCAAATATATAATAGTGTTGCAGGCCTCTGCTCACAAAAACAATGGCAACCCTTGATCATGTAGCATGGTTTTGGCAGCCCCTTCGATGGATCTGTTCTTCCTCTCCACAACCTCGTTCTGCTGGGGGTTGTAAGGAACTGTGAACTCCCTCCTAATTCCTACCTCCGCACAATAATGAACAAACTCTCCAAGGGTGTACTCACATCCTTTTTCCTACCTTAGAGACTTGATCTTCTGACCTGTATGAGTCTTCACAAGAGCTCTGGACTCCTAAAACCACTTGAAGACCTCTACCGAGTGAGATTCCTTTGACTACATTTAGGTTGTTGGGTATGTGTTATATTCTTTCCACGATTAGCCCCACGCGCTGTATGTTGCGTCGGGCGTAGCTGGGGGGTCACGAGGGGCGAAGCAGTCCCCACCGTTGGGGTCCGGGGATCCGCCCATGGTTTTGTGCATGGTTTGTGCGGACCCACTCATAGGCGGATCCGCCCATGGTTTTGTGCATGGTTTTGCACATGGTTTTGGGGTTCGATGGTTTTCGGCCCCTGGTATTTTGTAGATCCATTCAAGGGAACTATGGTTATGTTCTAATTCAGGGTTAATGGATTAGGGTTTATGTATGATTCGGCATGTATATATATGTGTTGTAACACTAAAAGGAATATAATGAAAAGTCAAGCTGGTCATCCCGATTTGGGATCCAGGGGAAAATCTCTGTGTTTATCTGTTTTATGTTTTATGGTCTTGCTATTGTTTATTTTCTGTTATAAGATTCGTGTGTAGATAATTTCTGTTCAGGGTTAAAACCTACATTTGGTATCGGAGCTGTTTCGGCTTCAAGGGGACGCCTTTGTTGTTGAGGGTTTTTTGCTCGGGCCTGTGGTAGACCCTGTGCAGTGGGATATCTGCGGGATCGATTCTTGCGGTGAAAGAATATGGCGAGCAGCGGGAAGATAGAGATCGAGAAATTTAATGGTCATAGCTTTGAGTTATGGAAGCTCAAGATGGAGGATCTGCTGGTGGATAAAGATCAGTGGATCGCGGTAGATCCAGGTACTAAACCAACGGCAATGTCAGATGAAGACTGGAAGAAACTGGATCGGAAGGCTAAGAGCACAATACGGTTGTGTGTGACAGATTCAGTATTGTTGAATGTATCTGGGGAAGCTATGGCGAAGACCTTGTGGGAAAAACTTGGGACTTTGTACCAATCTAAGTCTCTGGTGAATAAGTTGTTCCTGCGGAAAAAGCTGTATAACCTGAGGATGAAGGATGGAGACTCGATGACAGAGCATCTGAACGCCTTCAATACTGTGGTAAGTCAGCTGTCATCTGTTGATATTAAAATCTCAGATGAAGATAAGTGCATCAGTTTGTTGTGTTTTCTACCAGACTCGTGGGACAGTCTGGTTATTGCAATAGGTAGCAATACAACTACCTTGAATTTTGATGACATTGTCTCAGCCTTGCTGTCGGAGGAAATGAGACTGAGAAATATGGAGGGTCAGAATGGAGATGCCTTATCTGTACGAGGAAGGTCCCAGAACAGAAACAAGAATAAGGTTTCGAGTGGGAGATCTAAATCTAGAGGGAGATCTAAATCTCCTGGAAAGTTTGTAAAGGTGTGCTGGAAATGCGGAAAGGAAGGAAACTACAAAAAGGAATGCAGATCTAAAGCTCCCGAGAAAGGAAAGGGATCTGATGATGCTCCTTCTGCAGAGGCAAAAACCACCTCGGATGAAGGTGGGGATGTGTATTTGGCTTCTTCTTCAAATACACATGTAGATCATGAGTCATGGTTGATTGACCCAGGTGCATCCTTTCACTTCACTCCCCATAGGGAGTGGTTCTGCGAGTATGAGAAATATGATGGTGGTGATGTCTTCCTAGGGGATGATAGGAAGGCCAGAATCGTCGAACGTGGAAAGGTCAAGCTGAAGCTGCAAGGTGGGAGGATTAGAACACTTCCTGGTGTTCTACATATTCCTACATTGGCCAGAAATCTGATTTCTGTAAGCAAGATGGATGATGCAGGTGTAAAAACAGTGTTCGAGAAAGATGCCTGCAAGATGGTTCAGGGAGCACTGGTATTAATGCGGGGATTTCGGACTGGAACTCTGTACAAGCTACAAGGTAGCACTGTTATTGATGGGTGTAACAGTTCTGTGGTTCCTGAAAGTGGGACGGAAAGTCTAGCTGTCTCTAGAGAAAAGACCATGCTATGGCATCAAAGGCTTGGACATATTGGAGAGAAGGGCCTTCGGATACTCCATAGAGATGGTATGGTAGAAGGTATGTCTAATTGTTCTCTGGATTTCGATTTCTATGAACATTGTGTATATGGGAAGCAGAATCGGGTGAGTTTTCCTTCCGGTGCTAAGAGGGAAAACAAGATATTAGAACTTGTGCATAGTGATGTGTTTGGACCTGTGTCAGTTCCATCACTGGGAAAGTCTGTGTACTATGTTTCATTCATAGATGACTTCTCAAGGAATACATGGATATATTTCTTGAGGAAGAAATCTGAAGCTTTTGACAGATTTAAAGAATTTAAGGCTCTGGTGGAAAACCAGACAGAGAAGAAGATAAAGGCGCTGAGGACAGATAATGGTGGGGAGTTCTGCAAGAAGGAATTTAAAGAGTTCTGTAAGAAGTGTGGTATAGCACGGCAGAAGACTACTCCATACACACCTCAGCAAAATGGAGTTGCAGAAAGAATGAATAGAACACTGATGGAAAAGGCAAGAAGCATGCTCAGTGGTACCGGGTTAGGACAAGAATTCTGGGCAGAGGCAGTGGAGACTTCATGTTACTTAGTTAACAGATCACCTTCATCAGCGTTGGAGGATAAGACTCCACATGAGGTATGGACTGGTAAGAAACCCTCTCTTTCACATCTAAGGGTATTTGGATGTGATGCATATGTATATTTTCCAAAGGAGAAAAGGATCAAGTTGGATAATAAATTTGAAAGGTGCATATTTATTGGGTGTAAGGATGGTTTAAAGGGTTACAAGCTTTGGAACCCAGAAACAAGGAAGGTTGTGTACAACCGAGATGTCGTGTTTAGAGAGGTGAAATATGTTGTTAAACATGAAGTCCTACCAAAGAAACCTGCGTGGATAGAGTTTGAGCTAAAGGAGGATGAATCCGACTCTACAACAGAAGAAGACTTAGAAGAGGAAGAGCCACAAACTCCAGCTGTGAGAAGATTAGTTCGGGAAAGAAGACAACCAGAAAGGTATAGTCCATCTGCTTTCTATTCAAATTTTTCTTTAACTATAACTAATGATGAACCTAACTCGCTGTGGAGGCAAGATTGAGGATGGAAAACTCGCGAAGGAGGCCATGGTTGATGAAATGGGCATCCGCACAAAAATGATGCATGGATCTCGTAGATGCTTATTTGAAGGAAGCCCACAGAGAAAATGGGTGTTTAAGAAGAAGATGAATGTAGAAGGCAAGGTGGAGAAATACAAAGCTCAGCTTGGTAGCGAAAGGTTATTCCCAAAGCGAGAATTGGGATTTTGGTGATATTTTTTCTCCGTAAGCAAAAGTTACTTCTATTAGATTACTTTTATCTCAAGGTCGTTGCATTTGATTTTGAGATAGAACAGATGGATGTGAAGACAACATTTCTTCATGGGGATCTAGAAGAGGAGATATACATGAAGCAACCTGAAGGATTTATGGTGGAGGGTAAGAGAGAACTGGTATTTAGGTTGAAGAAGTCTCTGTATGGGTTAAAACAGTCACCAAGGATGTGGTATCAGAAATTTGATACCTATATACGGGGACTTGGCTTCACCAGAAGAAAGGAGGATCACTGTGTTTATTTTAAATTAATTGGTGACTGTGTTATTTATTTGGTCTTATATGGATGATAGGTTGTTGATTGGAAATGACAAAGAAATTATCCAAGATTTGAAGACCCAACTGCTCTCCAAATTCGACATGAAGGATCTTGGTGCCGGTGAAACTATATTTTGGGCATAGAAATTAAGAGAGATCGGGCAAAGAGGAAGCTCTGGTTAAACCAGAGGAAGTATGTCGAGACTATATTGCAGAGGTTCAATATGCAGGATAGTAAACCGGTGAGTGTTCCTATTCCCGTAGGTGCAAAGCTTTCTGCTGAACAGTGTCCCAAGACACAAGAAGAAGAGGAGGATATGTCCCGTGTTCCATATGCAAGTGCAGTGGGTAGCCTGATGTATGCAATGGTCTGTACTAGACCAGACATTGCACATGCAATGGGATTATTGAGCAGGTTTATGTCAAACCCAGGGAAGGAGCATTGGACAGCAGTGAAGCGGGTTTTCAGATATTTACGTGGCACTAGTGATTATGGCTTGTGCTACCAGGGAAGGCCAGGATTGGAAAGAATGTTGGACATTCGTGGTTTTGTTGATGCAGACTGGGCCGGAGATCTGGATCAAAGAAGATCTACAAGTGGGTATGTGTTTAGCCTATTTGGAGGCGCAATCAGTTGGATGAGTAAAAGACAGTCTGTAGTGGCTCTTTCAACTACAGAGGCAGAATACATAGCAGCCACTCATGCAAGCAAGGAAGCAGTTTGGTTGCAGAGATTGTGTTCAAGTATGGGGTTGGTATAGCAAGCTATAAGGATAGACTGTGATAGCCAAAGTGCAATTTTCTTGGCTAAGAACCCTGCTTATCATTCAAAGACAAAGCACACTGATGTTCAATATCACTTTGTTAGAGATATGGTTGAGGCTAAAAGGGTGTTGCTGGTAAAGGTGGACACTTTGAAGAATGTTGCAGATGCATTGACGAAGTCTGTGAGCACTCAGAAGTTCTTTTGGTGTAGAGAAACAATGGGTGTTGAAGAATTGGGCCAATGACTAAGCTCTCCTGTGGCCCCCTGTGGAAAGAAAACAACAAGTGGGAGAATGTTGGGTATGTGTTATATTCTTTCCACGATTGGCCCCACGCGTTGTATGTTGCGTCGAGCGTAGCTGGGGGGTCACGAGGGGCGAAGCAGTCCCCACCGTTGGGGTCCGGGGCAGCGCCCCGGCCAAAATTTGTTTTTTGTGCGGACCCACTCATAAGCGGATCCACCCATGGTTTTGTGCATGGTTTTGCACATGGTTTTGGGGTTCGATGGTTTTTGGCCCCTGGTATTTTTTAGATCCGGTAAAGGGAACTACGGTTATGTTCTAATCCAGGGTTAATGGATTGGGGTTTATGTATGCTTCGGCATGTATATATATGTGTTGTAACACTAAAAGGAATATAATGAAAAATCAAGCTGGTCGTCCCGATTTTGGATCCAGGGGAAAATCTATGTGTTTATCTGTTTTATGTTTTATGCTCTTGCTATTGTTTATTTTATGTTATAAGATTCGTGTGTAGATAATTTCTGTTCAGGGTTCAAACCTACACAGGTCCTCCTGGAGTGATCATCAATGAATAAGACATAGTACTCATACCCACTCAAGGAAACATGAGACATCCGACCGCTCACATCGGAATGAATCAAATCAAGTATCCGGTGCTCTTTGTCATTCTTTGGGAAAAGGGGATTGGCAAACTTGCCCATCGCACATCCTCTACAAGTATCAAAGTGATCGGTATTGAAATGCGGCACACACAGCAGTGATCTCCCGTAAAGTCCTCAAGGCTCCATGATACATGTGCCCCATCCTACGGTGCCAAATCTCACACAGCTCTGAACTGCTAGCTCAGCTGCTAGTACTACTGCTCAATTCCAAAAGTGGCTAAAATGAAAACTTGTACACCTTTGCATGGCGTACACCAATCACTCTACCTGAATCAGCTGGAGCACCCCTGGGATATATTAGCACCTGTCCTCTCATGAACAATATTTCATACCCTCTATCCTCCAATGCTGAGATGGATATGAGGTTCTTCCTCATCCCTAGAACATATAGAACATCTACCACCTTCAAGGGAGGTTTGGGTTCCCTATCAAATGTCAGTGTCCCCACACCGACTGCTCTAAAAATGCTATCATCTCCAGGTACTGCCTGTATATTAGTGCCACTCTCTGAAAGCTCTAAGAAGTACTCATGGACTCCTGTCATATGACGTGAAGCCCCACTGTAAACATACCAGACACCTGAAGATGCTTTGCTAATCGGGGGAATGCATGCTCCCTCTAAGCCTCTGTGTGAGACCAATCATGGCACTAGAGGGACTCACCTTGTGATGAACCCAAACTCCGGTCAAAGCGATGCGCAAAGTCCTCGACCTCTGTGAAGGCTGCCATGCTACGGTTCTTCCCCTCTTCTTCTTCTTCTCTGTACACAAGGTTATGTAGTCCCATATTGACAATTCCAACACTTCACTTTGGAATATTCCTTGTGTGTTATCTAATTTACCTTTACCTTTGCCTTTGCCCCCACCATTGCTTGTGGAAGCTTGCTTCTTTCCCTTGCCTTTCTTGCCTCCTGCCAACAGTGCTACATCCTCATCTTGCTCAACTGGCTTGGCTGCCCCAAGCTAAACCTTCCTTATCTCTGTCTGAATGCAATCATCCCAAAACCTCTCCCATGTGGGAAGGGTCTCACGTGCACAAACCCCATTAGCAAAGCTCAACCATGAATTGGGGAGGCCATTCACTGCAATCCGCACCAACTCAGTGGATGGAATGACCTCTCCAACTGCTGCCAATTCATCTCTCACATTAGTGATCTTTGTGAGATATCCAGCTGCACTATCAGTCTTACCGATCTTAATGGTTTTCAGCTTCTCCCTCAGGACCATTTTCCGATTCTCATTGGTACTCTGGTAGAGATTAGTCAATGTTGTCCACATCTCATGAGCATTTCTCTTGCCTCTCACATGAGGAATGCAATGGTCTTTGATTGATGCAAGTCGATCTCTTACCCTTGTTGTTCTTTTTATTATATCGCCAATGAGTAGCATCGGTAGGCACATTTACGAGGTTACGTGTGGTATGCACCATAATGTCCCAGTTTTCTCCTCAAAGATACTCTTGCATTCTCTCCTTCCAAATGCGTAATTGGAATGCCCATCCAACCTATCCTCCACCCTCGATCCCAAAGACATCATAACTGCCCTAAAGGCGAAAAAATAGCAACGCACAACGTAGTAAAGATAAAGAAATGTTGTTTGTGAAAAATCATCTTCTTGGAATTTTTCGAGTGAAAAATTAAACGGATTGTAGTTTTTTTCCTCCTTCTATGCCCAAAGCTGCTCTTGGCCTCAACCTGCGATACTATGTAAAAAATTTACATTTCCCACCCCGGTTTTCGATTTCACCTTATTACTCCAAAATAGTTAAATGTCCTTTCCCATATCCATACATTTAACAAACTGGAAAATAACTTTTGCTGAAAACACAAATTCTGGAAATTTTTCAGAATGCTGGAAAATGCAGAATTAAAAATCAGCAAGCATAAAAACAGTCATTCACACATTTGACATAGATATTTTTGGTCAACATGACCCTGGAAAAACCCCCTACAACTCTTGGGGAAAACCAGTTTGAAAGCTCCTTATTTCTGGAAAATGCTTTTACAGAGGGGTGAAATATACAGGAAAAATTCCAACAAATTAATAACAGACTTATCTGGTTTTCCGTGCTTGCCTCCGCCTTGGAAAACGTGCCAGAACAGCAAAATACTCAAAACAGAAATTTATTACAGCAAATGACAGTTTAGAAATTCGTGCCCAGAACTTAGCTGAACAGTCGTACGGACTGTACGGAATTTTCCAGCAAGCTGTCTTTCTCGAAAATAATGCAGGCTGCCTCGATAAACGTGCCCATCCACCTAGAAAATCGAGCCCTCTTGCTGCTGTACTATTCCTCGAAAAACGTGCTGCCTTTCTCCTTGAAAACCGTGCCTCAATACCGCTGTACGGACTGCTGTATGGATTTCTGTGCTGCTGTACGGCCAAGCTGCCTCGGTATCCGTGCACTCTCTTACTGCCTCGAAAACTGTGCCCTCCTTGCTGTTGTACGAACTTGCTGAGTTTTTCTTCTCCTTCACCTTCTCAAGCTCTCTTCAGAAAAAAGTCTCCAGCTCTCCTTCTCCTCCTCTCTCAATCTGCTCATGAAAGAATGAATGACCTTTTCCTCCTTTTCCTCCTTTAACCTAACCCTAAGTGACTTTTGGGGAATCCCTAAATCCAATGGCTGAAATAGATTGAGATCTAGGGCTGAGATTAAATGCTCATTTAAATCTCACTTTCTATTTTTTAAATCACCCCACTTTAATAAATACCCACATAGTCATTTATTTCCAAAGTCACTTTTTCCTTTCTAATTTTACATTGACTTTATTAAAGTCACTTTAAAATTAGACTTTAGTAACTTTATCACTTAAAGTCACTTTTAAATTAGATTTGAATTTATAACTTTATAAAGTCACTTTAGTAACTTTATCACTTAACGTCACTTTAAAATCAGATTTGACTTTATAAAAATTATAAAGTCACTTTAGGAGAAAAATTAAATTCTTTTGGACACTTTTCCCTAGGCCAAAGATCAAAGCCTTAGGGAACCACCTGTCCTCCGGTACCAAATTTCAACACTCTACCCATTAGGCCATGACTTCCATGAATTGTCCAAATGTATTCCCAATTGGTTTTAGATGCACAAGGGATCCCCTTCTCTTCCAATACAGTCCCTAAACAACCTCCTTTCTCAGTGCTTTCTCTCCAACCAAGCCAACATCGAATTTTCAACCCCCTTACCCATTTTCAGTTTGGGTTTTCCAACCTTGAATTAATAGTCAAATTCATGATTTAGCATGCCCAAACACTAATGTATGGTCCCAAGTTGGATTTGTAACAACCTTGGTTAAAATTCCTTGTAATAAATTTAATAAAAGCACAATATGACCAAGGTGATTGGACACGTATTCCAAGTTAAATGTTGGGAAAAACAACCTAGTGGGTGTTCATTTGGTTTATTATGGCTAAGGAAATTGGAAAATAAATTGAAAAAGAAAATAGAGATTTATTGGTATTTTATTTATGAAAGTAAAGGAAATCAAGAGAAAAAAAAGGTGAAAGGTGAAAGGTTGCATGTGAGGAGGAAATTGATGAAAAATAGAGGCCTCAACAATAAAAAGGTTTATGAGGATCAATTCACAACCTTTTGTCATTTCTAGCTTGGAGCTCTCTCTCTATTTTCTCTCTCACATACTATTGCACACGTAGAAAATTCTTGGAGCACTCTAGCATTGGAGAAAGGAAGGTAAAGGAAAGACAAGAAAGAAAAGGGAAGCAAAGATCAAGGAAGGGAGAGTTGGATAAAGTGACTACAGTGGGATTACTTGTAGGTATCAAGTTGCATGTATGCTTTCCTTTTTGGCATGCATGGTATATGCATGTGTGTATTTGTTTCTCTTGTGTGCATTGTATATCCATGTTCGCATGGGTTTTTTAGGTGTGACAATGGTATTCAACCGTGCCTTGCCATTTTCAGATAGCCATGGTATGATGGGGTTATTTCATTTGGTTGAGCTGGATTACTGAATGGTTTTGGAACTGGGTGAGGTGGTCTCAGGAAAATCCCCAAGAGCCTAGGAGTCCCTTGATTGATAATGGCGGGATACATAGAAAAGCCTGAGGGTGGAGACAAGAAAAGTCCTTAAGGTATTGGCAAAGAAATTGGAAGGCATCCATGATTTTTTAGGGCCTAGTGATCCCTTGACCAATATTTGTCAGATTATGGTAAAGCCTGGTTTGACGGAAAAACCAAAGCCAAAGAGACGAAAATGACCAACACGAAAATGAAAATTCAAAATAAGGTTAGGTCTACCATGGCAGATATATGAACCCATCTTGACCGTAAACGTGTCAAATATCTAAACCACCAGTGGATAGCAAAAGATCTCCATAACTATGTAATAGTTTTAATGACCTTGAGTACAATCATAAATGAATTGCAGGCTTGAAAGGATAAACGAATAACTCCTATGTCCGAAAGATAGCTTCATCATAAATTCAAATCCAAACAATTAATGTGTATCACCATAATAACTTAGGTATGGTGTATTTCTACGTTATACATTCATAATGTAATATGAGTTTAACAGTAATAAAACCATATGACTATGCAAACAAAGTAATAACAATACGAAGGGTCCTTTCTTATATAGTCATTAGAAAAAGGTATGAATGGAAGTTCATAAATTGTGTATATAATATTACTTCCTTCCTAAAGTTCACCTTCGTTAAGCTTTAGTTTGATAAGCTTACACATCATAATTAGTTAAGGGGAATGTGAAAATGATAATTATATGTAGGATCTAAAGTATAAGGGAAGTGCCATTAAATCCTTTAAGAGGTTTAGTAATAACGTTGGTATATAGTTTTACATAAACTAAAAGGATATCATTAAGTTATTAAGAGGTTTTAAGTGTATACCTTTAATGAAATAAAAGATATATGTTTCAATAATAGAAATTAATATAATAGATAATGTTAACCCTTGTGGACGTTAAGGGTGACATGTAATGTGGAAGTGGAATAAGTGGTGAAAGTAACTTAGAATATAATTAAATATTTTAAGGTATAAATTAAAGGGTTATGTTATTTTATGAGGCTAGAATAAGTATAAATTAGTAAGAATAGAATTAAATAGAAAATTATAAATTCTATCATAAAAATAATAAGGTGATGATGAATTGTATTTAAGAACAGTCACCATTAAAACTGAATTATGAAATCTTTAAGAAGGTTAAAGACCATAAATCTCAGAAAAGTATTATGTACATGAAATCATAAGTTATGAAAGAAATTTAATAACAGTAAATACAATGGAAGAGTTTTGTTGAACTATGACGAAGTACATTAATGTTATTGATGAAAAATTAGTAATTATGTTATAATTAGAAAAAAAAAATTTGTGGTAAATGAAGTTGTTACAAAAACAAGTCGACAATTCATGAACATATGTGATTATTACCAATAGTAGTTTTTTTAACAAATTATGGATCATAGAAGCCATATTCCAAAAATAGACCTATATAATTAATATTTTTTAATTACATATTTGTTATGAATTTTTTTTATATAATTATTACAACGTAAAATATTAATATAATTTTATGTCCATTTTCACCTCTCTAATAACATAAAATTGCATTATATTGGTTGACCTTTATCTCCCATAATAACATTATTAAGTAGTTATGTTTCCATTTCTATATATTCATTTTAAAATGATTTCACAGTAAGTGGTTTACTTGATTAACCTAAATTGATTCAACAAATAAGCTAATAACACAATGTTTTATTCAAATGCTTAATCTTGTATATTTATATTCAATTTCACATTCATATTCTTTTATTATTATTATTATTGATTGTTAGACTATAGAACTTTATTTTTTAAAATATAGTTCTTTGATGCATTAAATAGATTATTATTAATATTATTATTATTATTATTTCATATGTCTATCTCTCCAAAGCTCACAAGAATTTGACTTCATGACCTATTATTAAGGTTTATCTTTGAAAAAGACAAAAAAAATTAATTTGATGGAAAATTATTTAAATTAATGCTTAAAATTAACACACAACTTTGTGCATTATAACTAGAACAACCTAAATACATGTTAACTCCACCTCAAATGTATAAAAGTACAAACCTCTTCTTGTGCAAAATTTATTAAAATGATTAATATTTTCTTTTATTTTTTAGATTTAATTTCACAATGATATTCTTCTTTTTATTAGAAATTGTACTATAATACCTTTTTCTCTAAAAATATAAAAGAATAACACTTATTTTGAAATAATTTCATTATTCTAAAAATTTAAAATTCTCTGCAGTGCGACTGTGGATTAGCTTCTCTGCAGATCATTCTTCTCTGCGGTGCGACTGCAACATCCACCAAAATAAACACTAAATCAGGGCCAACATTGCTCAAGATCAGTGTTCATTTGGTGTCTTCCGAGGGTGCTGGTTGGGCAACGAAGAAATTTTTGAATTCCAAAACTGCTCATCTTCCTTGACATACAAGTTTCAGAAACAAAATTTGAATTGTCCTGCTTGACTTCACATCTAGATCATCAATGCGAGTAAAAAGAATGTAAAATTTTGTCTTTGTGAGCTCAGAATCATTAAATTTAAGGCTTTGAATATACGGTGGCGTTTCTTGATCGGTTTTGTCTTTGTGAGCTCAGAATCATTAAATTTAAGGCTTTGAATATGCGGCGGCGTTTCTTGATCAGTTTGAACAAGTTGAATTCGATTACATTTGCCTGTTGAGTCCGCGGTGGGACTGTGACATCTTCCATTGTAAAATAGGTCGTGAGTTGGTCTTAGTCCACTCCACACCTAAAGGCATAATTTGGCTCATTCGGCTCTATGGATCATTCTTCTCTACAGTGCCACTGCAGCATCTTAGTCTGTGGCATCCACCAAAATCAGCACTAAATCAGGGCCAGCATTGCTCAAAATCAGTGTTCATTTGGTCTTCGCAATGTTTCATTAAACCTATGCTTCGGATCATTCGGCTCTACGGATCATTCTTCTCTTTAGTGTGACTGCGACATCTTAGTCTGCAGTGCGACTGAGGCATCTCCAATCTGTGGCATCTGCCACTGTAAAATAGGTCGTGAGCTACTCTAGTATGGCTCCAAGCTTCGCGAAGATAATTACTAGCCTAGTTTCGTCCACCTCTTAGAGTCAAGCTCCTTCCCATATTGTTAGTGAAGCCCCAACTCCCACTGTGTAGGTGCTCAAGGCCTCACTAGTTGAGCCCTTGAAGTTTTCTGAAAGTGCCTTAATCTGCTGATTTAATGGCTTTTGGCCGCGCTGACAGCTCTCCACAGTTGGATCTCGGAGGTATGGAAGCTTGTAATTTTTGATGAAATTAATATCTACCATGTGCTAAGGGTTTCTTTATAGTATATTTTGGAAACTCTGAAAGTACACAATGCATTTTAGATTCCAGCCCTTGGTTTTGGGAAAACTTGGGCCTATTCATGAAGCCATGGAACCTATCATTCGATCCCTCAACAACGGTCATAACTTCAACACCAATTTGGGTCAGGTTGCCAAACCTACCTTTGCATCTCTGGAATCTCTCCTCGCTAAAAGCCATTGGAAATGAAATTGGGAAATTTTACTACAGGTGCCCAGAAACAAACGAATATGTCAGAACCACCTATGCATGCATCTGTGTAGAAATAGACTACAGCATCGGATTCCCATCTGAAATAATTCTAACAAGCAAATACTATCTATGGAACCAGGAAATCGAATATGAAAGTGTCCTCTTTAGATGTCGATCCTGCTTCGAGACAGACCATCTAGCCAAAAATTTCCTAGAAGTCTCTTAGAAAAATTCTGCTAGAAAGAACCACCATAGATCTACATGGTGGGAAGGAGCACAAAAGGAACATTACACTGTCACCAAGGAAGAATACTCTCCAAAAAATTATGAATCGCAAGAAAGAAACAACCCTCAAGACAAGCAAGGGGAAAGCCCCGCCCAAAAACAAAAAAACAAACTCGACAGCCCCTCAAGCATCAACATTTATGAGGATTTGAATGCCGCGCAAAAGAAATCTTCATTTAGCAGCAAATCAGACCTCCTAGATCCCTAAGATAAGACACCAGTGTCCCAAGAATCAGAAGAGATGAAGGAGGTGCAAAATAAAGGAAGTTGAAGACCGTAGAGAAGAAAAAGAAAGCTACAACACCAATCTCGCCAAGAAAGATGAGAAGCAAGACAATTAAGAACTAAAAAGATTATAAGTCCGATAGACCAATGTTTGGTCTCAATGGACGTTAACCATCATCATCATCATTGTAATTATTTCATAATATATCTTGATAAATTTCAAAAAATAATTTCCCTATAAATTAAATTTAAATTATACCATAATTTAAATTATTTTAAAAATTACTTTTATTATAAATATAATAAAAAAAATAACATAAAATTTTTAATAAAATTTATAATAATAAAAAATATTAATATAAAATTAAGTTTCTCTATTCTAAATGTTATAGTGAAAAAAACTACTTCTAATTTTATTTTAAATTTTAAGGATAAAAAAAAAATATCATTACCTTTCTATTAAATTCTTATAACATCAAAGAGAGAAAAAATCATAACAAATTAACCTTAAATTATAATATAATTTTAATCATTTTAAAACTTTTATTATATTTCTATTAAAAAAATATAACATAATTTTTTTAATAAAATTTGTAATAATATAATTTTTTTTTTTCTAAATTTTATATTTAAAAAAAACTACTTGTAATTTTATTTTATTATTAATTAAATTTTAATTATAAAAAATTAATATCTCTACCTTTTTATTAAATTCATATAACATTTAATAGCCAAAAAAATCATGAAACAAAAATTCGTACCATATTAAATTCCTATTATTGCAGAAAGAAGTACTAGAATACCAAAAACAAGAAACACTCCCAATACCAGATTTCTTATAAGTATAATATTTAGATTAGAGGGAAGTCTTACTGAGATGCCAAAAGTCAAAAGCGACTAAATGTAAAACTATTTCGCTGGTTGACGAATATCGATACATCTGCCCGTTTCAAACGGCGTTGTCTACAGAGAAGGCACCGGAAATTGTCAGAATCATTTTAATTGAAAAAAAAAAAAAATGATATAGGAGCGTTTAAATCTTGTTTTAATCTCTAGGTGGAAACATAATAGCAATACCCTGGAATTCCCAAAATTTGAGTCAGAGTTCTCCGCCTCTTGCCAGGTTCCCTTCATTCCACAACCGTTCGGGACATAACAGTGGAATCGACGGAGCACAGAACACCAAATCTCATGACAGTGAAAACCTCCGATTAATGTTTTTTCAGTTTCCCTTTTTAAGATGGCAGTTGCTTGAAGGCTGTAAGACGAGCGGCTTCAGAGATTTTGGAATCGCTGTCGAATTCCATTGAAATTGGACAATCCACGGCCTGCTTTCTCCGTGTTTTTTTAGCCAAGCTATGTCAATAGTGTTGCAGCCCTCTTGGCGCAGTGGTTTTATGATATAAGAAGCTGAGACTTGGAGGTGCCGGCATCGATGACGTCACCATGGATCCCGGCTGCTCCAAGTCTCGGCATCTTAAATTGCAGAAACACTGCGGGAAGAGTGCTGCGATAGCTTTGCCAAAAAAAAACGGAGAAACAGGCAAAACATCGTCCCATTCAAATGGAAATAGTCATTGACGAAACATTTATTACCTTAAAAGTATAGAGCAACAAATATTTTATCTCCTCTTCTGCAGCTCCTTTCAATGACATTCAAAGAGAAATAATATTGGAGCCAGCAATTGCGGGCTATTCAAGTTTTCACCGTCTTCTTATCATCAGAAGGTGGAATAGTTGAGTGGAGATAAACTATGAATTGGGAATAGTAGAGTCGAAATAAACGTGGAGTTGGGAATAGTTCCGTAGTGATAAACATAGAGTTCGGAATTGTTCATCTGACTATGTATTTTACAAACTTGGAGTTTGAAAATTTTCACTATCTCTTAACTGTCACGATTTGGAAAAGAAAACGCTGAGAGCCAAGCACGTGGAAGTGTGAATGTGAACGACCAGTGAAACCGGTCATCCGCCAGTGTTTATTTCCTTATCATGTCGTTTAAAGAAGTGTCTCCAGCCGCCTATTCAAGTACGTGTGGCGACGAGTAAAACTCTGTATCTGGCAACCTCCTCAAGCCGGTTGCTTCCTATGAGGCGCTCGTTCGCGCAGCGGGAACACGTGCTGTAACCTGCCGCAACAATAGGGGAAGTATGCATTTCAATATTACAATTTCAAATCTATTAATATAAAATGAAAAAATATTGAGCGTGTGATAGCCTACAAATATCAATTTATAATAAATAGATATTAACACCCTACTTTAAAATAGAAAAAAATAGGAAAAGTAAAAAACAAGTTATCTAAGATATTTGTGATCATATTGTATTAATTTTAAATGAAATTAATGTGAGTATAAAAAATTATTAAATTATAATTTATTATTTTAAATTATAATTATTATTAAAATAGAAATTTTGAAAAAGTTATAGAAGAAGATTATCTATGTTAGATGTAAGATTTTGTGATTTAATGTAGATGAATGTCTTTTTGATTAATTCATAAATAATTTTTTTATAATATTATTCACTAATACTATGACTTATCAATATTACATGTTAAAAAAAAAGATAATTTTTAAAATTAATTAATTTGATTAAATAAATAAAAATGATCTAATTAGATACATAATAAAATATTTAGTAGTGGTTAATTCTACCTTCCATTTAATAATTGATAATTAAATTAAAATTGTAAAACTCCATTTCAAAACCAACATACTCATTACCACATTATCACAATTAAAAAAAAGTTAATAATAATTAGATTCTTAATTCCAAATTCCAAATATAATAAAAAATAACAATGATAAGTAGTAGATACCCATAAGTATAGACTTGGATTAAATGATAAATCTGACAAATAGAAAAGCATGTGTGAATGGAAATCTAGCTCAAGCTGAGATGGGAAAAATACATTGCCAAAGCTGTTGCAAACATATAATGCATTAATAAATGTTATATTTGGTTTTTTTATTAAATGTTATACAAAGTTTAAACAATATATGTAACAATATATGTGATGACGAGTAATTTAAATTTTAAGATTTTAAAAATAATTTTTATTTAGTATTTAATAATTTTTAAAATAATTTGTGTACCCAATTCATATCCAATGCAACTGCGTATGTTACCCAAATGTACAAGTTCGTTAGATTGTGATATAATATTTTTTATTATATAAGGCATATTTGGTGGTTAATTTTTTTTAACTAAAACACTTATTAATGCTACAAAATATCAAACAAAGACGTAAACTAAAATTTTATTCCAAAAGTAAGTTTATAAAGAAAATATTATTTCTTATTCCATCTTTTACAAGGAAATTTGTGCAAGAGGGATATATAAGAAAAAGCGTTGGTATCCACATATATTTTTCTGAAAAGTTAAATTTATAAAGTTTCAACATAAATCACATATAAATTAGGGATGTGATTTTTTTTTAATGTATTTGAAATTTATCTACTATTTCTTACAAAAATATTATAAATATTTATTTATTTTTATTAGTATTTACAATGGATGATCACATATAAATTAGGAATGTGATTTATTTTTATGTATTTTAAATTTATCTACAACTTATTATAAAAACATTATAAATATTTATTTATTTATATTAATATTTATAAAGGAATTTTAAGAAAAGATGATGGTTTTTGGATAACTTTCAACCTTGTAAATCTCATACTTTTTCTTGCTACAATAGACATAACTAATGGTTTATTCTCTACTAAATCACAATAATATTCTCTTATAAGAAATGGATATTTATGAGGTTTATGTATTTGTATACTAGGGAATTTGTATATTTGTTGAATTAGGACCACTTATTGCAATGGATCACAAACCTAGTCAATTGTTGTTGCAATTTTTAGAAAAATAGTGGAATGTTTGTGAAACTTTCTAAGTTTGGAGTGGATGATCCACTCATCATGAGGGATAAATGGAGCTTTTCAATGCGTTTGTATTGAGAGTAATTTTTGTTAAATAGAAAGAAGGATGAAACCCTAGCAAGGAAAGACTCTAGGAAAGAGAAATAGATCTTATAAGAGAAAATTAAGGAAAGAATTAGATTAAAAGGAAAAAAATATTAAGATTCAAGGACCTAATTGTTGAAGAGGTAATTAAATAATAAGTTAAAAAAAAATTGAGTTATGAGAGATTATAAATGATTTCTTTTCTCCACATTATAAATGAATTTTTTTAAGGTTACAAAAATAAGATAATATTAATTTATTTAAAATATTAACCTTAATCATCTATTATTATTATTATTATTATAATAAATAATTTATTATTATTATTATTATTATTATTATTATTATTATAAAAAATAATTTATTATTATTATTTTTGTATTATTCATGTTATTAATATAATAGTTACGATTATAAAGATAACTATGTCAATAATATAAATTGTTATTATATGCTATTTTTATTATATTCTTAATATTATAATATTTATTAAGATACAACATAATATTGACAATAGTATAATATATTAGAATGTAGTATTTTGGTATTGTTGTTTTTGTTTTTAAAACAATTGTGTGGTCTACTGTTTGTTCTTTAAGAAAATAACATATTAATGTACTTTGGGTTTTCTTTGTTAACTAGACCTATGTAGTTTTGAATGAGCTACTTCACACACATAGTTTCTTAATAATATAGTTTTCCATTTCTAATTTATGCTTCATGGACCATGTGTTTCTCAATTTTAAACACATGTTTCCCAAGATTTATTTTAAATTATTATATCTACTTTAGTGTTGTACATTTTACAATGATTACACTATGGGGTATCATATGTATTAAGTTAAATAGTGTGTCTTACTAGAGAGTATGGATTGCCTAACCCAAGAAAAATTTTAGCTTACAATTCTTCATGAAATATATTTCATATTTTTGTATTTTATCATTAATGGATTGTATTTTTTTGATAGAGTATTAAGGAAGAAAACTTGTAACAACAAATGTGATAAAAGAGCATGAAAGAAAGTGAATATTGAAAGTTATTTAAATTTTATTATAAAGATTATATATATATATATATATATATATATATATATATATATATATATATAAGGTTTAAATGATGTGTATTGGATAGTATGGGTCATGTAGAATAATAAATATACAATGTTTTGCAATTATTTTCAAATTTTGAGTGTTAAAAGAAAAACATTATGAAAATTTTGCAAAGAAAAGAATTGGGTGGATCAAAAAATGATCAATATGAAGGTTTTATTTGATATTTCAGTAGAAATGTACAACTTAGAAAAATCGACTACATGATTCAAAACATATGATTTCACGTTTGTTGAATATTGTGTAGCAACTAATAGGTAATTCTACGAAAATAAAAATCATGAATACAAAAATAAATCCAAAGAATGTCATAATTAGGTGATATGTGAAAAAAAAAAAAGTGTTTTACAAATAAAATTCAATGAAACTTGTTAAACAATATAATTGTAAATATATATATATTTTTTGTAACCTGCATATAATAGCTTTGAAAATTATCAAATAGTACTTTCTAGTATATTTTTTTCCTACAATTATTAATTTATTCTTGATTGTGTTTTTTTGTTTAGTAAAGAGATTGATAAAATTATAAAGGAAATTTGATATTATCTCTAAAAACATGTTAATAGAGATTATAAAAGAAAGAGATAGTTAAAGAATTGAGCATAATTACATCATACATGGAACTTTCTTAATAAAAAAATACATAAAACTCTCCCAATAAAAATTCACATAAAGTACATGTATTCAATATCCTTTTGGTGTATATAAAGAGTTTGATTTTATTATTATAAGTTATTCTTTCATTGAAATAAAAATTTAAAAAGATACAAAATGACCAATATTGTAAGTAGAGTCTACTGCTTGGGAAACTAGAACAATAACATTGAAAACTAATATTAATAGCGCTTAAATCTTGTTTTAATCTTTAGGTGCAAACATAATAACAATACCCTGGAATTCCCAAAATTTCAGTCACAGTTCTCCGCCTCCTGCCAGGTTCCCTTGATTTCTCAATCATTCAGGACATAACAGTCGAATCCACGAAGCACAAGACACCAAATCTGACAGTGAAAACCTCAGATTAATGTTTTTTCAATTTCTCGTTTCACTTTTGGACCGGAGATGGAAGTTGCTTGAAGGCTGTAAGATGAGTGGCTTCAGAGATTTTGGAATCAATGCCAAATCCAATATTTGTGTATTTCCATTGAAATTGGACAATCTAAGGCCTACTTTCTCCGTGTTTTTTGGCAAAGCTATGTCAATTATATAATAGTGTTGCTTCCCTCTTCGCACAGTGGTTTTATCATATAAGTTAGAGGTGTCGGCATCGATGATGTCACGATGGATACAATGCCAAAGCGGTTGTAAACATGTAAAGCAGTGATGCAGGAGCATCCAACTCATGTTAGACAAAAAAAACAGGTTTTTGTCTCACTGTTACGTTTGATTTCTGACAGGTCATTGAACCTGTGACTGTTAATTTTATCTTAGGATATTTTCATTAGGATTAAGAAGTTAATTAAGTTCTGTAGGTTTAATCAAAAGTTTTCCTTCTTTTAAATTTATGTTAAAAAAAAATCGTTCTATTATTACAAGAACGTAAACAAGGATGTAGTTGTAACCAAATGGCTGAAAGTTTCAAACTAGAAACTATTTTCTTTCCTACCATGATACAAAAGGAAAAAGAAACACATTTTGTAGGATTCGATTTCTGTCCATCAGAGAAAGAGAAATAATAAAAGTAGAAACAGAGTTTTGTTTCAGGAACCATCTGAGTCACAAAAGAGTATTACAGCCAATTACTATTGCTAAGTACCTTACTGTCTAATTGTTATTTCATTGCATGTAACATTAATCATTTATCTCAAGATTGTAACAAGAACGAGAGAAGACAATAACGCACAAACGTTGAGTTCGATTGAACAAATTTGCAAACTGAATCTTTTATAAAACAGGCGTTGAAGCATATAACAGTAATCTACGAACTAAATATAAAGAACTCGGGCAGTGTCATACAAACGAAATTTTTCCACAAGCAACCATGTACGTCGAACATACATTTCATTCCCAAGTATAATAAACACTTTCCAGATAAGAAGAATTTTGTAAGCAAGATTTTCTATTTTTTTGAAAATATAAGAGTCTCTGTTGAAAAATTCCCGTGGGACTATAAAATGACTTTTAAATAATATTTTGACGCAATAGAATCAGTTACAGGGTTGGGGTTTCAAAACCCAAAACCTATAGCAGTTCTAAGAAAATACAAGTCCATCGACGAGTATGCAGAATGACTAAGAAAGCTTCATAAACCCTAGCCTTCATATATAGAGAAGGACTACAACAGATTGAACAAATTTTACAGGACTGCAACAGGAAGACGAGGGACTAAGCCATGTTCTATCATAGGACAGATTATAATCTCAGAGATAAATATAAGGAAGTGACCCTACCCATTTAAGATTGGGGGTCAATAACCATTTGGGCCAGAGACTTTGGAGCGATTGGAACCTGAATTAGCTGCAAAATAAATAAAGATCATAAGTGTCAAACCAGTTACATATACCGTGTTGATTTTCAAGCAAGGAAAGACGAGAAAGTTTTAAGAATTTGTTACGTAGGTGAAGGAACATAGTTGGAGAAAAAGCTTTGGTCGAAACCCACCAGGGCTTGCTCACAAGGAGCCGGAATGTTAGAGCCAAGTAAAAACGCAAAGAAAATTGAATCATAGAAGGACAACTTACCTTTCGAGGGCCAAGTTGAACTGCGACAAGCCGAAAGCAACCCACTGAGGATTCGACGTGTAGACACAATAAATAAATAGTTACGAACAACATTAGCACAGAGGCGAAGCACAACACCAGCGTCGGACCAACAATGAATGGTGGAGACAAATAAGTACAATAATCAGAGGTTTATCAGTTGCGAGATTTTACCAAATACCATCGAGAAAGTTAGCCATAAGTAGCCATAGTTACAAAACGAAAACGCCAAACAGAAGACTAGTTCAGTGGAGCAAAAGCAGAACGAAACCCTCACAGTGACGTGCAGAGTGGAACTCTCACAGAGGAGCAAGTGGAGCAAAAAATGAGTGACAGTTGACAAGGATAGGGTTTGTTACCGTGCGAGAAGGGTAAAGATTGAGGAGTGCTGACAGATGTCAGTCCAAACAATCAACCGGACGGGTTAATCAAACTGTAATAAATTTCAAATCAAACCAGCAACTACCGTATCCTATGGACAACGGAAAACTCGAGAACAATAGTTCATATATAATCCACGTTGAAAAGTTGAACGCATAGTTTTTTTAATTCAATCTCAATCCACATTGTAATGTATTATAGTATGATTGAACCCATCATATTATATTGATTTTCGAGACCTGTGTAAGATTATTTTACATACTGTGAGCGCAGATTTGGACTTGAGGGCTGGGCCCCATCAAATTTTGGTATCAGAGCAAAGGTTGTGACTAGTGAAGATGGAGGTTGGTAGACAAGGACGAGGAAGAGATTTACTTAGGGCAGTAGATGAAGGATTGAGGGAAGAGATCCGGATCCTTAATGCCCGATTAGCGGCGGTAGAAGCAGGAAGAAGAAGGGATCCTGAGGAAGGAGATGAAAGTGATGAAGAAGTTGCTGAGACGATAGATGGTTCCGATGGAGATGGACCTGAACTCAAAATGTTTAGGTCAGTTTTGTTAGCAAGTAGTAAGCCAAAGCATGAGCTTTCTACTTATGATGGAAATTTGTCAGCAGATGTGTTGCTGGATTGGATTAGTGAGCTGAACAAGTACTTTGATTATGAAGAAATTAGCAAATATAAGAGGGTAAAATTCACTGCCACCAAGTTGAAAGGACACGCGTCCTTATGGTGGGATAATGTTCAGGCGGAGAGGAAAAGTTTGAATAAACAACCTATAAATAAGTGGGCCAGGATGGAGGCCAAACTGGAGGGTAAATTCCTGCCCAAGGACTACCATATTATGCTGTATAGACAGGTGAAAAATCTGAGACAAAGGGGGTTGACTATTAAGGAGTATACGAAATAATTCTACAGAGTGAATTTGAGAGTTGGTTATGTGGAAGACACCCCCGAAAAGACAACAAGGTTTGTAAATGGCTTGAGGGGAGAAAAACTAGATGAAATAAGTATTCTCTCACCCAGAACTATAGATGAGGCATATTAGTGTGCCTTAAGAGCTGAAGAGAAAATAAACAGGAAGCATAATGCCAGAAGAGGAGGAGGATATGGCAGAGGAAAAGGAAGGGATTTTGGCAGAGGTAGAGCTACCAATCCTAGTGATGAAGGCAGTAGTTCCAAAACTCTAAGAATAATAGAAAGAGACAATAACACTAGAGGGGGAAGACCATACTAGCATGGAAGAGGTAATGGCAAAGGCAGAGGAGTTGTCCAGTGTTATAGGTGCCATAAGTGGGGGCACAAGTCTTATGAATGTCCTGAGGGTGAACCAGTAGGAGGTAGAGGAACATATGTTGCTCAGACAGAGGAAGCAAAAGCACCACCCCAAGAGGTAGAGAATGTACCCGAAATAGGGGAGGCTTTGGTGTTGAATAAAGTGTTGTTGAAACCAGCAAAATAAGTGGTTGAACCGGATCAAAGAAAAGCCTTATTCCGGACAGTTTAAAAATCACATGGTAAATGCTGCAAACTGATAATTGACAGTGGAAGTACAGACAATTTGGTAGCCATAGAAATTGTGGAGAAGTTGGGGCTGAAGAGGCTGAAACACCCCACTCCTTACAAAGTGTCGTGGTTACAAAAGGGACATCAGCTGTTAGTTGATGAATAGTGTGAAGTGGAGTTCCATATTGGCAGGCATAAGGACAAGATTATTTGCGATATTATGCCTATGAACATGTGTCATATACTGTTAGGGAGACCTTGGCAGTATGACAGGAAAGTGGTACACGATGGAAAGACAAACTATTACAAGTTTTTAAAGGATGGGATTAAGCATACGCTTGTACCCATCAAGGAAGAAGAGACATCAGAGACTAGTGGAGTCAAAGCATTGTTGGTGGGAGGAAAAGAATTCTTAAAAAAGATCGAGGATAATGAAATTAAGTTTGTTGTTGTAAGGAGGCCAAAGACAGTGATATTGCATACAAAAATTATAGATTTACCAGAGGAAATCCAAGATATGTTGCAAGATTTTGGCGATATCATAGTGGATGATTTACCAGATGAGTTGCCTCTTAAGCAAAGCATCAATCATCATATTGATTTTATACTAAGAGCTAGTCTGCCAAAAAATGCATTGTACCGAATGAGTCCTAAGGACAATGAAGAGATTAGGAACTAGGTATAGGAACTGCTAGACAAAGGGCTGATCAGGGAAAGTATGAGCCCCTGTGCAGTTCCAACAGTTTTAGCTCCTAAGAAGGTTGGAGAGTAGCGGATGTGTACAGATTCAAGAGCTATCAATCAAATTACTATTAGATACAGGTTCCCATTGCCACGAATGGATGACATGATGGACTGCTTGAGTGGAGCAGTGTATTTCTCAAAGATCGATCTGAAGAGTGGTTACCACCAGATCCGAATTCGAGAAGGGGATGAGGGGAAAACAACTTTCAAGATAGATGAAGGGCTGTATGAGTGGCTGGTAATGTCATTCGGTTTGAGAAATGCCCCTAATACATTTATCTGCCTAATGAACGAAGTGATGAAAGAGGTCATTGGGAAGTTTGTGATCGCTTATCTAGATGATATTTTGATTTTCAGCAAGATGAAAGAAGAACACTTTCGACATGTTCGAAGTGTATTGGAGAAATTGCAATAGAACAAGCTGCTGATAAATCTGAAAAAAGGTACGTTTTTCAGAAAGAATTAGTTTATTTGGGTTTTTTGATTGCAGAGAATGAGCTGAAGATGGACCCAGAAAAAGTTGCAGCTATAGTTAGCTAGCCATCCCCAAAGAATCTGTTTGAAGTTCGAATTTTTCATGGGTTGGCAAGTTTTTACCGGAATTTTATCAGAGATTTCAGTGGAATCTGCGCACCTATGTTGGATACAATAAAAAAGGCAAATCAACCTTTCTGTTAGACAAAAGCAGCAGAGAGAAGATTTCAGACTTTGAAGAAAAAGATCACTAAAAGACCGATTTTGAGGTTGCCTGATTTTAACAAACTTTTTCAAGTTCATTGTGATGCTAGAGGTACAGCCATTGGAGAAGTACTTAGTCAAGAGGACAATTCGATCACTTATTTCAGTGAAAAGATGAATGAAAGTAGGAAGAAATACTCATCCTATGACAAGGAATTTTATGCTGTCATCCAAGCACTGAAGTATTGGAGACATTATATGTTAGGTAATGAATTTGTTTTATTTTCTGATAATTCTGCATTACAGTATCTTATGCAGCAGCATAAGTTGAACCATAAGCATGCAGAATGGGTTGAGTATTTGTAGAGTTTTACATTTGTGTTGAAACACATTAGTGGACAGGCCAACACGATGGTAGATGCGTTGAGTAGAAGAGCTTTGATCTTACAGGAGAGCACAATACAAGTACTAGGTTTTGAGCATTTGAAAGACTTGTATCAGACAGACGAAGATTTTAAAGAGGCTTATGAAGCCTATCAAAATCCTTTGCTGAGAAACAATAGTCCATGGCTGGACTATAATTTGCAAGAAGGATTGTTATTCAGGGGAGGACAGTTATGCATTCCCGAATGTTCAATGAGGGAGAACATTATTCGGGAAAAGCACAGTGGAGGTCTGGCCGGACATTTCGGCATAGACAAGATATTATCACAGATTGGACATTTTTATTACTAGCCAAATATGTGACGGGACATGTAGAGATATGTAAGCAGATGTAAAATGTGTCAGTTGGCGAAGGGTTATAGCCAAAATACAGGACTTTACACACCACTGCCTATTCCAAGTAGACCATGGGACTCAGCCAGTTTGGACTTTGTCTTGGGTCTACCCATAACGCAGCGAGGTCTTGACTCGGTGATGGTGGTAGTAGATAGATTCTAAAAAATGGTACATTTTATACCTTGCCGAAAAACCAGTGATGCCACTCACGTAGCACACTTGTTTTTCACAGAGATTGTCAGATTGCATGGCTTTCCACGGTCCATTATTTCTGATAGGGATGTGAAGTTCACGGGACATTTTTGGCGTACCCTGTGGAAGAAGTTGGACACTTAGTTGAATTTCAGCTCCGCTTATTACCCATAGACTGATGGGCAAACAGAGGTGGTGAATAGGAGCTTAGGAAACCTGCTACGAAGTTTGATTGGTGAAAATTCACGGATATGGGATCGTGTACTTGCTCAAGCAGAATTTTCTTATAATGATTCGCCAAATCGCAGCACAGGCTACAGTCCTTTTCAAGTTATGTATGGCATGCATCCTTGCGGAGTGCATGAACTGCGAGATTTGGGAAAGCTTGAAAGAAGAAGTGTTGATGGGGAAGATTTCGCCTAAGCAATGAGCGATTTACATGAGCAGGTGAAGTCAAATTTGCAGGATAACTGTCAAAAGTACAAGAAGCAAGCAGATTTGAAAAGACGGGAAATTCAGTTTAATGTAAGGGACAAAGTTCTTGCCCATTTACGCAAGGAACGTTTTCCTAAGGGAGAATATAACAAGCTGAAATTTAAAAATATTGGGCCTTGTAAAATTCTTCGAAAATTTTCTGCCAATACCTATGAATTACAGCTGCCACCAGGAATAGGCATATCGCCCATTTTTAATGTGGCAGATCTGTTTCCATATACTGCCAGTCCTGAAGATGACAGGGTAGCATGGCCAGAATGGGACACCAAATTTGACAATGGTTCTTGGATGAGGAAAATGCCTACGGCACAACCCCTTGAGATCGAGAGCATTCTCGACACACAGGTAGCCAAGCACACTCTTAGGAAGGATTATTTACGGTACCTTGTCAAATGGAAGAACCGTCCCATTGAGGACAGTTCGTGGCTTGACGCAACACAAATATAGAATGCGGGCTATTCTGTTGAAGATCTCGTGGAACGGAGCCATGAATTTCTGTTACCCCGGGAGTCTGATGCAGGAGCATCCAACTCAAAGTAGACAAAAAAAACAGGTTTTTGTCTCACTGTTACATTTGATTTCTGACAGGTCATTGAACCTGTGACTGTTAATTTTATCTTAGGAGATTTTCATTAGGATTAAGAAGTTAATTAAGTTCTGTAGGTTTAATTAAAATTTTTCCTTCCTTTAAATTTATATTAAAAAAAACTCGTTCTACTATTACAAGAACGTAAACAAGGATGTATTTGTAACCAAACGGCTGACAGTTTCAAACAAGAAACTATTTTCTTTCTTACCATGATACAAAAGGAAAAAGAAACGCATTTTGTAGGATTCAATTTTTGTCCATCAGAGAAAGAGAAATAATAAAAGCAGAAGCAAAGTTTTGTTTCAGGAACCATCTGAGTCACAAAAGAGTATTATATCCAATTACTATTGCTAAGTACCTTACTATCTAATTTTTATTTCATTTCATGTAACATTAATCATTTATCTCAAAATTGTAACAAGAACGAGAGAAGGAAATAACGCACAAACGTTGAGTTCGATTGAACAAATTTGCATACTGAATATTTTATAAAACAGGCGTTGAAGCATATAACAGTAATCTACGAATTGAATATAAAGAACTCGAGCAGTGTCATACAAACAAAATTTTTCCACAAGCAACTACGTACGTCGAACATACATTTAATTCCTAGGTATAATAAACACTTTCCAGATAAGCAGAATTTCATAAGCAATATTTTCTATTGTTTTGCAGATATAAGAGTCTCTGTTGAAAAGGTCCCATGGGACTATAAAATGGCTTTTAAATAATATTTCGACGCGATAGAATCAGTTACAGGGTTGGGGTTTCAAAACCCAAAACCTAAAGCAGTTCTAACAAAATACAAGTCCATCGACGAGTACACAGAATGACCGAGAAAGCTTCATAAACCCTAGCCTTCATATATAGAGAAGGACTACGACAGATTGAACAAATTTTACGGGACTGCAATAGGAAGACGAGGGGCTAAGCCCTGTTCTATCATAGGATAGATTATAATCTCAGAGATAAATATAAGGAAGCGACCCTACCCATTTAAGATTTGGGGTCGATAATCGTTCGGGCCAGAGACTTTGGAGCGATTGGAACCTGGATTAGCTCAAAAAATAAATAAAGATCATAAGTGCCGAACCAGTTACATATACCGTGTTGATTTTCAAGCAAGGAAAGAAGAGAAATTTTTAAGAATTTGTTACCTGGGTGAAGGAACATAGTTGGAGCAAAAGCTTTGGTCGAAACCTGCGAGGGCCTACTCACAAGGAGTCGGAATGTTAGAGCTGAGTAAAAACGCAAAGAAAATTGAATCATAGAAGGACAACTTACCTTTCGGGGGCCGAGTTGAACTACGACAAGCCGAAAGCAACCCACGGAGGATTCGATCTGTAGACACAATAAATAAATAGTTATGAACAACATTAGCACAGAGGCAAACCACAAAACCAGTGTCGGACCAAAAATGAACGGTGGAGACAAGTAAGTATAGTAAACAGATGTTTATCAGTTGCGAGATTTTACCAAATACCATCGAGAAAGTTAGCCATAAGTAGCCATAGTTACAAAACGAAAAATCCGAATAGAAGACTAGTTCGGTGGAGCAAAATCAGAATGAAACCCTCACAGTGACGTGTAGAGCGGAACCCTCACAGAGGAGCAAGTCGAGCGAAAAACGTGTGATAGTCGACAAGGATAGGGTTTGTTACCGCGCAGGAAGGGGAAAGATCAAGGAGTGTTGACAGATGTCAGTCCAAACAATCAATCAAACGGGTTAATCAAAGTGTAATAAATTGCAAATCAAACCAACAGCTACCATATCCTACGGATGACGGAAAACTCGAGAACAATAATTCATATCTAATCCACATTGAAAAGTTGAATGCATAGTTTTTTTAATTCAATCTCAATCCACATTGTAATGTATTAAAGTATGATTGAACCCATCATATTATATTGATTTTCGAGACCTATGTAAGATTCTTTTACATACTGTGAGTGCAGATTTGGACTTGAGGGCTGGGCCCCATCAAGCAGATGAAGTTTTAAATGTTATGTTTGATTTTTTATTAAATGTTATACAAGGTTTAAACAATATATTTGATGAGTAATTTAAGTTTTTAGATTTATAAAATAACTTTTTTAGTATTTAAATTTTTTTATAAATAATTTGTGTACCCAATTGATATCCAATACTAATGAGTATGTCCATACCAAATGTACAAGTTCGTTAGATTGTGGTATACACTGCAATAAGTCTTGGCAAATGAAATATTTTAGAACTATATAAAACTTTGCATTTACATTTTCACTTTTAACATATTATTTTGTAATTTTTTTTATTAATGTTTTTGGGTTAATACGTTGTAAAATAATAAAATTGTAGAAGTTACATAGAAAATGTTACTTCTTATTCCATCTTTTATAAGGGAGATTTGTGCACAAGATATATAAGCTATGGTTTCTACATATTTTTCTGAAAAGATAAATCTGTGAAGTTTAAACATAGATCGATGTGATTTCTTTTTATGTATTTGAAATTATTTATTTCAAAAATATTATAAATATTTATTTATTTTTATTAGTATTTATAATGGATTTTTAAGAAAAGATAAGGGTTTTTAATAACTTTCAACCTTGCAAATTCCATACTTTTTCTTGTTGCAATATATATAACTAATGGTTTATTCTGTCTACTAATTCACAATAAGGTTTTCTTACAAGAAATATATATTTATTAGGTTTATGTATTTGTATACGAGGAAAATGGATTTTTGTTAAATTAGAATCATTTATTGCCATGGATCACAAACTTTGTCATCTGTCTTTGTAGTTTCTAGAAAAATAGTAGAATGTTTGTGAAATTTTTCAAGTTTGGAGTAGATGATTTACTCACCATGAGGGATAAATGAAGCTTTTGAATGTGTGTAATGAGAATAGCTTTGGTTAAATAGAGAGAGTGGGACCAAAGCCTAGAAAGGAAAGACTCTAAAAGAGAAGGAAAGAGATTTCATACGAGAAAATTAAGGGAAGAGAATTAGATTACAAGGAAAAAGAGATTAGGATTTAAGGGACCTAATTGTTGAAGATAGAATTAAATATTAAGTTAAAAAAAAAGGAATTTTGAGTTATGAGAGATTATATATGATTTCTTTTCTGCACATTATAAATGAAAATTTTTAAGGTTGCAAAATAAGATAATATTAATGTATCTCAAAGATTAACCTTAATAATCTATTATTATTATTGATACTATTATTATAATCTTAATATTATAGTAAAATGAAATTAATTAAATCCAAAATAATAAATTTTATAAGAAGTCAAATATATGAGTATATTCTTATTGAATAAAATCAATATTAAATGGGTTCATTAATATATTTTAGTAACTAAAGTATAATAATATTTTTTTTTAATGATTCTAACATTAGTATTATTAATATTGGAGTGTGGATATTGGTATTTTAATCTTATTAAAATATTAATGTTAATTAAATAATTGGTTTATTATAAATTAATAATATATGAAGAGAATAATTATTGTTAATTATTACTAATAATTTTGTGTAATTTTATATAATTTTATGACTCTATATTAGAATGATAATAAAAATGTGAGGCTAATATTTAATATTTAAATTATATATTATTATTAAATCATTATTATTACTATTACTATAAAAAAATATTATTATTAATTTTTATATTATTCATGTTATTAATATAATAGTTATGATTATAAAAATGAGTATGTTAATAATATAAATTGTTATGGTATGTTATTTTTATTATATTTTTAATATTATAATATTAAGATTAGGATACAACATAATATTGACAATAGTATAATATTTGAGGATATAGTATTTTGATATTGTTGTTTTTGTTTTTAAAATAATTGTGTGGTTTATTGTATGTTCTTTAAGAAAATAACATATTAATATATTTTAGGATTTCTTTGTTAGCTAGACCTATGTAGCTTTGAATGAGCTACCCCACACAAAGAGTTTTTAATAATATACTTTCCATTTATATTTCTAAATTTTAAATGAATGTTTTCCAAGATTTATTTTAAAATATTATATCTACTTTAGTGTTGTATATTGTACAACGATTACACCATGGGGCATCATATGTATTAAGTGTAATAGCCTGTTTTATTAGAGAGTATGGATTTCCTAAACGAAGACCAATTTTACCCGACAATTATTTATCTAATCTAAGAAATAGATTTCATATTTTTGTATTTTATCATCACATGATTCAAAACATCTAATTTCACATTTGTCGAATATTTTGTAGCAACTAACAATTAGGGAAGAAAAAATCATTCTAAAGTTATAAAAATCATGAATACAAAAATAAATCCAAAGAATTCCATACTAGGTGATATGTAAAATAAAAAAATGTTTTACAAATAAAATTCAATGAAACTTGTTAAACAATATAATTGTAAATGTATATATTTTTTTGTAACCTTCATATAATAGTTTTGAAAATTATCAAATCATTGTTTTTACTATACTTTTTTCCCACAATTATTAATTTGTTTTTAATTGTTCTTTTTTGTTTTGTAAGGATAATGATAAAATTAGAAAGGAAAATTGATATGATCTCTAAAACATGTCAATAGAGCATAATTACATCACAGATGAAACTCTCCTAATAATAATCCACATAGGATGCCTATATCCAATGATTTTTGGTGTGTATAGAGAATTTGATATTATTATTATTACTATTATTATGTGTGTAAGTTGTTGTTTCATTGAAACAAAAATGTCAAAACGATACAAATGACCAATATTGTGGGTCTACTACTTGGTAAACTAGAACAATAACATTGAAATAGTTTTTTTAGGCATAATAACATTTATTGATCTTCCACATAAATATATAACTATAGAGATATTAAAGTTAAAAACTAAAAATCATTACAAATAAATGAAAGCTATTCAATTATATGATCAATATTCCCAACATGGAGAAGTTCCCTTGGCGTGGGAGCCTTGGAACAAAACAAAGTGATGTGAGAGAAGTTCCTTGGATAAGCTAATGTAAGAAATCTAAGGTTGATATCCTTAATCTAGACTTGGATTTCATTCAATTGTCGTAGAATTTATTCCTTGAAATCTACCCTTTCAATTAATTGATTCCAATTAGTCTTTTTATATGCTAGTAAAGGCCAATGGTGCGTTAAAACATGGTTTTCGTTACCTTGGTGTTCTAATTTTTAAGGGATAAAATTCCCTAGTTCTATGTTAACATACCAATAAAAAATCACACCTTGCAGACCTGTAAATTCTTGTTAAACTTATTTAATTTCTTCTCAAAAGTGAGTGTGTTATCTATTGCCAAAGAAGATTATTTTATTCTCTAGCCTACACCTACATTTTGGAGGAACTGCCACTAAAGTTCTCTATGAGAAAAGGCTCTTGAGTACTCATATTTGACAATAGAACCTACTCTGCCCTATGAATAGAGAGAACGTACATTCCCTTTGACATAGAAAATTACTTATATACAACATAAAACATAGTGAGATGACAACCAACTCAGACACAAAAGTACTAGAGTTTGGAGATATAAAAGAGAAAACTACTCCACACAACTAGGAAGGTCTAGATAGAGTAAACACAAATAAATTCATTTTCAACATCATGTACTTCGTGCTAGGTTGATAGGTTGAGTAACCAAGTCTTTGTAGTTAGAGAAATGTACACACCACATTTCCAATGGTTGGAGAGATCCGACATGGTAGATTAATGGATTATAGTGTGATGGTAGTGGATATAGAGCATAATTTTCTCCGTATGTGGTGTCAATACCAAACACCTTCCACCAAAAACTAATTTAATGCCCATCATTTCCATGCTCGACAAGTGGTGTAACTCTCACACACAAGGCTATGTCAATAATAGTTGTATGGGGATGTCGTTCTCATCCTTGTATGCCCCATATATGATATAGAGAGTTTAATTATTGCATGCAATATCAATTCTCAATTGTTGTAGTATTCCAAAAAAATAAACAAAATGGAACTGCTAAGCTCATAAGATGCGATGTCAGGGAAAAAATTGGTTGATCACACAATGTTTGTGAGTGCTTAATACATTTATTATTATTATTTAAGACATTTATTATTATGATGTATAGATTTCAGTTAATTTAGAATAATTCATGGATTTATTTTAACATGTACTAACATACCAAGAAGAGTCGTCTAAATATTTAATTGAGTGTGGATCAATCATGTGGTGTGAGTATATATAGGAGTATCAAAGATCATTGGTAAGTAAGTATATTTTTTTACTTTCCTTATTTTATAATTATTATAATAATAAAACACCAATAATTATATGTACATTTCTTTATGAATTATACAATTGATAAAAAAATAGAATACGAAATGAAGCAAATAAAATGATATGTTGAAAAACAACATGAACCATTGTTTAAAATAATCTATAGTTCCTATGGTCACTTTATACTAATATGTTTTTAGATTGAAACAGTTATGCTTATTCTCCTATAAAATTATGTATATTCTCCTATAAATTTAATAAGTCATTACAATGTTTGTATATAGAGTATGGAAAAGTCATATTGTCAAAACCAAGATAATAAGAAAAAATTATAAATAATCCATTACAATATACCATTCAATTGATGAGGAAATCACCCATGCAAGAAATCGGTAAACAAAAATATTTTGATTGATTAATGAAAGTCATCCATATTGAATGTTACAAAATCTATATTTTCAAATATACATGTGTTGAAATCAAACATATTTATTGTGGAAATATTGTGTCAATTGGATAGCAATATGTTATCTACATTTAAAAAGGAAAAAGAAAAACAACTCTAATAATTATTTATTGAAATTTTAAATATTGTGAAAATTTATATTATCTCATTTTTTTTAATAATAAATAATCTTTTATTCAATTATAATAAAATATATTTATTTAGTGCCAAAATGTTACATGGTTAATTAAATATATGAATAATTTACATTATTAAAAAAAAAATGCAATTAATTGCTACACTATTTTGAATAATAAAATACATATATAAAATAATTATATATAAATATACTAATTAAAATATAAAAATATATGTTTATATTTTTAAATATAAACCACACTTTTCTAACTTGAATTTTGTCCCAAAACATTACATGAGACTACATTTACTTAATGCTACTCAGAAAAATAAAATATTGATACGTAATCCTACTTAGAAAAATTAAATGTTGAATCATATCATTTCCATTCAATTTAACTCAATGATGATGTTCATACGTTATGCACTATTGTGTTTAAATGAGTGTTACACAAGAGTGAGAATATATAAAATAAACACTAATGTTCCTAATGAAAACAAAGCAATATTTTTAAAAACAAAGAAATATTTCTTTCAACAATATTGTTGTTGTTTTTATTGGTACCATTTCAATAATTTATGGTGCGAATGTTGATATGCATTTGAGTTTTTTTTTTGTTATAAATTCAATAAAATATTAGTTATAATGAAAGAAATTAAAAAATGTTTAATTAAAATTACTATAAAATATCAATAATTTTATTTTTATTGTATTGTTTAGATTTGTTATTGATATTATAATTATATATGAAGGGTATGTGTTAAAATTATTCTATTTTCACTTTATAAATAAATAATATATTTGGATGTGAATACCATTTAACAAAATTTCAAATTAACTTTAGATGGAGATAAATTACTAAAAAGTAAGAAATATTTTATATTTTGAGTTTCCAGTATGAGTAAGATGTATAATTTTTATACTTTAAAAAAAAGTTCACTGTAAAACTTTAATAACTATTTATAAATCCATGTTAAGTAATTTATTTTAATAAGGGTTCATAGGAGGGGGAGGGGTTTTGATAAATCCATTTGGATATATGAAACTAAACTTTGTCTCAGGCTTGGGACAAAATTGAATAACCTAGCATAGATGTATGGCATTTACTTGGGACTTCAAGTGGTCAAGGAGTGTGAAATTACTTCCATTGTCATTGGAGGAAACTCCCTCATCTTAATTAGCTATCTCCATTTGAGATCTCTTCCTAAGGATAGTCTAAGGCCCTCCTTCATTGAATCAATGAGTTGATAAAAGCTATCCCTTTGAAGTATTTTTTTCATATCCTATGAGGGAGATACAAGGAGGAATATGCTCAAGAAAATTTAGTCTACCATGTGGAAGAGGAGGAATGCAAGGTAAATGGCTCCATAATATATAGAATAATTCTATGAATTATCACTACATATTGTATACCCTCTTCCTCTCATATATAAATGAAGATGCTAAGGCTATTAGGAACAAGGAGGAAAATCATTGTTGCATAACCATGGTGGTTGGATCTCTATATAAGGGTATGAAAATGGAAAAATTTGAATGCACCTTGAGGAGGCACAAGTGGAGCACTAGGCTTCAAAATTCGATTGGTATGGAAGAACTCTTGCATGGTTTCCCTAAGGTTATTAATGTCAAGCATGTGTTCAATTTTGGAGAAGGATGCCTTTGTCTAAAATAATTCAACCAGATGCTCGATAAGATGGAATTTGGGAAGATTATCCCTAAATAAAAGGATAAGGTAATCTCTCCTAATGCATGGGAAAATATTTCTTGCAAACCTAGATTCATGGAAGTTGACCTCAACTCCACCTTGCAAGTCTTGAAGAATGGTAGCATAAAATGTAGCATATAAAACCATATGAATCAAAGCACTAAGATGGAATATGGGGTTGTATCCCGTTTTAAATCACCTAACTGTCACCTCCCCCCTCGAGATAAGAAAGGAATTTCTTGGCTTGTTGATTTCCCAATCAATATTCTATTTTCTAGCATCTTTGCGGTGAATTCCCTTGGGATAAATCCTCTGTGGATTCATTCTTTTATGTCTCTTGGAGGAAGTATTCAAATCAAAGTAATTTCCTTCATTGTTATGATCAATTCGACACAATAAAACACTCATTGCATGTGGATGCACAGGAATCGAAGCAACATAAAGTTGTTGAATCCCTGGAGGGGATTTTTTATAGCGACATCGCTATTTAAAATTGGCATCACGTTCTAAGGTCTCTTGGTAAATTCTTCTATTTTCTTAGTGTGCTAGGTGTTTGATTTTGTGGGCCCTCTCTCCTTCATGGAATTTCTAGTCTTCATTTCAGCACTCATGTTTGGCATAAAATGGACCACACTGATCCTTTACACTGCAAATTATTCCCACATTCTCTAGTGACCCGACATGGATGCCTCAATGACCTTCGTCAACACATCATCTACTTAAAAAATAGATTTTTTGAGTTGGATGAGAAACTCCTTAGTCCACAAAGTAGAATAACCATGTTGGAGAAGGAAATAGAATTTTTGTGTCGCCATCAAATTGACCTGCAACCGAAATCCAAGGTCATAAAAGAAAAATCAATTTAATGGAAGGGGAGATGGTGGTTCTCCATAGGCAACAGGTATGTTAGCAAGCCAGTCGAAACCATAAAGACAATATGAGAATAGTTCATATAACCCTTGAAGATTCCTCTAACAAAATGTCTATTGACCCCAATTTGAGTTATGAATGTCCCTTGAAATGCATTTTGTTGTGTGCTCAGTTTTTCCAAATCTATAGAAGCAGGAAATTTCCATAATTAAAATTATATTATTTTACAATTATTACTAATAAAATTGATAACAATTAAATATTCTATTATAAAAATTATATATTCATTTTAATAAAATTACTTTTTAATTATATTTTATTTTAAATAATTTTGTATAAATAATCTTTGTAAAATATAAATAATATTATAAATATTATTTATATTAAAAAATTATTGATCTTAAATAATAATTATAAAATTATAATCTGTATTTCTTAATACTAAATATCATTTTTCAAATACAAATACTCAAAATTTAATAATTTTCTTCGCTTCTATAATTGAAATCATAAAATTATCTATTAAAATTGAATTATGATAGAGAATATTCTTACACTCACATAACTATGTGAAATTCAAGTGGATTTTTCTTGTTAGATGGATGATTCTCACGATATTATTGTGAAACACCTCAAGTTCTGGTGGAACGATATTGCACGATATTGCTTTTTTTAAGGGAATGGAAAAACCTAGGTTTTATATTGAAAAAAAAAAAATAACATAAAAACAAAAATTACATTTAACATAAAAAAATCCAAACGAATAATTATTCAATATCATCCACATAAGAAGTGAGGAAGTATTTTCCTAAAAGACGTCGAAAAAGCATAGGATATACCATTATATAACCTCCGTAGACTAGTATAGCAAAGGATCTATTTATGCGTAAAAACTTGAGAGTATCAACATCTAAATAGAAAACCAAGACACTACATATTTAAGAGTTTACAAAAATTCATATCATTCGCTATCCAATCTAGCTACAAATAGTTCATACCAAGAGGAAAGATCTAGCATTATTACATATGCCATTTTATAGAGCAAAGAAGATAATATTGTCATACGAATCATATAAACCCATTTTTAAGAGTGTGTCGGTCACATAATTCAATTCCATATACACTTGAACACAAACTGTGTTGGAACATATATTTTAACCACATCTAGCTGAAAAGTAAAGGCATATCTAAAGACAAACAACCATTTACCCATTCTATGACAATCTGAGAGTCACCCAGAATGTGAAATGAGTCAATACCAAGCCTTCTTTACGTAATATAAGAAGCATGATAAAATGATAGCTTCGGCCCTTGTATTTGTCCCACGTACATTGTTCTAGTGAATACGAAATTGATAAGATAGTGTAATATTGATAACCACCCCACATCTACATCGATCACCCTATGCTGCCATGTCGCAATAACCAACTTGAAAACTGATGATAGGAGCCTCTAGAATAGATCTGTGTGGACTAATATTAGTGGTTACCTCATCATATTCACAGAACAAGGTTTGTATGGATTCAAATATGTGGTCCATGTTAATGGGGCTCTATTCAGAAATAAAATTATTTCTTTCAGTCCATATTCCTTAAGGAAAAATATTTTGAGCTAGGAAGTAAGTTTAAAAAAGCGAAGTTGGGTTACACTTTCGTGAGAAACGCGTCTGAAAATTCTAATTTCCCACAATTTCAGTTGAACTTTTCAAAAGTTTGGCCAAACTTGTGAAATTAATTCGGTCAAATTTTGATGTAGTTAGTCAAACTTATTCTGTTGTTTAGTTGATGACAACGATAACCAGATTTTTGGCAAAGGTAGAAAAACCAACATTAAAATTTTGGTCGAACTAAAAGTTTAGCCGATCATCGTTTTTATAAATATGGTAGCCTGCAGGCCGCAACAAGTTTTCGATCAATTGTCTCCTTGTTGGCATTGATCGTTGGAGAGCTCTGAGAGTATTGTGTTGCGATTGTGGACCGCTAGGAGGTGATTTTTTTCGCTTTTTGTGGCAGTGTGTTTGTCTATTTGTTATCAATGACCATTGGAGAGCATTTAGAGGAATGTTTTTCGCTTGCGGACCGCTGAGAGTTGTGTTTTTCTCTTTGTATGGTGGTGTGTTTAAGTTTTTTTTATGTATTTTTTTGCATAATTTCTAATATCTTCTTTTTTTTGCAGTGTTTGCAGGTTTTAACGTCTGGTCTACTCTGCGTATCCGTGTGGCAGTGGCGTGCTCACTCAGCTTGTTCATCCGCTTTCTTGGTTGCAGGTACGCACACTAAATTATTTGGATTTTCCTGCTAAATTCTCCCTCTATGTGCATGTGTCTGGGTGTGTATCTAATTTCCTAGTGGCCCTTAAATTTGCCAAATTTACTACTATATTCTAACAAGACCTTTACTGCTTCCTATTATTGTCTAAATTTATTTAGACCAATGCATAGTGAAAAATAACAACAGTTAATATTTGTTCACTATAGAAGTTTTTTTCACAGTTTGTTATGAATTTGATACTTTTATGTTTGTAGTGTTGTGCCATATTTATGTTCATGGCTATTAATTTTCTATTTTCATGTAGAAAGCTGTAATAATTCTTGACTGCAAAATACTAGAGTAATAACTTGATATTAGTGTTTACAATTATGAGTTCATGCATTACCAACAACTCTAACTATGGTCGTAATTTCATGCTCACTTGTTGCTTTATCTTCATAGTTGGTTTCTTTATATACTTGCATACCGGAGGACTAGTGATAACGGGGTTGGGTTGGAAAATTGCTATGATTATAAGTTCGCCCAATTAACTGATGAGGTTCGAAATCAATGCCGATAGCAGTCGTCTTCAATCGATTCACATAGCACAATTCATATTAGATCCCAATTCAGTTAGTACACAATTTTTACACCTTCAGGCCTTTACCTCTTAGCCCTATCACAGTGTCTTAATTCACGCTTAGTGGGACCACACTTAGAACCAATGACTATTCCCACCTACTTGCTTCACCAACCTAAAAACTTACCTTAGCCTCACACTTACTACCTTGCATAGTTTGTGGTTTGATCGCCTTCCAGAAATCATTCCTCGTGAGTACTACTGTATGCTTTTTAGTAGTACATAGTTTGACAATTCAGAGCCTAATATAAATGGATCTAGTAGTAATGTTCAGAGATTAGTTTCATTATTGTCTAAATTTATTTAGACCAGTGCACAATGAAAAATAACAGGAGTTAATATGTGTTCACTATAGAAGTTTTTTTCATAGTTTGCTATGAATTTGATACGTTTATGTTCGTAGTGGTGTAACACTGTTACCGATGAAATAGGTAACTGCAGTGTTACCTACTTTTTTTTGGTAGCATAAAAAGCACCCGATTTTGAAAAGTGGTGATGCAGAATCACCTTCTTCTTTTTTTAGCACATTTTGACACTCTAATATTTTTATTTATGAAGTATGAATATTTGTTTTAAAATTTTAGTGATTTTCATGCTAATTTTGAAATGTATTGATGCAGCATCAACTTTTCTTTTTTTAGAGCGGTGATTCTCATGCTAATTTTGAAACGTGTTGATGCAGCATCAACCTCTTTTTTTAGAGTGGTGATTTTCATGTTGGTAATAAAACACAAAACTTAGATAAAAAATATATATATAAAAACAATAAAAATGTTAAAAAAAACAAAATTAACTCGTAAAAATAAAAAATTTAAACAAAAATAAATTAAAAAAACAAAAAAAAAAATATTCAAAAATTATATCAAAAGAAATGACAAAACTTGAAAAAAAAACACATAATTTAAAGAAAAAAAAACAAAAATTTACCCCAAAAAAGAAAAAGAAAAAAAAAAAAAACATTTTTTTCTAAGATATTAAAAAAAAACCATATAATTAAAAAAAAAAAAAAAATAGAAAATTTAAAAATAATTTAAATTACAAAATTAAAATTTAGATAAAAAAATAAAGTACAAAAAAAGAAAAATTTAAATTTAAAAATTTAAATTAAAAAAATAATAATAATAAGAAAAAAAATATAAATTTTAAAATTAACCAAAAAAAACAAATTAAAAAAAAAAAAACAAAATTTAAAATTGAAAAAGAAAATTAAAATAAAAAAAAACTATCATTAAAAAACAAAAAAATGAAAAAAACCGCGTGCAAATAATTAAAAAACAAATATCCATAAATTTACTGTTTTTTTTTTAAATGAAACAATTTATAAATTTTAAAAAATGAAAAACTAAATAAACTAAAAGATTAAAAAAAAAAATTTAAATTAAAATTTAATAAATTTAATAAATAAATTTTAAATTTTAAAAAATAATTGATCTAAAAGATTAAATTTAAAAACAAAATTTAAAAAAAAAAACAAAAAACAAAAAACAAAAAAATTAAAACAAATTAAATTTAAAATTAAAAAATTGAATTAAAAAAAATAATTTTAAAATTTTTGAATTTAAAAAAAAAATCAAATTAAAAAAAAAAAAAATTATTAAAAAAAAAAAAAAAAATTGATCGTGGTGGTGCCACCAATCGACCTCTCACCCAGGTGGCAGCAGAGGCTGGCCGCTGGGCGGGCGGGGAGGCTGCATGCAGCCCCCTGCCTACCTAGTGACCGACCTCCACTGCCACCTGGGCGGGAGGTCGATTCCGGGAATCGCTATCCCGCGGCGGGAGGGCGATTCCCGGAATCGACCTCCCGCGGCGGGAGGCCGATTCCCAGAATCGACCTCCCGCGGCGATTCCTGGAATCGACCTCCCGCGGCGGGAGCTCGATTCCCAGAATCAGCCTCAGGGCGATTCCCAGAATCGCCCTCTCGCGAAGGGAGGGCGATTCCCGAAATCGGCCTCCCGCCACGAGAGGCTGATTTCCGGAATCGGCCTCCCGTCTCGAGAGAGCGATTCTCGGAATCGGCCTCCCGCCCAACGGTCGGCCTCCGCTGCCACCTGGGCAGGAAGCCAATTGGCGGCGCCACCACGATGAAAAAATTATTTTTTTTTAAGTTTTTTTATTTTTTAATATATTTTTTTTTTAATTCAAAAAATTCAAAATTATTTTTTTTTTAATTTAATTTTTATATTTGAAATTTAATTTGTTTTATTTTTTTTTAATTTTATTGATTTTTTTTGTTTCTAATTTTTTTTTTTTCTAAATTTTGTTAATAATTTTTATTAAATTTTGTATTTTCTTTTTATTTAATTGATTTTTTTTTTAATTTTCTCATATTTTTTAATTTTATTATTAAATTTTATATTTAGTTTTTTCATTTAATTTTTAAAACTTAGTAAATTTTGTTTTTTTTGTTTTTTTTTAATTTATTTGAATTTAATATATTTTTTTTAATTTTTTATTTTCTTATTATTATTTTTTTAATTACATAAAATTTTTATATTTTTTTTTTATTTCAATTAAAATTGTGTATTTAAAATTAGATTTTTTTTTTTTTAATTAAACTTCATATTTTCAAATTAATTTGTTTTTTATTTTATTTTTTATTTAATATATTTTATTTTATTTATTTTTTTGAAATTTTCAATTTTAATTGATTTTAAAAGTCTTTTTTTTTTTTCAAAATTTATTTGTTTACTCATTTATTTATTAAAATTTAATATTTTTCTTTTAAATTTAATTTGTTATTTTAATATTAACATTTTTTTTTTAATTTAATAAAAACTAGTAAAACTAGTATATATATATATATATATATATATATATATATATATATATATATATATATATATATATATTATTTTTATAATTTAATTTAATTTTATTTTTTAAAATCTATTTGTTTTTTAATATATATATTTTTAAATTTAATATTTTTATTGTATTTATTTTTTATTTTTTATTTTTAATTAATTTTTCATTTTTTTACTTTTAATTTCAATAATGTTTTTTTTTTTTTTTTTTTTAAGTTTTAAATTTATTAAAATTTAATATATTTCTTTAAATTTAATTTTTTATTTTAAAATTATTTTTTTTTTTTTTTTAATTTACTAAATATTTTCTTTTTCTTTTTTAAATTTAATTTCTATGTTTTATTTTTTATAATTTTTTTTTTTTAACTTGGTTTTTTTTTAATCTAATATTTTTATTTTATTTTTATTTTTATTTTTTTTATTTCTATATATTTTGAAATTTTGATGTTTATTTTTTTTTATTTTTTATTTTTTTTCTTAAATTTTAGGTTTTTTAATGTTTGAATTAAAATTTTTATTTTTATTTTATATTCCTATATATTTTTAAATTTTAAGCTTTAAAATCTTGTTATTTTTTAAATTTATTTTTTTTCTTAAATTTTAGATTTTTTTTAATGTTTGAATTTTAAAAATTAAAAAATATTATTTCTATTTTTTTAAATGTCAAAAATATGACATAATTTTTTTCTTTGTTATTCCAGCATCAATTGGTTTTGTTTTGAGGGTGTTTTTTCAATCCTTTTTTCAAGAAACAATTTTGTTTTTAGCATAATTTTATAAAATGTTGAAATTTGACCTTAAAAAAAAACATGTGTGTTCTGGAATACACTTTTTTTGTTTTTGGGGTGTTTTTTCATGTTTTTTGAGTCTTTTTGGGCCAGAGTTCCCGTTTTGAGGCCAGGTTACCTATTTCATCGGTAACATTGTTTTTTGTAAGTAGTGGATAAAAATATTTTTTTTTTGTTAAAATATATATTTTTTTTATTTTATTTTCTGCTATTATTTTTTATGTTTAATTATTTTTAAGCTATTGATAGATTGATTTATATCTTGTAATTTCTTGATTTTCTCTAAAACTGAAATACTCTTTTTGTTGGACAACTACTTGCAGTCAGTCTTGTATTTTTTATTCATTTGAACTGCCTTATTATAGATAACCAGAAACCTTCAGCTTAGATCCTTGGAAACTGTCTTCCTTATTCATTCATTACTGCCAGAATTGATGAGATTAGATCATATGATTTCTATATTGTGGGTTATGTTTAATTATTTTAAAACTATTCATAGATTTTTTTATGTATTTTGTAATTTCTTGATTTTCTGTGCAATTGGACTACTCTTTTCGTTGGATAGATACTCACAGTCATTCTTGCATTACTTAATCATTTGAACTGCCTTATTATATACATCCAAAAATCTTCAGCTTAGATCCTAGAAAAATTCCTTCGTTATTCATTTATTACCACCGGACTTGATGAGATCATATCAGATGATTGTTATATTGTGGATTATGTTTAATTGTTTTAAAACTATTGATAGATTGATTTTTATTTTTTGATTTTTTGATTTTCTCTAAAATTAGACTACTCCTTTCATTGGACAGCTACTCATAGTCAGTCTTCAATTGCTTAGTCGTTTGAACTACCTTATTATAGATAGCCAGAAACCTTCATCTTAGATCCTGGGAAACGACCTTCATTATTTATTCATTACTGCCATAATTGATGAGATCTGATAAGATGATTGATATATTGTGGATTCTAATGATTGTTGTCTTCTTTAATTAATTCGGTTTATCATATACACATTCACATCTCAGAAAGGGTTTGGCTTGCTTGCTAAATTCTCCCTTTTTTTTATGGTTCTAGGTAAAAATTGTAAACTAACTAGAATGCCTTTTCTTTTTTTGTCCCATGTCGTTCTAGCTCTATCGTCTATGTCTTGAATGCCTTTGCCTTGATCCTTTTCCAATGTATATGGGCATGATTGAATTATGGAGTTGAGTGATTTTTTTTTTCTTTAATGGAGTTGGTTGGCTTAACTGCTATATTATCAATTCTAAGGATTGTTGTCTGCTTTAATTAATTCAATTTATTATATACATAGTTGCATCTCATAAAGGGTTTAGGATCAGATGATGTGGGAAGGAATAAACCTGACATGCTCTCAGTAAGCCACTTTACCTAATTTAATCACCTTTTTTCACAATCGATGATCCCCATCCATATTTGAAGTAGGTCTTTATTTTTGGCACCCCGCCTTCCTTGCATCTTGCTTCTATAGGTAGTTCCATCCATCCATAAATTAATATCCTTCTTGAAAATGTGGGTTTTGCAGGCATATATCCTATCAATGGTGACTCGGCATCCTCCATTCTAATATATTGGAAAAAATAAAAAAAGTGTATGCTTACTCGCTCTTCCGATAGAGGAATTTGGTCTGTCCTATGGCAGGCAGGCACCTGCGGTAGCACTGTATTCAACATATTTTCTCCATATCACACACGCAATTCCAATCCACTCTCCCCTCCCTATCTGAGACTTTTAATTGATCCAAAACACGCTCCAAAGAAAGAGCTTCACAGACAGTGAGTGGCACTACCTGTGCATACGTACTGTGCATATGTATCTAGGTTTGTATCTATTTCCCTTGTGGACCTTAAATTTTCCAAATTTACTTATAATATGAATCAAAATGTTTGCCAAATTTACTGATAATCTAAATCAAAATGTTGGTTTCTTTGGCTTGCCTACTAAATTATCCCTCTCTATGAACTGTGAGAAATGTAGTTGTGACAAAGATAAGCTGCAATCCATTAATGTTACCCCTCAATGTTGATCTCCTACACGTATATTTAGTTAAATATATGTGCATATGTGTCTGGCTGTGTATTTGGTTGCCTAGTGGACCTTAATTTTTCCAACTTTACTTATAATATGAATCAAAATGTTTGCCAAATTTAATTATAATCTGAATAAAAGTGTTGGTTTCTTTGGATTTCTTGCTAAATTCTCCCTCTCTTTGAACTGTGAGAAATATAACTGTGAGAAAGATAAGCTACAATCCATTAATGTTACCCCTCAATGTTGATCTCCTTCACATACATCTATTTACGTATCTGTGCATATGTGTCTGGGTGTGTACTTTCTTGCTTAGTGGACCTTAAATTTTCCAAATTTACTTATAATATGAATCAAACTGTTGGTTTCTTTGGCTTGCTTGATAAATTATCCCTCTCTGTGAACTGTGAGAAATGTAACTGTGATAAAGATAAGTTGCAATCCATCAATGTTACCCCTTAGTGTTGATCTCCATCATGTATATCTAGTTATGTATCTGTGCATATGTGTCTAGGTGTGTATCTTCCTACCTAGTGGACCTTAAATTTTCCAAGTTTAGTTATAATTTGAATCAAAATGTTTGCCAAATTTACTTATAATCTGAATCAAAATGTCGGTTTCTTTGGGCTAAATTCTCCCTCTCTGTGAACTGTGAGAAAGATAATCTTCAATCTATTAATGTTACCCCTCAGTGTTGATCTTCTGCACATATATCTATTTATTTGTGCATATGTGTCTAGGTGTGTATTTGTTTGCCTAGTGGACCTTAAATTTTCGAAATTTACTTATAATTTGAATCAAAAGGTTTTCCAAATTTACTTATAATTTGAATCAAAATGTTGGTTTCTTTGGATTGCCTAATAAATTATCCCTCTCTGTGAAGTGTGAGAAATGTAACTGTGATAAAGATAAGTTGCAATCCATTAATGATACCCCTCAGTGTTGATCTCTTGCACGTATATATAGTTATGTATTCGTGCATGTGTGTTTGGGTGTGTATTTGCTTTCCTAGTGGACCTTAAATTTTCCAAATTTACTTATAATTTGAATCAAAATGTCTGCAAAATTTACTTATAATATGAATCAAAATGTTGGTTTGTTTGGATTTCCTGTCAAATTCTTCCTCTCTATGAACTATGAGAAATGTAATTGTGAGACAGATAAGTTGCAATCCATTAATGTTACCCCTCGGTGTTGATGTTTGTTGAGCAGTATCAACGATCTCGAGGTCCTTTCAGTTTCTAGATGAAACCATGAACAAAATGAAAAATTCCCTACCTTGCGGTTGAAAATATTATGTTAGTAGCTCGAATTACTCATTAGGCTCTCTACTGCATGTAATTAATTTTTCTAATATTATAAAATCCTACCAAAAAGATGAAAAAAATAGTTTAAAATGAAAATGAAAAATCAACCTATTTTTAAAGAAACAAAATCTATTTGTTGGGATCATTTCCTTTCTGTAGGGAGCACCATCAATGGAAACGTATAGGTCTAGAACCAATACAAATTAAAACATAAGAATGCACATAACAGAAAATTAAATTAAATGATGTGTCATGTGAAGCCTTATTAATTAAGTGGAAAGCATGCATGGTTGGAACCCCTCATGGGATGAAATGAATGGTCAATGGCATACCAAATAGAATACATTAATATGCTCCGTGCATTTCTCCAACTTTATAGCCTATTTCTACAATTACCTTGAGAACACATTAGTGTGGAAAAAAGGACACTTCCGTACTATTGAACAATATAAGCTCATACATGCATCGTTCTTGGAGTTTTTTTGAAATAGTTTTTACTATCTTCGGTACATATTATCTTTGGTACATATTAGCCCTGACACACATTGAAATGGGATTTTTTTTTTTTTTTGTAGCTAGCATAATTCGTTCTCAATGTAGTGTTCAACTCAAGCTAAATGTTTCTTTGCAAAGTTTTTCTGATCAAGTTTCTTCTTAATCTCTTCGAACTTAATTTATGATTAGCCTTTGTTATGATTTTATCTTTCAAATCCAAGCTTGAATGGAAATTTTATAGTAGTGCATTTCTTTTTTGAGTTTGTACTTATAGCTTTACCATCTATGAGGTATTCCATTTGAAATTTATTTCAAAAAATTTAAATTCTTTTTGAATTATTGCTAATTATGATGTAAACTTTGGAATATGCTCTACATCTAATCCTTCTTTGATTATTTCTAAATCAACAATTAATTCTTTAGAGGTTAAGTTTGCTAACAAAGCAAATTCTATCTCTTCATTGAATTTATGAATGAATTGTCCAATTTAATATTTTTCTCTGATAGGAAACTTGATTTTTTATCTAAGATTTTTGATTTCTTTATCCTTTTCTTTAAGCAGAGATGAAATTATAGTTTTATCCTTTGAATCTTGAGTCATTTAACAATTAATTTATACTTTAAATCACTAATTAATATTTTATGAGTACTATATGTAGTTCTTTCAGTTTTCAATTAATTTTCTAGTTTGTTAAACTGTATATTCAATTTATTTAGATTTATTGTTTCTTGCACCAAGTCTCTATATACTATATTTCTAGCTTCTTTGAGAAATTATCTTTGTCTTCTAGTGGAATTTGATTTTGTCAGGCCATAATGCATAACTCCATTAGATGTTCTTTATATTAGTGGTCAATCATATTTATATAATTAAGTGACTCTTCATTTAATTATCCAAGATGCATTTCATCTTTGTATTCTCCTAATTATTTACAATTGTATTTATAGCCTCGACAAAAATATTAAAAGATTATGACCAACATTAGCCCAATTAATCCAAAGGGGAATTTATGAGCCATTTCATCTTTGTATTCTCATAATTATTTATAATTTTATTTATAGCCTAGAAAAAAATATTAAAGGATTATGTCCAACATTAGCCCAATTAGTCCAAAGGGGAATTTTTGAGCCCAAGCATCATTCTGAACATGTGAAGTTTGGTATCCTACAAAGAAAATTTGCAGTTTGGTAGAGGTTAACATCGCACTGTATCAACCATTAGATCATTCCATGAGAATATATTGTTTCTTTCTCTCTCAATATTTGGTATCCAACACTTTGACATCTTTTTTCCCAAGTATAGTAATATAAAAAAAAACAAGGAATGGAACATCCCAGTGCTAATAGGGACATGAAAGATGGTGATGAACAACAAACAAGGGAACATACCACTGACAGAGTGGAAAGAAGCCCTTCTCAGCAAAGTAATAAAAACAAAAACTACAATGAGGCAGAGTCTGGCAATGTGTCAGATCAACAAGATGTTAAGAAGCAGAAAGTAGAGCTTCAGGGGGAGTTTCGAAAAATAAAACCACCAACGTTTGATGGTGAAGCTAAGGAAGTGGAAGAAGCATGGTTAATAAACATGAACAGGTACTTTCAAGCGTATGAGTACAACAGCAACCTGAAGGCCAGATTTGCCATATACCAATTAAAGGAGAAAACTACTCTGTGGTGGGAAGAAGTGAAGAATGTTCGCAGCATTGAGGAGAAAGATGTCACTTGGGAATCATTCCACCAATACTTTAAATACAAGTACTTGACAGAATGTTTCTATGATGATAAAGCTAAGGAATTCCATGACTTGAGGTTGGGAAAGATGACTATGGATGAATATATCACTAAGTTCACCTCCCTGTTACGATATGTTCCATACTTTCGAGAGGAAAAGGCTAAGGAGTAGAGATTTTTGAGTAGCATACCAGCACATATGAAAGAAAAAATTGAGTTTGTAAATCCTAAAACCATGGACGAAGCCATTCGTAAGGTACGAATGTGCTATCAACAGTCTAGGGTTAAAGGGGAGGTTGGCAAAAGTTGGCAGCCGAGGAAGTGACAAAAAATTAACTTGAATTTCAAAGGCGCCAAAATCAGTAACTTTAATAATTCTTCCCGAAATTCTGTTAGTAAACATTTTGGAAGAAATCACCAGAGAGCCAAATGGCCAGCAGAAGAAAAGTCTATAGAAGCATCCAGCAAGCCTGAGCAAGGACAGTTGACCAAGCCACCTCTACAGTGTTGGGGGTGTGGTGAGGCACACTACTACAAAAACTACCCACAGCGAGCAAGAAATGACATAGTTGCAAACTTGCAAGAAGCCTCTATAATAGGCGATGTGGTGTGAAACATTCCGCGTATCAACGCGACGTTGCAGGATCAATAGGGAGATTATCAACTGACAATGATTGAGGTGGAAGGTAAATTGTTGTTTCAATCTGTTTCTATTTTGGTATACCCAGGTGCGATTCTAAGTTATGTTAGTCCCAAAATAGTGGGAATGTGTAAATTGAAAGAACATAAATTTAAAAACTCATGGTTGGTACAACTAGCCACTGGAGCAAAACGAAAGATAATGGCCAAAATTCCAAATTGTACTTTGGAAATTTCGAAACAGCAGTTAAATGTAGATCTAAATATATTGCCATTAGGGTCCTATGATGTTTTTCTGGGCATGGACTAGCTAGAAAAACATTGGACCTTAGTGGACTGAAAGGAAAATATTATTTATTACAGAATGCAGGATGGAATGTGTAACGAGATTCAAGGCGTCAAGAAGCCATTACAGGTATGTCCAATCACCACATCCCAAATGAATAAATGTATAAGAAATGGATGCCAGATATATACTATTCAGGTGGGGTATGTTGGTTCCAAAGAAAAGTCACCTATGATGGAAAATATACCCGTGGTAAAAGATTTCATGGATGTTTTTCCAAAAAATATTACTAGATTACCACCAAGGCAGGATATTGATTTTACTATAGAGCTAATGCCAGGAGCATCACCTGTGTCAAGAGCTCCTTACATAATGAGCTTTCCAGAATTAACTGAATTGAAAATGCAGTTACATGAATTACTGGACAAAGGTTACATCCATCCAAGTGTGTCCCCTTGGGGAGCACCAGTGTTGCTCGTGAAGAAGAAGGATGGAACCATGCAAATGTGCATGGATTATAGATAGCTTAATAAGTTAAAAATTAAGAATAAGTATCCATTACCAAGAATTGATGATCTGTTTGATCAAGGGGCCACAATGTTTTCAAAGATAGATTTAAGATCTAGATATCATCAGATTCAAATCAAGGATGAAGACAAATATTTCTTATTTCTTCCTTAATATCAACATTTTAGAATTTGTTTTCTGAATTATAGTAACTCTATGTTGGTATATTAATTTGTTAGAGTATGACAAAAATTTGATTAAAGGAGAATGTGAAAAAAGAATTTATCTAAGTAAAATTTATTTAAGATCAACATTCTAGCATATTTTTTATGAATTATAGTAACTCTATGCTGGTATATTGATTTGTTAGAGTATGACAAAAATTTGAGTAAAGCAGAATCTGAAAACAAAATTTATCCAAGTAAACTTTATTTAATATCAACATTTTAGCATATGTTTTCTGAATTATAGTAAATTTATGCTGGTATATATTAATTTGTTAAACTTTATTTAATATCAACATTCTAGCATCTGTTTTTTTAATTATAGTAACTCTATGTTCATATATTAATTTTTTAGAGTATGAAAAAAAATTAATTAAAGGAGAATGTGAAAACCAAATTTATCTAAGTGAACTTTATTTAATATCAAAATTCTAACATCTCTTTTCTGAATTATAGTAAATTTCTATGTTGGTATATTAATTTGTTAGAGTATGATTTTTATTTATTTATTAAAGCACCCCATTGACCCCATTGGACACAATCCCACTTGGCCCCCCATGCCCACGAAGCTCCCTTCGGACATTCCAAAGTTTGAAGGGAAGCAAGCGGAAGACCTTGGAAACCATGTAATTACTTTCCATCTATGGTGTTTGTCGAACAATATTATAGATGAAAATGTTCGGTTAAGACTATTTCAGTGCACCTTAACCGGGCCAACCACGAAATGCTATGTGGAGCAGCCTTCTGCTTCACATGGAACCTTTAGCGCCCTCGCTACTGCCTTCCTCACATATTTCCAGTTATCCATCCACCACGATTTAGGAATGGATTTAATGATGCATTTTAGACAAATGCCAGCCATCCATATCTCGAATCATCTCCACGAATGGTGACGACGTCTAATTTTGTGTAAAGCCAAACACGAATATCAATTTTTATTGGACCTATTCCTGAAAACTCTCATTATAGAGATTTCGAAGGATGTTGCAACTCAAGGGCCTACTTCCGAATAGGATGCCATTAGGAAAGCCCAATAACTCGAGCTGATATACATGCAGTCGAGATACATATATAACATCCTACCTAATGCCCTACACCTGCAAAATTATAAAGAATTGTCAGGTGCATCGAACACTACAAATGGATTGATAGGGTCACTAACCTAAAATCACCTAGGTAGCAGTAATATGTACCTCAGTTACGCATATGATCCTAACCATAACACCCGCAACCAGGCTACCATCAGAGTCATCATGCACCTTTGCAAAACATGACCAATAAGGCATCGCCATACCATCATCAGCAAGGAGGATCAAACCCTCCCGCATAGGTGACCCAGTACACAGCTAGAAACGCTAACGGAAGAGCTCCCCCCCAACAGTCATTCACAAACCAGGGACATGGACATCAATATCCCCACCCCACCACACAAAACCCACCAATGGAAAATAATGCACCAGTGAACTTTGTGCAACCTTCCTAGGCACAACCGCGCTAGTCATACGACCAGGAGAATCCTAGTTATCCTCCTAACACGGCATGGAAAAAACCAAAAAACAAAAAAAGGAAATCATGGACAGGGGGGCAATAACCAATAATGCCTTCTGTGATCTCAGGCTGGGGGCAAATCCAACCAAAATCAAAACTAGGAGCCAAGTGTATCCAAAGGGCAGAATAAGAGGGATAATTTTCGGACCAACCACTCTTGCACAATTTGTGGTGAGTATGGCCATTACACTCATCACTACCCTGAAATTCCTGAGCTAAAGTAGCTTCAGGGGAACCGAGGACAAGGGGGACCCACATAACAAAAATTTGTAATGCAGGAGCCGTTCCCCCACCAAGGGGCAGTTAGTACCCAACAACAACAAGCACCCCGTGACTATTGTGGAAACAATAGACACGAAATTTATATGACTGGTGAGGAAATTTTCTTTCAAACACTGAATCAAAGTTATGATACCCCGCTAGACACCAATTCATCAGGGGCTAGCACAAGTGCACCTACAACACCATTGACTATATCATAAATTCCTATTGAAACTTTGCTAAAAATGGCTAAGGGACTAGCAAGGCTGGCAAGAAACCACTCCAAAGCGGCCCATAATTATAAAATCATGGAAAATTTAGCTCAATCTCCTTCTTCAATGTCAGCATTGGAAGTCTTGAAATCTTTCCCAAAGTAAAGGAAATCATTAATTTCCGCATTAGGCGCAATCGACCTTGCTGATTCACACCTAATGGCTTTTGATTTAGATAAACCCACCTCTAGGCTTCCTTCGTTGGTCACCTTCCAGATACCGGTGTCAGTCTAGAACATAACTATCCACCGATGTATCATCGACGAGGATGCATCCACATGCATAATTTCAGAGAAAGTTTTGCAGAAGTTGGATCTCCTTAACTTAAACCATCGGACATCACGCTCAGAGCATATGACAGACGCCCTTATTCTCCTACTAGTCTCTATCAAAATGTCTCAATCTGCTTGGCCAGAAAGATGGTTCTTATAGACATTGAGGTCTTGGATGCTCACCTGGATTACAATATAGTCCTTGGGTGGAGTTATATGTATGCCATGTCTTCCATAGCATCCTATGTATTCCGAACCATGATGTTCACCCATGAGGACCTCATCATCATCGTCGACCAATTGATGTACCACGACAAGTGACCCCTGACAATTGTTGATGTCGTTCTACCCTATGTGGACACATCTACTAAAATGCTCACATGGTACCAAGAATATGACCCTGCCCAATTCAAACTGTCGTCTATCCTCGGATCATTCCTAGGAGATCCCCATATCATACTAGAATCATTCGCTGATATCACGGGGGCTCCGATGTGCATGATGTCCACATCAAGCATCGAAGCCATCCAGGAGACAGAGACTAGTAGTAACGATACTGAGGCTTCTAGCACGACGACCCCTTTATTCAAAAACTGCTAAAAATAGCAAGTTGTGAAAAAAATTGAAAGAGACAATGGTGGGGCCCCAAGTGGAATAGGCGGGTGGCCACCAATATCCACATGGATCACAGTGCTTCCGAAATTTAAGATGTCGAGACTTAGAGCAGCCGGGATCCATGGTGACGTCATTGATGTCAACACCTCCAAGTCTCATCTTCTTATATCATAAAACCACTGATAATTGACGTAGCTTTTCCGAAAAACACAGAGAAACCAGGCCATAGATTGTCCAATTTCAATGGAAATACACAAATATTGGATTCAACAATGATTCCAAAATGGCTCATCTTACAGGCTTCTGCCATCTCCGGTCCAGAAGTGAAACGGGAATTCGAGGTCTTTACTGTCAGATTTGGTGTCTTGTGCTTCATTGATTCGACTATTATGTCCCAAAAGATTAAGGAATGAAGGGAACCTAGCAGGAGGTTGAGAACTCTGACTGAAATTTTGGAATTCTAGGGTATTGCTATTATGTTTGCACCTAAATATTAAAACTAGATTTAAACGCTCCTAATATCATTTTTTAATTAACTAGATTTAAACGCTCCTAATATCATTTTTTTTTTAATTAAAACCATTCTGAAAATTTTCGATGCCTTCTATGTAGACAATGTCATTTGAAACAGGTAGGTGTATCGATATTGATCAACCTGCGATCCATACTTTTACATTTAGTCAGTTTTTGACTTTTGGCATTTCGTTCGAAATCTCAGTGAGACTTCCTTCTAACCTAAATATTATATTTAGAAAAAATTTGGCATAGGAGCTTTTCATGCATTTAATCTTCTAGCACTACTTTATGTGATAATAGGAATTTAATATGGAACGAAATTTTTTGTCGTGATATTTTTCACTCTTAACCGTTATAGCAATTTAATAACTAGCAATTGCACCATTAGCAAATGTTGAAAAAGAAACACCGTAAGACAATATTCTTTGTTATAATATTTAAAATGGTATTGGAATTGCAAAAACTAATGGTTGTAATGATGGCAGGTCATCATAGCTACTTTTTTTATCAGTAATATATATTCAATTAAAATTAAAATTAAAATTACTAATCAACAATATATTAAAATAGTCAAAATGGAATAGGAATTGCAAAAACTAATGGGTATTTTAGATATTGAAAGAAATTCCAACACAGTGAAGAGATCATTTGGTTATAGCTTTACCCCATTGCATGGATTCTTTCCCCATACGCTTAACTTGCCAATGAAGAGTGTTCACCGTAAAAGAGATGAGTACATTTAATCAATTCATCAAAGCTATCGTGCTAAGGACACAAACTCAGAATTGCAGGAATGCCCAAAGGACGTTATAGATCCATCTTCACACTATTAATCACATTAAGAGAAATAGGTATGCATACATATGATATTGTGTTGTAGAATACTTTCTTGTAATGACTAGAGTAAAAATATTTAACCCCAAAATCAAAAGGAGAAACTGAATAGTCAAAAAGCTATAAACTGACTATTTTATTGCTAGATTTAGGGGTCCCTTTCATATCCTCTAATCCATCACACTCGTTTCTTGATTATGTCGTTTAACTATTTTTCCCAAAGTTTTCAATCAAATTAGAAGTTTGTAAATCCTTGATTTATCCTCAAATAATATATCCTCTTTCATTATCATATCTAGTTTTGATAGTTACAGAAACATTGGAAGTCTATCTAAAACGAAGACAAGAATCTTATTGTTATCCTCCATCTATGAAGCATATTCAATGTATCAAGATCAATTTCAATAGACCCAAACTCATAGGTCTACACTAAATATGGTTATTAAATAGGAAAAAAAGGATCATGTTGAGTTTGCAATCACTTGAACCAAAATTTCACCATATGTGAATATCATTAAAATTGGAAAAAGTTATGTTTTGTTGGTTTTGTAATTTATTAAACAAATATTTTCTCACTATGCTTAATATATCACATGAAAGATTATTGAGGCCTTATTTACTTACAGTATGCTTTGAATACTATTTATTCACCGTAAAAAAACATAAATTAATGTGATTGAGCTAATCATAAGTACACATTATTAGAAAATGTGGACAGCTATTTTGAAAAACTATTTATATATGTATGATGTCATAATAAAAATGAAATCCAATGCCTAGAAATAACTTTAGTGATAACATATTTGGTATTGAAGTTATGTGTTTTACTACACCTCAGTTTCTTTGGATGTCTTAAAAAGATGTGAAATAATTGCAGTAAAAAAGACAGGGCATAGAAGGAAATGGACCAGAGACAGGCTTTCACATACCTGTAGCTTTTTTATTTCTGTTTCCGTTCTTTTTAAGAGTTCTATTCTTAATCAAGACTTCGATAAATTGTTAGCAAATTGAGAGAAGTAAAATCCATAATTATTTACCCTCTCTTTCCTAAGATGCATTCTCACTTGTGGGAATTCAATTGTACACCCAAGTCCTTTGTATTGTAAAATACTTTCTTGCAATGACTAGAGTAAAAAGTCAATAATCATATTAATCCACACCTACCATTTTAGGATCATCTCGATTTATATTATCACAAGTTTTTCCAACTTAAAAATGAAATCCAATGCCTAGATATAACTTTAGTGATAAAATCCTGGGTATTGAAGTTATATGTTTTACTACATCTCAGTTTCTCTAGATTTCTTATAAATATGTGAAATAGTTGTATTAAAAAGGATAGGGCATAGAAGGAAATGGACCAGAGACAGGTTTTCACATACTTGTAGCTTTTTTATTTCTGTTTCCATTCTTTTTAAGTCCTGTTCTTAATCAAGACTTCATTTTTTCATTTTTTACAAGGATTCGAGCCTCCCACAACATCAAAGAATGAGCTAAATTATTGATGTCCCCAGATGTGCAAAAAAAATGGATAAATTCCAATACCTATAGAAAATAAAGTCAGAGATGCTTGAAATTTCACTAGAGAAACATCAATATTATAATTATGATTGTACTTTTTAAAAATTAGAATACTCCAAATTTGAATTTACAGAGCATACCTTGATGCAGTACGTTTTGAAACACCTCAGAGTTGACTTCAATTAGGAGAATGTTCATAAATTATGCTCATGCACTTCCTAGTTAAAAATATCATTCATATACACTATATAGAGATGACATATCTCATGGGAAAACAACCAAGAGCATCATTTACAAGATTTATTATCCCCTATATAGAGATGAGATACCTCACCAGAAAATAACCTAGACCATCATGTACCATAATTAAAAAGATAAATAAGTCCATTTCAATAAGTGCTACAAGCCAATTAGATTATTTTCACTTAACCATTGCTCAAGCTTAAACAAAAAAACGGAAATAAATCACAAAAAATGAGGAATGCGGAATAAATGAAACTTTCTTGCAACTCAAAGTACCTCTATGATCTGTATAAGTACATTTCTAGTACATTTTAGCTAGAGCATATCTTTGACCTAGCTGACTAACATTCAAGTGCTCATCATTAAATGTCTATTGGTAGGTAAAATAGAGAAGGGATGCTCTATATTTTGTCTTATTTTGAAACCGCAATCATGAAATAATTATGCTACCATGTTCCCAAATAAAAAGACAAAAAGTGCATATTACTCATGACATGTTAACCTTGTTTTCATTGTTACAATGTCTTCTGTAAAATAATTCTAATTATTTCAGAGAGAGCCTGCAATATGTATGTAAAAATATAACTATATGGTAACAATGAAGATTCAACCCAAGGGGTTGACTCAACCTTTGTAACCAATGTATGGCCATTTGGCTAGTTCCATGCTAGCAGGTGCTCAGTTCAAAGCCCCCTGTATGAGGTGCACTAGTCTAAGTTGATAGGTTTATTAGTGATGCCATCCAGAAATGTGGGGAAGCAACCCATGCCTTCCCCCCTCCCCCTCAAAGCAAAGGTTTCCTTCAGGGGAAAAAAATTAAGAATACTAATTAAGAATACAAAATTTCCCAAAGCAAGGACCTGCGCTTGCAGAGTACCTTTCAATTTTACGGATAGAAATACAGCATGAGATACAAACCTTTCTTAGTTCTGGATGTGCTTCAAACCTCTTTTTCAAAACATACTTGACAGCCTTGACATCATGATTTGTCATGTTCTCGATCCTTTTGACTTCAAGGGCATCCTCAATATTAAATTTCCTCACAATATCTTCCAGATATAATTTTGTTTCATTGTTGAAGTTTGAAACTTCACTGATTTCAGGAATTTCAGCTAACTTTAGTAACCACTGAACCTGGAAAATTGAAGTACATAATTATTATGTGTCCATTTATCAAAAAATGAATATTTCCCACTGTTAGTGGTGCAAAGAGAAGAATAATATATACTGAAAAGAATAACTTACAAGGCAAATCAACAGGAGACAATAAAAAGGAATTTAACTTTGAGAAGCATATTGCATTAAGTACAATTTTGAGATTTAGGTGAATGACTATCGAAGGCTGTATGAAGGGGTATCTTTCCATATAAGATTTCATAGGCAAAGTCTCAAACTAACTTACTCTATAAATTTTTGGGCAAAAATTTTGTTCTTGGGAGAAGACCAATTTTAATACCAACCTGGAACGGGTTATCTCTTTGGTAGGAGCATAAACCCTTGTATCAAAGACATGTTTTCACATACTTGTAGATTTTTTTTATTTTTGTTTCCATTCTTTTTAAGTTCTATTCTTAATCAAGACATCGATAAATTGTTATCAAACAGAGAGAAGTGAAATCCAGAATTATTTACCCTCTCTTTCCTAAGGTGCATTCTCACTAGTGGGAATTCAAGTGTACACCCAAGTCCTTTATGTTGTAGAATACTTTCTTGCAATGACTAGAGGAAAGAGTCAATAATGATATTAATTCACACCTACCATTTTAGGATCATCTTGGTTTATATTATCACAAGTTTTTCCAAATTAAAAGATTTTAGCCTTTTACACTATAACTACTTAAAGGAATATGGAGAAAGGTTGACCACAATTAGATTTATGAGTGCATCATATGGTATTAGTTAGAGAAACATTGGAAGTATCCCTTAAATTTTTAAAATCATATGCAGTAAACTTCTCCATAGATTTAGCAAACACTCTGAACTTCGCAACCCTCGATGCACCTGCAAACATGTTTTCCTATGATCACGGACATGTCCCACTTCATTTCAGGAGGAAATGGAGTTCCTCGACATCTCCTTGCTTGGTATGGCATACCGTTATGCTGCCAAGATTGAGCAGAAATTCAAACAGATGAAGCGAGACTTTGGATCTGCGAATCAAAAGCAAGGGAAAGGTGCCCGCAAACCACAGAACAAAGGAAAAATCCAAGGCATGGTGGCCCAAGACAACCTGCCAAAGACACAAGCAAAGAACAACAGCACGAAGCCAAAGAAGGACACGAGAAAGTGGTTTGAATTCCATAAGAGCTCACAACACAAGTGAGTGTCGGGCCAAGAAGTTGCTGGTGGCCAAGATGAGGGCTTCTGAATCAGATGCATGCTCCGACTTTGAATTAGAACCTAACAAGGTGAATGACAAAGAGAAGCAGATTATTGATGTAGAGCCCAACGCCATTGTTGCCACTACGAAGATCCAGAAGGAGGAACCAGAAGATCCAGAGGAGGCAGAGCATCTCGTCCACTCCCAAATGTGGGTAAAGGGTTCCCTGCTACGGTTCATTATTGACAATGGGAGTCAAAAGAACCTCATTTTAGCAGATGTCATGAAGCAGTTGGGCTTGCTGACCACAACGCACCCACAACCATACACCATCATGTGGCTTCACCAAGAACGGGATCTCTGCGTCAACCAGCAGTGTCGCCTTCCCTATAGCATCAAGCCCTTCACGGATGAGGTATTGTGTGACATTGCTCCTATTGATGTTTCTGATGTATTATTAGGCCAACCATACTTGTGGAAGTGACATGTTATGTATGAGTCCCGGCCTCACGCTATTATTGTTACTTTGGGCAATAAATTGTACAGGATACCAGAGGTACCACCGCCTCCCACTATCTCTTTGGTTACTACAAAACAATGAAGTAAGCTCATTTCCCAAATCAGGAAATTTGTTTTCTTGATGATCTGCCCCCATGGCAAGACGAAGACTATGGCCACAACCTCCAGACATGGCTCCTCTGCACGACAAAAACAAATGGACAGGGTTGTGGGGGAGTACGGGGACATCTTCACCTCACCCACAAGGGTGCCTCTATATTGTCAGGTCAAGCACCCCATTGACCTAAGCCTAGGTGCGCTGCTACCCAATGGACTGATCTATAGGCATTCTATTCTAGAGAATGATAAAATCAAGAGGCAGATTCAAGGGCTACTGCAGAAAGGTCACATCCGTCCAAGTTCATTGCCCCATGGGAGCCTGATCGTGTTGGTACATAAGAAGGATGGGACTTGTTTGGTCAATTTAGTGTGTCCTAAATTGCTACATTAATTTGTCAATCTGGGATTCGTAAGTTGACGAAGTGTGGCGCACTATATGTGCAAGATAACCTATCTCTTACTTTTTGTCGTTTTTGGGTTTTTTATTTATCTTGGGGGTTTTTATCTTGGTTGGTTTCCTACTGTGAGATGGAAATTCTAAAAGACAAGTATGGATATAAATGTTCAAGGCAATGATGTCCTTTATAATGATTTCCCAAACTTCAAACTTCAAAAGGGTTTAAAACATGCAATGACAAAATTAATTCCTAAAAGAAAATGAAAATGTGCCACTATACTAGTCAAACAAACAGTGAACTATTGATCATGAAACCCATTACCCTTGCTGCTGTCTAAATACAAAAGAAACTGTGCTCAAAGAAATCCAAGAATTGCAAGAAAAGTAAAGATAAAATCAAATTACATCAACTCATATTCTGACTCCTCACCATTAGTCTCGCTATGGCTTTCGGAGGTAATCATAAACAACTTGAGCAATCTGATATCTAATTTGCAGAAAAATAAACTAATATCAAATTACACACTCATACTTCAATCCCTCACCATTAGTCTCGCTATGGCTTTCGAAGGTAACTGATAATGACATGAGCAATTTAATATCTAACTTGCAGAAAAATAAACTAATATCAAACTACACACTCATACTTCAATCCCTCACCATTAGTCTCACTATGGTTTTCGGAGGTAACTGATAATGACATGAGTAATTTAATATCTAATCTAACTAATAAAGAAAATGTACAAAACTGAAATAAATGAAACAGTGCTGGAATTAAAAGCTAAGAAAAATAAATCAGCAGAAGGACAAGACTGATTCCATGTCATTAGTCATTGTAAAACTATGTGCAAATGCCCGGGCTGCCTACTGTAATCTAGAACAAAGACACTGATCAGTTAACAATAGTATAAAGCATGAAAAATTATGGACAGAAATAAAATGTTAATACCATAAGATATGTAATATATACACGTGAATAACTATGGCATAATGAACGTAAGGAAATAAAGCATGAAAATATACAGCAATAAAAAAAACCTCGGCGTGTGCAGGGGCCCTCTGCACAATCCTCGAGCAACAGCTATCAACCACGAATTATGCTTATGAACAAAGTCTTCTCATGTATTCAAAACACAGTCATAACAAGGAAATAATGTCACGGCATAGTGGGCTTTCTTTTCAGCAAAATTACATTACAGAAGCTAGCTACTATGCGTATGAGAACGCATTATTTATAACAGAGGATGACATAACTACTTTCCTACAATCTGCACTGATAAAAGACACGTGAACAACCACGTCTAGAAATCTAGCATAATGGCTGCCGTGAAGATTAAATCTATGGAGGGTGGTTGTTGGATTCGGCTTGTAGAGCAGTTCACAGGTGTTGATATGTCCCCTGAGATTTAGGAACGGCCACGCAAGTCTTCACGTGGTGAAAAACGGAGTTCTGTCACCGTAGGACTCTTAGGTTGACCACCGCTTGACTACCTTTGACCACGGCCTTCTTTGGTGAATTCGACTGAGCCAATAGGACTCGGTCCATATCCATGTCATTTCCAACTTGCCCATGTGGCTTGATTTTCCTGAAGACACCTGCAATATAGACTTTAACAAAATGGCTGCGGAAAGTTGAAGCAGCTGCGGAAAGTGACAAGATTCCACAGCTCAATGAGCAAAAATCTAATTCAAACAGCAGACACAAAACATAGTTAAAAACCACTTTAAATTCTCTTTTATGATTAATATGCAATGATTTTGATGACTTAGGAGGTCCAGGTAAATGGAAAAAGTCTAGAAAGGTGTATAGGAAAGATGCAAGTTTGGGACTCAACATACCCCCACTGTGAAGGTGTTTCATGTCCCCATGCAACCAAAATTTTGATCATCCTCCTTCAATTCATATGCCCTAATACCTCTTCCAGTACATCCAGTCCTCTTCTCCTCTTTCTTGGTGCTGCTAATATCCTGGGCTTCTTCATCAAGCATCTGAATTTGAGATTAATCAGTGCTCTACTTATCTTCTTGCATTTCTTCTTCAATTTCCTATTCTTTTTGTGCCACAGTCCCAGATGTAGCATAGTGTTGTCATGAATGATCTTTTCCAATCTTCTTTGATCCTTTAATGCTTCATTTTCATTTTTAATATGTCTATTTAAAACCTCCAACTCAAATACTTCTTGTTTCAACGATTGGACTAGAGCTTCTTGTGTTCTGTGAGGCTGAGTGGATGAAGTGCTAGGACCCGTGGCTGTTCTTTCTAAGGATTCTATGTAATCATACACCTCTTGCTGCTTTGGATCTATCTCGAGTGTCATTTTCCTTGGGCTGTCCCCAAAATGTTGTGGAGGAGAACTTCAAAATCTGGCCGAAAAGGACTCATGTCAACATCTTGAGGACTAGTTTCAATGTTTGGCTGAGAATGAGGTGGACTACGGCCAGCTGGAGTTTGTTCAGGTGTTCCTCCTCCCAAATCAATAAAACGGGGTCCTTTTGTTTTTGCTTTCCTTCACTTTCCTTTAAGCCTGGTGCTTCTTCTTACATGCTGTGGACTACTGTCTTTTCCTTCTGTTTTTCTTTTCCTTTCTTTTTGGCCATAGCTGACTGTTCCTGAAGGTGAACTAGTCTCTCAGACAATACTTGATGGTCTTCTTCTGAGGAAGGGGTTTGATGCACAGCCTCAATGCTTCTTTTCTCTTTTGATTTTGTTGGCTTTTTACCCTCAATCTTTTCCTTCCGCTTTTTAGACAGTCTTTCTTCTCTACTAGTTCTTTCAACTGTGTTAGTAGGAGTGCTTTGAGTTTTATCACCTGTTCTATTTCTTCTACTTCTTTTTGATGTACTTCCTTCAGGGGTTTCTTAGGGTTCTTCAAAGAAATTTCTAATTAAAAACTGCTCCCAGGTGTCCTTTTTCTCTTTTAATTGTTTTTCTATCAAGATTTTCACGAGACCATGGTGATAAAAATGTGGTTCTACGTCCCCCAGATGCTTTTGGATGGTTACAGATATCTTTTTCAAACTGTTAAGTAAAAATTATGGCAGATTGAGGGTCTGGTTGTCTAGGAAATTCATCAACAGTCGGGTATGATACATGTACATTGATCCAAAAGGTCCCTCACAGGTGATAAACTTTTGAATAACCAACAGTAAACTGGCCCACTCTTCTTTTAAAGCATGGATAGGAATTCCCTTTTTGAAAATGGTGACATCCATGCCTGGGTTACGTAGGATCACTCTCCAGGCTTCCTCGCCAATGTTCTTGTTCTTGAACCAGCGTTCACCTTCTTGAGGGAGTTCTTTAGCAGCTGCTACGGATGCCTCAGTCACTGTAAATTTGAGGTCCCCAATTTCTACCTCCAGACCGTTGAAAGACCTTGCAAAAGATTTTTTTACCTCCTTATTGTAGCCTTTAAACTTTTGAATAAACCGAAGCCATTTTTCCTTTTTCAATATGTCTTTGACTTGCAGGTATCCTTCCATAAATTTGGGTCCCTCTGGTTCTGTCCTCAACAACCGACCCATCCTTCATTTTGTTCTTTAAAAATCGTCTACGTGAGGAGGGTTTAGCGGAGGTAAGATGGCTGAATTAGCGGAAATGAACAAGGTTTATGAAGGAGACCAGTGATTGTAAGCAGATATCAGAGAATAGGTACATGGAATCAAGCGGAACAGAGAAAAAAATGGGGTGAAGGCTTATGTGAGCATGGTGGAAATGCAGTCGTGAGGTCAATAGAACAGTAGGGGGAGTAAAGTGCATCCGGCAATATTTAAAATTGGGTGGCTGTAGAGTAGACGCAAGCACGTTTATGAAACGGCTGCGGATTTTGTACGGCTGAGAGAAGTTGTAGTCAAATCAACCACGTTCCATAATTACAGGTGGAGTATCAAAGTATAGCCGAACACGAGTGAAGACCGGAGGCTTGATTATGAGGCCGTTTAAAAATGAATGCAAGGATTGTGGGGGAATCATATAGATATCATGGAACGGTTATGGAGTTATCAACTCAATCATTGCATATAATGGAGTTATGGTTTATAACTATGTAAAAATGTGCTTGAATTCCATTTGAAATAAATTTCTACTCATACCTTGGAATTCTTGCCGTTTTTCATTAATCTTCAATCGGTTGCTCCTCGTTGATGCTTTTGAATGCCTCATGTCTTCATAATATGTCCTCATACCTGCATTTGATTTCATGATTGTTGAACTAACATTTAACTGTAAATTTTTGAAAATCAGAGTGGTGGCTGCAGAAACTGCTTCTAGCTGCGGAAATTGGTGTCAGCTGTGGAAACTGACACAGCAATTATTTGGGTGAATGGAGATGGATAGATGATAACTGACTGAATGAAAATGGTCATGAAAGAAATTTTTTATTGGTGAAATGAAATGAAATAGATGAAATGGAGTGAAATGAAATGAAGTGGAGTGGAATGAAGTGGAATGAAGTGGAATGAAATGGAGTGGGTTGTCATAAAACTTGTGAAATGAGAGAGATAGGGATTTTTTTTTTGGAAAATATAGGATGTCAGGTGTTCCTGATTTTCACCCTACATTTTCTGTATAAGACTGCAAATCAGTGATTGGTTTTCAGGCTTATACAATTTTTATTTTTTTTTTGAAACTGAAAAGAACAAAGGCTAGGCTGGTGGAGAAGAAGGATTCTTCTTCACCAGCCTTATCGCAGAATTATCTTGAAACATTTTGAAAAATTCCTCTTTTGAGAGTGGCTTATGATAGATCTTTAATCTGTGGCCATTCACAATAAGAGGAGTTTGAGATTCATCAATGGTCTTGATTTTTACCGCTCCATTGCTAAAGATCTTGTCAATCTCATATGGCCCAAGCCAATGAGTCTAAAATTTTCCTTTAAAATCTTTAAACTTGGAATCAAATAGCAATGCCCAATCTCCTTCTTGAAACTTCTTCTCTTTGATGTATTTGTCATGCCATTTAGCTCTTTTATATTGAACTAGATCAGTTCTTAGAATTTCCTCTTGTCTGATCTCATCTAGCTCATTCAACTGCTCCATTCTATGCTTTTGGGCTTCTGATAAGTCCATCCCCAACTGAACTGCTATCTTGAAGGTCTTGACTTGGAACTCAATGGGGAGCAAGACTTCTTTCCCATAAACAAGTTCATAGGGGGAATGTCCTGTTGTATTTCTCCATGTAGTTCTGTAGGCCCACAAGGCTTCAGGAAGCCTTTCTGCCCAATCTCTTCTGTGTAGATGAACAGTTTTGGTGATGATACTTTCGAGAACTTTGTTTGTAGACTCCACTTGACCATTTTCTTGCGGATGGTAAGGAGTATATCTTCTGTGCTTGATTTTGTATTCTTCCATCGGCTTCTCCACCAGGTTGGATGTGAATTGGCTTCCCTGATCTGTCACAATTTCTCTTGGAACACCAAAGCGAGTAAAAATATCCTCATAAAGAAAATTAACAACTGAATTTTCAGTAGCAGACACTAATGCTTTGGCTTCCACCCATTTAGTAACATAATCGGTACAAACCAATATATACTTCTTTTGCTTAGATGGTGGATTAATAGGTCCAATGAAATCTAAAGCCCATTTTTCAAAGGGTTCAATGAGTACCTGTGGTTGCAATGGCATTTCATTTGAAAGGGTAGGTTTCCCTACTCTTTGGCAGCTGTCACACCTTTTGACATATTGTTTTTCATCTTTGAAGAGGGAAGGCCAACAATATCCTAAAGAGAGGATTTTATAGGCTGTCCTTTTATCAGCAAAGTGTCCGTTGCATGGTTCATCATGACATGCCTTGAGGATATCAGGCATTTCATCCTCCCTGACACATCTTCTGATCACAAGATTTGGCCCTGTTTTAAACAATTCGTTAGAAATCCATGAATATTTTGAACTCTCCTGAATAATCTTTCTTCTTTCACTTGGAAATAAATGTGGAGGCAGTTTCCCTGTAACCAAATAGTTAGCAATATCTGCATACCAAGGTGTCTTAGTAGTTACTGCAAACAAGTATTCATCGGGAAACTTATCCTCTACAGGAGAATCTTCTTTAGTATTCTGAATCCTAGACAAGAAATCAGCTACTGTATTTTGTTTCCCTGGTCTATCCAACACAGTAATATTGAATTCCTGCAAAAGTAGGAGCCATGTTGTCACTCTGCCATTAGTAACAGGTTTGTTCATTAGATATCTAATCGTAGAATGATCAGTATGAATAAAAGTTTCATAGCCTGTTATATAATGTCTAAACTTATTGATTGCATGAACAACAACTAAAAACTCTTTTTCAGTTACAGTATAGTTCAACTCAGTGGGAGTCAAATTTTTACTGGTATAGTAAATGGCATAAGGGACTAAATCATTTTGACCCAACACAGCTCCTAGAGCTGTATCTGAAGCATCTGTAGAAATATGGAAAGGGAGTTTCCAATTTGGTCCTCTCAAGATAGGTGCTTCAGATATTCTTGTTTTCAAATTTTCAAAGGTTGATTGACAATCAGGATCCCATTTGAATTCACAGTCTTTTGTAAGGAGTTTGAAGAGTGGAGATGTTATTTTAGTGAAGTTTTCTATAAATCTTCTATAGTATCCAGTAAATCCTAGAAAACTTCTAACATCTCTTTGACAATTTGGAATAGGCAACTTGGAGATGACTTCAACTTTTGATCTATCAACCTTAATCTCATCTCCTGAAATATGATGCCCCAAAACAATTCCTTCAGTAAACATCATAAAGCATTTTTCTTGGCTTAATGAAAGGTTTGTTTCTTTACATCTTATAAGGACTTTTTCCAAATTTTCTAATGCCTCTTCAAATGAATTACCATAAATTGTAAAGTCATCCATATAATCCTCTACACAATCATGGATTAGATCAGAGAAAATTCCTAGTACTGCTCTTTGGAATGTTGCGGGTGCATTACATAACCCAAAAGGAAGCACTCGATAGGAAAAAGTCCCCCATGGACAGGTAAATGTGGTCTTATCTTGATCTTCAGGTGCTACCTAAATTTGATTATAGCCACTAAAACCATCCAAAAATAAAAAGTACTTTTTTCCTACTAATGTATCTAATACCTGATCGATAAAGGGCAAAGGAAAGTGATCCTTCAAAGTTGCTTTGTTCAATTCCTTGTAATCAATGCATACCCTCGATTTACCATTCTTTTTAGGTACTATAACCAAAAGAGAAACCCATCGGCTATCTGAAATTGGATAAATGAAGTTTACATTGAGTAGTTTTTGGAGCTCTTCTTTCACTATCTCCCTAAGGTTTGGATTTATCCTTCTCTGAGGTTGTCTAATTGGTCTACTGTTTTCTTCAATATAGATATGATGGATGCAAGTCTTAGGATCAATACCTTTCATATCAGTATACTCCCATGCAAATGCAGTAGAATGTTTTTGCAATATTTTGGTTAGTCCTTCCTGTTGTGACTTTTCCAAATTTTTGTTGATATTCAATGTTTTTCCTGGAGAAATATCAATGGTAGAACTACAGAACTCTTCCATAGAGTAAAGAGACATTTTTCTTGATGATAAATATTCAATGTCAGATTCCAACCGAAATTGTGTGGGGTCATATTATGAAGATGTCTCAAAATTTTCTAATGTGTTCAGAATTTGACTATCCTCACTGATTTCAGAAATGGTAAAGACAAGTTGTATAGTTTCCTCATCATCGACCCATTCATTGTCTCCTACTTATGTGATTGCTTTTGTTGGAGGATACAAATTGAATTTCTTTGTCGAATTACCATTATAAATGTACATATCCCCAGATCTACAACTAATGAAAGAATCAGCTGTGGCTAGCCAAGGTCTTCCTAAGATAAGTGGGTGCCCTCCTAGATTACTCTTGGGATTCAAAATCATAAAATCTACTGGATATTCCCAAGAATCTAAGGAGACTGAAATATCTTCTAATACACCATCTGGTTTGATAATTGATCGATCTGCAAGTTGCAGTAAAGTAGGTGTAAAAAGAAGATTAGGAATTTTTAGCTGTTCCATAGTCTGTCTACTCATAATGTTGATAGTAGCCCCTAAGTCAATCAATGTGTTTGGAATTTCTATCCCATTTATATGTGTCTTGACAATTGGACTACCTGGATCTACATACTTCTGCATGGTAATTTTTCCCATCATGATATCTGCAATTTTTCCTACCAGATGGATTCTTCTTGTATCTCTTAGTTTCCTTCCTGGTCTTTTGAGACTCAACTCCTTTATTGTTTTTGCTAGAATAGGAATCTCTCTAATGGCTTGTAGCAAGGGAATCTTGATACAAACATTCTTTAATTCATCTAGAAAATCACAGTTAGGCAACAAGATTTGTTTTTCCACCCCTTTAAATTTGTAATATTTCAGGGAAAGGAGGTGTGGAAGAAGATGCAGGTTGCTCAACTATAGGAGTTGTGGGGGTTAAATTTTCTTTCTCTTTTTGAATGTTTCAGTTTTGAAGAGATGCTTCCTCAGAACCCTTATTAACTTTAAGAGAGTCCTCCTTAGAGGTATCTTGCTCTTGGACATCTATAGAAGGTTTTTCTAAAACTCTACCAGACTTGAGTTGTACATCATTGAGAGGAAAAATCATATAGGTAGGAAATTGTTGTCCTTCTATCATGTAAGTATTCTGAGGATTTTTATTGTTAGGATTTGGCAATGGTTGAGCTGGAAGTTGATTTGTCTTTTGTTGGAATGGAAGCATGAGTTGAGGATTTGGATTTTGTTGAGAAGGTTGTTATTATGGAAATGGAAATGAAAGTTGTAGATTTGGGTTTGGAAGTTGTGGAAATCGAACTCTTGGATCTAGCTATAAAATTTCCCCTAGAATCTCTTGCTCTATGCATGTCATTTTTTTTATTTTTAAGTTGGGCTAATAAATCTCTTTCTGATCTTTCGGGTCACACTAGGTGCAAGAAGAGAGCATACTTAAGAAATTATTGAACCAATAACTCTCTTTTCTGATCCTCCAGATCACACTAGGTGCAAGAGGAGAGCATACTTCAAGAATTTATCAATTTTTCCCTTCTTTTTATTGTTTTTTTTTTAAAGAAATTGGCTACCTAGTTACACTTCCCCGGCAACGGCGCCAAAATGTTTGGTCAATTTAGTCTGTCCTAAATTGCTACATTAATTTGTCAATCCGGGATTCGTAAGCTGATGAAGTGTGGCGCACTATATGTGCAAGATAACCTATCTCTTACTTTTTGTCATTTTTGGGTTTTTTATTTATCTTGGGGGTTTTCATCTTGGTTGGTTTCCTAATGTGAGATGGAAATTCTAAAAGACGAGTATGGATATAAATGTTTCAAGGCATTGATGTCCTTTATAATGATTTACCAAACTTCAAACTTCAAAAGGGTTTTAAAACATGCAATAACAAAATTAATTCCTAAAAGAAAATGAAAATGTGCCACTATACTAGTCAAACAAACAGTGAACTATTGATCATGAAACCCATTACCCTTGCTGCTATCTAAATACAAAAGAAACTGTGCTCAAAGAAATCCAAGAATTGCAAGCAAAGTAAAGCTAAAATCAAATTACATCAACTCATATTCTGACCCCTCACCATTAGTCTCGTTATGGCTTTCGGAGGTAATCATAAACAAATTGAGCAATTTGATATCTAATTTGTAGAAAAGTAAACTAATATCAAATTACACACTCATACTTCAATCCCTCACCATTAGTCTCGCTATGGCTTTCGGAGGTAACTGATAATGACATGAGCAATTTAATATCTAACTTGCAGAAAAATAAACTAATATCAAACTACACACTCATACTTCAATCCCTCACTATTAGTCTCGCTATGGTTTTCAGAGGTAATTGATAATGACATGAGTAATTTAATATCTAATCTAACTAATAAAGAAAATGTACAAAACTGAAATAAATAAAACAATGCTGGAATTAAAAGCTAAGAAAAATAAATCAGCAGAAGGACAAGACTGATTCCATGTCATTAGTCATTGTAAAACTATGTGCAAATGCCCGGGCTGCCTACTGTAATCTGGAACAAAGACACTGATCAGTTAACAACAGTATAAAGCATGAGAAATTATGGACAGAAATAAAACGTTAATACCATAAGAGATGTAATATATACACGTGAGTAACTATGGCATAATGAACGTAAGGAAATAAATCATGAAACTATACAACAATAAACAAAACCTCGGTGTGTGCAGGGGCCCTCTGCACAATCCTCGGGCAACAACTATCAACCACGAATTATGCTTATGAACAGAGTCTTCTCATGTATTCAAAACGCAGTCATAACAAGGAAATAATGTCACGGCACAGTGGGCTTTCTTTTCAGCAAAATTACATTACATAATCTAGCTACTATGCGTATGAGAACACATTATTTATAACAGAGGATGACATAACTACTTTCCTACAATCTGCACTGATAAAAGACACGTGAACAACCACGTCCAGAAATCTAGCATTATGGTTGCCGTGAAGATTAAATCTATGGAGGGTGGCCGTTGGATTTGGCTTATGGAGCAGTTCATAGGTGTTGATATGTCCCCTGAGATTTAGGAATGGCCACGCAAATCTTCATGTGGTGAAAAACGGAGTTCTGTCACCGTAGGACTCTTAGGTTGACCACCGCTTGACTACCTTTGACCACGGCCTTTTTTGGTGAATTCGACTGAGCCAATAGGACTCGATCCATATCCATGTCATTTCCAACTTGCCCATGTGGCTTGATTTGCCTGAAGACACCTGCAATATAGACTTTAACAAAATGGTTGCGGAAAGTTGAAGCAGCTGTGGAAAGTGACAAGATTCCACAGCTCAATGAGAAAAAATCTAATTCAAACAGCAGACACAAAACATAGTTAAAAACCACTTTAAATGCTATTTTATGATTAATATGCAATGATGTTGATGACTTAGGAGGTCCAGGTAAATGGAAAAAGTCTAGAAAGGTGTATAGGAAAGATGCAAGTTTGGGACTCAACAGGACTTGGAGATTCTGTATTGATTATCGAGTGCTGAACAAGATCACTGTCTGGAATAGGTACCCGATCCTATGGATTGATGACCTTCTGGACCAACTCAAAGGGGAAAAATATTTCAGCAAGATCGACTTGAAGTCTGGGTATCACCAGGTACCAATTGAACCCTCTGATGTGTGGAAGACTACCTTAAAAGCTAAGGAGGGCCTTTTCGAATGGGTCGTCATGCCTTTTGGATTGAAAAATGCTCCTGCAACCTTCATGAGGTTGATGGATGACATCTTGCATCCATTCACCAACTCATTTGTAGTGGTATACTTGGATGACATTCTAATATTTAGCCAGACTTGGGAAGAGCACCTCTACCACATCCGAGAAGTCCTCCAAACACTGCGGCAACACAATTTGTGTGCCAATTTGGAGAAGTGCACTTTTGGCATGACCCAGGTTCAATATCTAGGATACATTATTGATGAAATCAGGGTGCATGTGGATCCAACCAAGATCCAAGTCATTCAGGATTGGCCAGCCCCAACCACCCTAATAGAGCTTCACAGCTTTCTGGGCCTTGCTAATTTCTATCGTAGGTTCATGTTGGGATTCTCTCATATCACTTGGCCCTTGAGTCAAGTCACCAAGGGAGGAGCAAAAGAAAAATTATGTTGGTCAGAATCTCAACAGAAGGCATTCGTAGAATTGAAACATCGCCTATGTTCTACCCTAGTGCTCACATTACCACACTTGCAACAACCATTTGAGATCAAGATAGATGCCTCTGACTATGCTATTGGGGTAGTTCTTACTCAACAGGGGCATCCAGTGGCATATCATAGTGAGACATTGTCTGACACAGTTCGAAAGTATCCCATTTATGACAAAGAAATGTATTCCATTGTGCAGGCTTGTCGATAATGGAAGCATTACTTTTTGGGGAAGGAGAAAATCACCCACACAGACCACCGACCCCTGCAGTTCATACAGACACAAGGGAATTTGCAGAACGATCGCCATCAGAGGTGGTCCACATATCTACAACACATTTGAACATCAATTACAATAAGGGTAGCACCAATAATGTTGCAGACTGCCTCAGCTGACCACCGATCGTGGCCATAACCACTGTTCTCAACTCTTGTGGGAATGAGACTTATGATTAGCCGCTTCTCTACAAGAGTGATCCAGAATTCAGCTACACATACAAGGCACTCTTGGGGGGTATGCAAGTTCCAAATTTTCACCTCCAAGATGCATTATTATGTCACTTGGGAGACCTTTGTGTTTCTTCAAGCAAGCGTGCCAAGATGATATGGGAAGCACACTACAGTCGATTCGTTGGGCATTTCGGGGTCGAGAAAATAGTGGCAGTACTTCAGAAGTATTTCTATTGGTTGAACCTTCGACAAGATGTCAGGAAGTACGTCAAATCCTGTGTTACTTGCGCCATTTCCAAACCGACCATCAAGAAGCAAGGGCTCTATACTCTGCTACCTACTCCTAGTCGACCTTGGGAATCCATCTCCATGGATTACATGTCAGGCCTTCCTTCTACTAAGCATGGAAACGACTGTGTTTTCGTGGTCGTTGACAGATTCTCAAATATGGCCATTATGGCGGCCTGCAAGAAGAATATCACAACAGAAGCCACTGCTAAACTCTTATTTGAACGAGTGTGGGTGCACTTTGGGATCCCACAGTCTATCATATCATATCGAGACAGCAGGTTCCTCGGCACATTTTGGTCCAGCCTCAGGTCAATATTGGACACCAAGCTCACCAAGTCCACAACTTTCCATCCCCAAACTGATGGCCAGATAGAGGTCGTCAACAGGATGATTGTACACATTCTTCACATGTACAATTCAAAGCATCCACACACATGGGATGAGAGCCTTCCCTATGTACAACACAGTTATAACCGAGCTCTCCATAGCTCAATCGGCCACAGCCCCTTTCAGGTGGGCTTGGGATTCCAGCCACTATGTCCCATTGACGTAGCCATGCCATTTACAGCTACTCAAGCCGATTAGGCTTATGTCCAGTATGAAGCTGACAAAGCAAACAACTTCATCGATCGCATTCAGCACATCCACCAATAGGTTCATGACATATTGGACAGAGCCAATGCTAAGGACAAGCAATGACATGATTAACATCGGGTGCCACACAACTTCCAGGTGGGCGAAAAAGTGTGGCTACATTTGCAGAAGGAGTGCCTCACTGGACCCCACCGCAAGATTCACCCACTCCCATATGGGTCGTACACCATCACCAAGGCTGTAGGGAACAATGCCTTTGAGCTCAGTATTCCACCATTCCTTGGTCTGCACCCAATATTCAATGTAGACCGCCTTCGTCCCCACTTTCCACCTCTATTGGACACTTCTGACATTGCAGAAGAACTCACACCAAAAGCTTTAAACCTAGACTGCAGGGAACAGGCCACCACAGACTGTATCATGGACATGCAAATCAAGAACACTCGTCGACAGAAGATCCAAATATATCGGGTTGTCAAAGCTGGCCAAATCTTGTACCAAGGCAAGTGGTTCACCAAGGACCAAGTTCAACAGAAGTTTCCTCATCTCATGGAGGAACTCCATGCAACGGGGACCATTTCTTCCTAATCGGGGAGGAATGATCCAGGTGTATATTGGTGGCCACCTTCCTATTCCACTTGGGGCCCCACCATTGTCTCTTTCATTTTTTTTCACAACTTACTATTTTTAGTAATTTTTCAGGTCATAAACTTATGGAGCCATATTGAAGCCCCAAATGGAGAAGTATGCCAAAGTTAAGTCCCCAGGAAGTTGAAACACCAATTTACCCAAATGGGGCCCATAGTTTTGGCGCTTCATCTCCTAGGGTTATTTTTTGGATGTTTAGAGTTCTCCATTGTTTCTCCATATTAAATAGGCCCTCGAGCCTCATTATAACACAGTTCAAAGGTCTGTAGTTACCACGTCTCTTCTCAGAGATTCGCTACCAGCACCCTAGCTATTTTATTTCCATCATGTTTCTGTGATTTGATATTAATGAAATGAAGCCTTATTTCCACTGTATTTCTATGTTTATGGTAATTTTTTAATTATGTTGTGTTCCCGCATAAATTTGGATCACACTGCGGGAAGAGTGCTGCAACAACTTTTCCAAATAATTACGAAAAATAAAGCTATGAATTGTCCCATTCAAATGGAAATAGACATTGACTAAACCTTTATTAATTTAAATGTATAGAAAAAATAGATATTTTATCTATTACATTTAAAGACAGAAAATATTGGAGCGAGCAATTGTGGGATTTTCAAGTTTTCACCGTCTTCTTATCATCAAAGGAGGAATAGTTCAGTGGAGATAAAACTTTGAATTCAAAATAGTGGAGTCGAAATAAATGTTGAGTTAGGAATAGTTCTGTAGTGATAAATAGGGAGTTCGGAATTGTTCATCTGACTGTGTATGTTACTAACTTAGATTTTGAAACTTTTCACTATCTTTAATTGTTAGGATTTGGAAAAGAAAATGCTAAGAGCCAAGCACGTGGAAGTGTGAATGCGAACGACTAGGTAAGCGAGTCATCTGAAAATGTTTATTTCCTTATCATGTCGTTTAAAAAAGTGTCTCGAGCCACCTATTCGAGTCCATGTGGCTACGAGTAAAACTCTGTATCTGGCAACCTCCTCAAGCTAGTTGCTTCCTAGGAGGCGCTTGCTCACGCTATAACCGGCCGCAACAGTAGGGCAAAGTATGCATTTCAATATTACAATTTCAAATCTATTAATATAAAATGAAAAAACATTGACCGTGTCATAGCCCATAAACACTTACAAATACTAATTTTTAATTAATAGATATTAACACGCTACCTTAATATAGTAAAAAATAGGAAAAGTATAAAAAACTTTATGTAAGAGTTTTCTGATAATTTTGGATTAATTCTAAATGACATTTATGTGAGTATAAAAAATTATTAAATTATAATTAGTATTAAAATATAGATTTTGAAAAAGTTATGGAACAAGATTATTTATTTTAGATCTAAGATTTTGTGATCTATAATGTAGATGAATATTTTTTTGACTAATTCATAAATAATTTTTTTTACAGTATTATCCACTAATACTAAGACTTATCAATATTACATGCTATAAAAAAATTAAAAATTATTTAATTTAATAAAATAAATAAAAATGATCTAACTAGTGTAAATAATAAAATATTTAGTAGTAGTTAATTCTACCTTCCACTTAATAATTGATAATTAAATTAAAATTGCAAAACTCTATTCCAAAACCAACACACTCATTACCTCATTACCACGATTAAAAAAAAAATTAATAATGATTAAATTCTTAATTCCAAATCCGAAATATAATAAAAAATAACAATGATAAGTAGTGGATACCCATAAGTGAGTATAGACATGGTCTAAATGATAAACGTTCCAAATAGAAAAACATGTGTGAATGCAAATCTATCTCAAGCTGAGATGGGAAAAATACATTGCTAAAGTGATTGCAAACATATAAAGCAGTTGTAAATATTATGTTTGGTTTTTTTATTAAATGTTATACAAATTTTAAACAATATATATGATTAGTAATTTAAATTTGAAGATTTATAAAATAATTTTTCTTTAGTATTTAATATTTTGTAAAATAATTTGTGTACCCAATTCATATCCAATGCAATTATGTATATCCATACCCAAATGTACAATTTCGTTACACTGTGATATAAACTGCAATAATTCTTGGCAAAGGAAATCCTTTAGAGCTATATAAAATCTTGTACTTATATTTCCACTTTTAATATTTTATTTTGTGAATTTTTGTATTAATGTCTTTGATTATATAAGTAATATTGGTAGTTATTTTTTTAAGTAAAATGATATTAATGGTGCAAAATATCTAACAAAGACATAAACTAAAATTTTATTGCAAAAGTAAGTTTATAAAAAAAATATGACTTCTTATTACGGTAGCCACCTAGTTGATCCTAAGGGACGTAGGCCTTCTCAAGTTCTATGAGGAGGCTACATCCCTAAAGGGCCATAATGGGTTATTGAGATAACTCATCTTCAGGTGGAATGCCCACCAATAGGCTTCTCGGGTTGATCCTGACCAATAGTATGCACCCACTAAGGAGGAAATATATTTTATTACTGGCCTATGTAGGAGAGAGAAAGATTTGCCCCAGTTTCGAGATGTCCCCATCGACCATGCAATAGGAAGTCAATTGGCATACTCCCAGAGATACATTAGGGATGATATAGTTTCTCCTGTAGATTTTCAAGTGTCCAGTGGTCAATTATGTATTGCTTCGTTTGGTGCAGAGGAGATGAGGTGCCTCTCACTACTGTTGACAACCATTGCACACTACACTAATGAAGGGAAATGCATTAGTTGCCCGCTTTTATTTTATTTTAATTCTTTATTCCAGGTGCCTACTTTGGTTCGGCAGCCTCGTAGGCCAATTTTGCATGTATAGATGCAGATGTGGGGCTGGATGATGCCCAAGAGGGGCCAGTCCAACTTTGCCACCAGGATATCTCCTGATGCACTGGAGTTGCTATCCAGTGTTGACGATCACTCATTTGTTTTGGTGCCATGTCCATATGCCGGTTTGGATTGGCGAGGGTGTTGTCCATTAAAATATAGAGATATGTAAACCAACCAGCTTGGGTAGAGAATACTTTATAGGAAGCTGAGGAGAAAATTATTTCTACATCTACATCACAGACTCTTGTTCCAAAGGAGAAAGGATCCAAAAGACACAAGGAAGAAGAGTCACCTTCAGTGACTGACAGTGCAGGGAAAGAATTCAAAATTATATACATGAAGAGAAAAATTTTGAATCCAAAGGTAGACACAGAGAAGATTTCAGAGCAAGAGGTAGTCATGGTAATAAAATAAACACCATCTTCCTCTGAGGCAGGTGGTCAGTTTGTTGCATCTCCCAGAACATCTTCAGTATCATTGGGGCAACAATAACATGTCCAATCAACCGAAGTTGTTCAAGGAGAGAAAGAGAAGACAATGTTTGACAGATTCAGAGAAATCATGCTTAATAATGAGATTCTTAAGAACAATACTTATGCTCAATTTTGGAAGCAGACTTTCAGCTCCCAAAGTAGGCTATTGTCAGCTTTTGACTCAGAGAAGGGAAAGATGCAGATGGGCTTCCTTGAGGCCCAAATTCCACAACCTAAATCGGCATCATATTACAAGAAAACAATATTCAAGTTTGATACAAAGGATATTCATCCCATTGACCAAATGGAGATGCATAAACAAACAAGTGAAATGATTTGCTCCACTTTAACCAACACTAATACGATTGTTTCTAAACTGCAGGTTTCATTATCTAATACTCAGTCACAGTTGAAGATGGATAAGATTTCTTCTCTTGCAAAGGACACTGGGATTAAATCCTTAGATGATTTAGTAGTGAAGATGGGTTATGATCCTGCAAATATGAAAGTTGCAGAGGAATTTATCAAGAAAAAGAATGCTGACATTGCAGCATTGAGGAAGTAGTTTAAATTACCAACTACTGAAGATCCCCTCACGAAGGAAATTGAAGAAATAGAGACTCAGAAAACTGACATGATGAAGCTGGTCATGGAACATAATTCTCAGATAAGACAAATGGAAACTGAGCTAGAGAAAATGATAAAGGAAAAGGAGCAGAATTCTAAACTAGTCATGATTCATTTGGATTTTTTACCTCTTACATCCATTCCCACAATAGCAACTAAAAGTTCCACTGCACCAACTACACAGTCTGTTGATGGTGTTGAACAACTGACCAAAGTTGTGGAAAACATGTCAATTCAGATAGAAGAAATTAAAAAGTTACAGGACCAAGTCAAGGCATTACAGGACTAGAAGACCAAGAGTGAAGCTTCACACTCCGTTTAAGCTTAGAGGGCTCAGAACCTGATTGAGAGACTACAAGAATCTGAAAGGGAATCATCAAGTGGACAAAAATTTGCCCAAGCTAGGGAAACCATTTTGACAAATATCATGAATTCTATGGTTGAAATTTGGCCTTGTATTTAGATTATCTTTGAGCAGAAATATTTGATCAAGAGAGAAACATAGGTGATTACAGAGATTAAAGAACAGTTGGGAGAAATGTTTGCCACAACTATAAACATCATCAAATTCCTAAATTCTAAGAACAATTATGAATTAGATTATTTAGGAATTGATGATAGAACATTAAAAAATTTGGAGGTAAAGAAAATTCTCACCAAAAAGAATCTGGTTGTTCAGTTAGAGGAGAAATGTCATAGTTTGGAGATAGCAGTAAATATATTTTTCACCAGGATTGAACCTCTAACTCAGAAGGGGCTACCTAGTTTACTTGTAATTAATGACAAATTGATTATTCATGAAGATTACATTAGAAAATTGAATGAAGTGGCCAGAGACAGCTAAAAATTTGCAAATATCAAAGAGAACATGACACGCAAAGCTTTCTTGGAAGCCATGGGTAATGATTTCTTCATCCAGCATGAAGTAAATCATATTTTTGTGGAAAGACTAACATTTTCCAAATATACCGAGGTTAATGAAATTTACAAACAGTTAATGAAGTTAACCATTTCAGATGAAGATAGATGGGACAAAATTTGTGAATTAAAAGACTCAGTAGTAATTCAGATGCAGTAAGAAGACAAGCCAACACATTAGACAACACATCAGCTAGCACAACATAGAAACAAACCCATTTAGCAACTGAATTCTCCAATGCAGAGCCACCTCTCCACGTAGTTGTCCACCTTGCCTATTACTCTGCAGATATCGATTTTATTTTTTAGAATATTGATAATTATACACTATCGGTTGATACTGTTAGCCACCCATAAAATTTTCCATATCAAATGGTGGCTAAGTCTCTTTTAACCTTTAAGAAACAATTCATGACCAAATTTTTAGTTCTTAAAGTCTTATGAATATCTTAACCCTTTGAGTTAATCTTCACTGCTATTTCCCTCTTTATCCTAAAGAACCTGTTGTTTGCCAAGAGAAAGACTGCTTAGGACCCCATTTTCCCATCATTTTCACTCCTCCTTTGCTCATAAATAAACCCCATTTTCATTCTTATTTCCCTTCATGAAATCCCTCCATAAACCTTCATTTTGACCTTCAAAATCATCAAAATCCCCTTTAAAACCTTATATCTCCCCTTTATCTGGTTTTCAAATCCTCACTTTAGCCTATTGAAACCCTTAGTTTGGCTTAAAAAACCCTTTTTTTGGCCTAAAAACACTCATTTTACACTTTATAGGTCTTAAGCCCCCAAGGGCTTATTACCTTAAGCATTTTTCTTCCATGTGGACAAAGCCTCACAATCGGGCGCAAAAGGCCTAAAACCCCATCTCCTAACCCCTTATTTCCTTTATTCTTCATTATTTTCCCATCCTCGACATTTCGATTTCAAATCAATTTGGACCGTTGATCCAAAAAGATCAACGGCCATCGGGTCATTTTCCTTCTGCCTTTTCATTTTCCCATCCCTTTCCCTTGCTAAAACTCTGCTCCATATTTTGATCTGGACCGTCGATCCAAAAGATCCAATGATCGAGAAGTAACCTGATGAAACCCTTACTTTCCTTTGTATTCCGTTATCCCACCATATAATGTTGAAAGCAAATGTGGACGGTTGATCTCTGCAGATCAACGGCCACTGGGCTACCCGATCCCCTGCCTTACCTTTTCCTCCATTCATATAACCCATCTCCTCTTTTAATCTCCCCCATCCATCAAAAAGATCTGACGATCAGGACTAAAACCCGAAAAACCAATAAACCCACCTGCTACACGACAAAACCGTCAGTCCCACCATCCCTCGTCCGTGCAGCTTGCCCTCCATCGTGCGCTTTCCACACCATCGGATCTAGAGCCTCCAATCCGATGGCGGACAATGTGTTTCACGTTTTTTTTGCGCCCATGAGTTAACACCCAAAAAAATGCGAAATGGGCGGTATTCGGAGGGACAGGTTTCAAAAGGTGTGTGGAATCGTGTTTTTTTTGTGAAAACCGCCTTCCCCCACAGAGCTCGTGCGAAAACCATTAATTGTTTTCTGCCATACCACCTACCCTCCTCAAATGTCATTTTCACTCTTAATCTTGGTCGTTGATTGTTAAGATTGGATGTCTTATGTTATAACGTGATCCATTCATTTGCCCCTCACCTTTTCTCCCAAACAGCTTCATCAAAGGATCTCAACCATTGATTATCTTAATCTAACGGCTCTTACTCACTGTTGCGCCCAAACTCCATTTGCACCTGTTTCACTTTCGCCAAGGGTTTTCTCCCTTTTTTGCTGCAAATTCCTCCATTTCGCATAGCTCCATCCTCTCCATTAAACCTCTGAAGTAGTCTTAACCAAATTCCGCAGGGTTTCTTAATGAAGTTTGTGTGTTTTGCAGGGTTTTTTGGTGATTGTTCTATATGCTTCCATAGTCACAGACAGGTGACAAAAATGCCCATAATGATGATTTTGTGGCTTAAAATCAAGGAAGAAAGGAGCTGCAGGGTTTGAAATTTATGTTCAAATCATCTAGAGCATGATCCAGGGTTTAGCAGAAACCCTCCAATAACAGAAAGCTTGCTGTGTAAACAAGCCAAAAAAAGTATATCAGTGAATAAATCAAGGTTAAAGAAGGATTAATGCCTAAGCATGAAGATCAAATTTTTAATCCTAAGGTTTAAAGAAATAAAGACAATATCAGAGAATGAAGACCCGAAGCAAAGATCAAGGCTAATTACACCTAACATAGACCAAAAGCAGATTCAAGGTGTTTTAAGGAAAAACAAGGAAAAATATCAGTAAAGGAGACCTCCACTGCCACATCAGAGGCCAATTATCCTCTTCAGCTACCAAAGTGCCACCTGCAGCCTCAATAAATCAAAAGAAGGCATAGTTATTATCTAGTCAGTGATATTTTTCCTAAAGACAGTTGAACAATTATTTCAAACAAAGGAGGATATTTCAAACTATCAGTAAAGTTATTGTAAAAGATAAATAGGCTTCAAAGTCAATATTTTTACCCATTAAGCCTAAAAAAGAAGAAACAAAGTAAATGAAACGGAATTGTAATTTGATGTTTTCCTGACTTATGCCTTGCATGGTTTTCAAGGCTAGGAGTTGCATTTAGTGTAGAATTAATTACACTTCAATCCTAAAACTCTTCCACCTCCTCATTTCTTCTATAAATACTTCGGAAGAAGATGAGAAGTGGGTTGGTTGGTCACTAGTTGTAATACTGAAACTCTTTGAAATAATACATAGTTTGTCTGAAGTTGAAGAAGAAATTGAAGTCTTGGAAGCTTGATGATGTTGTGACATGCTTGTTCTTGAGAAGGCTCTATCATTGGATCCCTAATCTTGGCTGTTGGTGATGTATTCTGAACTGTCTACTGTTTTTCCTATTTTCATTATGTTTCATAAATTCTTACTACAGTAGGATGAAAATTTTAGGCTAAGAAATGACTCCTGGAAGCACCTTAGACCTGTTTATCCTTCATTGTTCTATGTTTTCTTCTGCTAAGGCATTTCAGAATCTTTAAATCATTCTCTTGAACCCTTATGCTTGTTTATTTCTTAAATAGTTCAAATAGTTGGTTCCAACATGATTTATGGTTTTCCCTGCTTGTTTTCTACCACTTGAAATTTGTTTTTGAAGTCTCCCTTTGAAGTACCATTGTTTACAGTTAGCCAAGGAGGTCTTTTTTTATCATTCCCTTTGTCCCTGCTTGAAAAATTGTTTTAAAGGTCTTTATAGTTGTGATCATAGATGTGTTAGGTGTTCCCTCTTCTATGACTGCAATTATCAGTGAATCTTTAATGTTTTCTAAGTCCTTTGAAATAAAATATTTGAGGAAATAGGATGTGCTCTTGAATATTAGATTTCATTTTAAAATTTGTCTTGAAGTCATTATTTTCTTAAGGTGTGGTTTGTAGAATTCATGGTTAGCCCTGCCTATCAAATATCTCTTTATTTTTCAAGTTATGTTTTCAAGTTCCCTTTGTTGAGAATTCGATTTCTCTTTCCAAATCATTAATGTCCATCTCATTCACAAAACTAAAGGATCCTGTGGCCAAGTTAGATTTTCCCTTCGATATCCCATATCCATTGATGAGTTTGTCATAAACCTCTTCTTTACTCCATTTCCCAATGAATCAGATACTTCTCCTTTCTATATATCTTTCCTAGACCTTTCATGTTATTTTGTACCAATTTAACCAAACAAACACTTGCACTTAATAACTAGTCTAAAACCAATACTATCAAGATTGGTTCTGATGTTGCCTTATCTTTTGGTAAGCCAATCTATCAAGACACAGGACCCCAACAGAGACAACAATTTTGTAACTTATTGTATAATACTTCACGTTTTTAATTATTCCATATTGATTGCTGAGTATAATTTTCTCTAAGTTATTGTAATTTTCTGGTTGCTAGATGCATCAATAATACAAGGAAATTATTCACATGATTCATGTGGTGTACGAATTGGTGATATTTTTCTTTTGTTAATGTGTCTATTCATTGTTTCCTTTCACTTCCATTTCTTAAAATCTTAATTGCATAACAAAAACTATGATGAATAGGATTTTTTAAAAAGAGCACCCTATTCTGGTTGTTTGTAATTTATACGTTTTTTGTTGAAGAAAAATTAAGGAATTATTCATTGGTCCTTAGTTTCTACTGAACCTTACATTTATTTTATTTCATATTCATTTATAATTTTGAAAGATCCAACTAGTGCGACCTAGCTTCCTAGTGAAACTCCTTCAAAGTTTGATGTAGATCCAGTTAATTTTTAGACTCCATAGCCTAATGGAATTATGAAAATTTAATCAACCAAACAATCCAATCAAATCATAAACAAACAAACAATTTTCACAATAATAACTAGCCTAAAATTCACATAAAAGATAGCTAAATTTTATAGGGAGATACCTCTTTGAAGCTGGCAGGGCCAGATCCCAGCTTCCAAAGTTTTTTTGATGTTGTCCTTAGTGTTTACTCTCACAATCTCACAAATTACAGAACGATAACAAGTCCGAGGGCGAAGCCTTCACAGGATACCTAGGGGCAACCCCCTTGACAGAAGGAACATGATTGTCAAAAATGTTGCAAGGGTGGGCTTACTACCACTGTTATTCCTTGTTGTGACTAATATCAATATTTACATGAACGATATAGAAAGAAACTCTTATTGAAACTAAATATTTATATGAATTAGTTAATGTAGTAAAATATCATTATGAAACCATAATAATTTGGAATATGACTCACAGTAAACCCATGGACAGTCATTCCTAAATTATATTAACATTCATAAACAAAAAACTGTCTAGTTCAAGAAAAATGGAAATGATTGATTACTTCTGTGACTGTGAGCTGTACAACCAACAAAATATCTGTTATCATAATAAATAAAGAGCATAGAAGAATTCTATTCGTGGAAATTGTTTGAGCTAAAAATTTGCGAACTATACAAGACTAAAAACTCAAAGAAAACTATTAACTGATCAATTCAAAAACATATTCGTGAGAAGGATGCATGTCTTTTAACGAACTGGAAAAAAATATAGAGAAGAATGAATACACACACACACACACACATGTAAGGTGATATAATCTTAATTGTATCAATATGTGGTTAAAAGGACACAAAATCCTTGCACTGAGAGAATTATATTTTGTAGACTATAGCATTTAAATTAAACTATAGTATGAATTGACAATAAAGCACAGTTTGGCCCTCTGTAGAGAGAGGAATCTGCCTTCAACGCAGTAACGAAAAATGAGAGAACAATGTATAAATTTTATACATAATAATATTGAACTCCAGCAAGCATGAGGAGGGTGAATGCACAAAATATGAAATATAAAAGTTGACTCTAAACACTATAGGTGCTATGAAAGTTCCCTTATACATCAAAATGAGCATAACTAGTACCTCTAAGAACAACTCATTTATCTCAATTATGAAAATAGTGAAATGGTAGGATAACATTCACTTTTGATAAGGCTCCGAGTCAGAATTATATAGTGGGTACCATGTTTACAGGTCCCTATTGCTAAAGGAAAAATCATAAAAGCCACAGGATGACTAAAATTCCATTCTTTACTAAAGAGCACATAACAAAGGAAACTAAGTAGGCCTCGAGTTAGGTAATCTCCAAATGAGAGGTTGATAGGGAAAAAAGTGGAAGGTGGTTGTTGGAGACGTGGACCATGTCATAAAGAGGGTATATTCCCCAAGTAAGGTTGTTGTTCGAATTGAATTCCAATTTTCAAACATTGAATAGAAGGTGTCAAAAGTTACCTGGGAGTGAGGATTAATCTTAGTAATGGCAGTGAAATCTATTGAAACTATTGGAGGTCCTTCCTTTGGTGAAGCAAACGCCATACTTCCTCATGCCAACCACATAAACAAAGAGGAAATAAGACTGCTTATTAATATTAAGACAATACTTAGGAGCTTGTGAAAAATTCATTAAAATACAAATAAAAGAAAATCAAGGTTTATCTGCCAAAGAATAGGGATGACTTGCTAGGGGAATTCCTTTCCTCCTAAATTCACAACCCTCGTAGAATGGGGACCTCACAATAGTAAATAAAATATTAAGGAGAATACAACAAAAGCTGCATCAATTGCAATCTATACATTGTCCCATAATTAATCAACAACAACACTGCAAAGAACAGGTGTAAAACTGAAAAAGGCATATCCACCAAGGATCTTTACCTCTCCATGAAGGGTTGTGGAATTAGATTCTTTAAATAATGCCATGGTAGGAAAGTTAGTTGTAGAAGCGTGTTGATTCCACGTCGCGGAAAAATGAGGGTCAAAGTGGAGAGGGACGGTTAGGGTTCGTCACCCTAACCTCCCTAGTGGAAATATCGACTGTCTGATCACAAATGCTAAGATCAATGGAGTACAGACCACCGATTGTTACACCTATCACCGCCAATTTCTAGTGAAAGAGATTCGTGAAGTTTCCATAGAGTGTTCGCCTCTCACCGATGTCAGAGGTAACGACTGCTAGCAGACGGGAGTTAAGTTCCCAAGTCATAAGGAAGAGCCACACAGGGGTAAGTAATGGGACCATGGGATTGGTATTAAATTAATTAAATTGCAAAGTTCATGAACAAGTACTTTGAGAGGTATAGTTAAGTCTGATAGTATCAGATCTGGATTATGCGATGTTTTGTGGTAATGATTATGAATGCAATGTTTATAAACATTTTTCTTAAAGTATATATTTCTGGCATAAACCAATGCATATGTTAAGAGTAATGTTATAAATATATGACTAAGGTATGAAAAATATAATGTAAATACCTTAGGTTCTTGTTAATGAATGAAGTACTTAAATTTAACTATGTCATATGGTAGCAGCCTGGAAATGTTTTATAACCCTATCAGTTGAGTAAATGAATTGTTAGTTGAGTAAATGAATCATTCACAAGATTGGATGGTGTGGTTAGTATGGATAAGCTAAGACTCTTAGTAACAATTTTTTTTTGTTATGTATGATCTTCACGTGTGTTGCAATATTCTTCCTTTTATTGATTATTAGGTTATATCACTTTCCTATCTAAAATATAGCCATTTGATACATTAATTAGACTATTATTATTATTATTATTAAATATGTCTATCTCTCCAAAGCTCAGAAAAATTTGACTTCATGACATATTATTAAGGTTTATCTTTGAAAAAGAAAAACAAATTTGATTTCATGGAAATTTATTTAAATTAATGCTTAAAATTAACACAACTTTGTGTGTGATAACTAGATCAGCCTAACTATATGTTAACTCCACCTCAAATCTATAAAAGTACAAACCTCTTCTTGTACAAAATTTATTAAAATAACATAGAAAAGTTTATTAAAATGATTAATATTTTCTTTTATTTTTCAATTTAATTTGATAATGATATTCATTGTACTATAATACCTTTCTTTCTAAAAATATAAAAGAATAACATTTATTTTGAAATAATTTCATTATTACTAATAATTTTATTTCTTATTTGACATTATTTTATATTTTTTTTCAAAAATTTAAATTTATTTTTAATATTAATTTTTATAATTATTTCATAATATATCTTGATAAAACTTAAAACTTAGTTTCCCTATAAATAAATTTAAATTATAGCATAATTTGAATCATTTTAAAACTTACTTTTATTATATTTATATTAAAAAAATTAATATAAAAATTTTAATAAAATTTATAATAATATAAACTAGCAATTGCACCATCACCAGAGGTTGCAAAGGAAACGCCGTAAGATTCTTAAAGAGATCCAATAGTTGCTAAGCAAGATATCTGTAGTGATTTTGGTCAATTTTAGTAAAGGCAGGAAACAATGACACTAATAGATGCTCTATTTTAAACTCCATATTACAAGTTCTCCTTGACCTTCGATAATGTGCAAGGAACCCTTTTTCTTTGAGAAATAATGCTTTAAAAGCTTACAACAATTGGGAAAAATATTTCACGTTGTGAACTGCATATCTATGCCATCAAAATCACCCACCTAGCCTCATTTTCACCACTTGAGAGGTTTTGGACCCATGTCTCTGCACTAAAAAAAGCCCAATCATCTCGCTGTCTACTGGTAGGCCACATTCTCATTTTGAGTTTTCAGTTTCCTCAAGCTTACTATATTACTTTTCACATGGATTCCTCCCAAATTCTAAAGGTAATTTATACCAATTTGTTGATGTAATAGTCCTTCCAAGTCCAAAGAAATGGAATACTTTATTGATTTCCAAACAAGTTACTTCACTGCAGATATCAGCGGCCTCCATAAAAAGAACAAAATTTAATTAACTAAAACCATCATCAAATATATAGAAATATGGGTCACGGTTGCCTCCATAAAAAGGATAAAATTTAATTAAATTAAACCATCATCAAATATACAGAAATATGGGTCACCGTTGACAGAGTTTGCCATAACCTCACATATAACTGCTCCAAAATAGCAAGATATTATATCTAACAAATGGAAGTATCAAACCTGGGCTCATAAAAGGTCACCTGGTTGTTCCAAGATTGAAGTGCGCAGCCACTTATCACCAGAAAAGCATTAATGCATTGCCAGCCAAACATTAATGCATAGACCCCATGAGATGACTTCGCAAGATATGATAAAGCCAAAAGGATGCTGCCAGGGAAGCTACATCTACATTTTAAATTCCTTGTTTTATTGTAGAACAAACCCTTAATCTTGAGTTCATTAGTTATACCGAATAACATTCACAAACCTGCTTCCTTTTCGCTCTGACCTTGGCTTCATCACTGTCTTTGTAGCAGATATGTCCACCACCTATAAAAACAACAAAACAGTAAGCCTTTGAAGCTTTCAATGTGGTTAGGTTAATATGTTCATGATATTAAAAGATGATTACGTCATTTTTATTCACTTACTTTATGCTAACACTTTCAATGAACACACAGGTAATTGAGTAAAAAAATGATCTGCATCCCCTAAAGGCTGGAATCATTATTGAAAGTTTAGCCCTTTCAGATGATACAGTGAATTCTGTCTAGTTTCTATATGATGAATTTTTGCCAATGCCATCTATTTTGAGTTCTTCAGTGAATATCAACTCCTACAATTTATCTACAATAAAATCATCCCAAGCAGGGCAGTCTAATGTAATAGCAAATCAAAATACATGTATTCCAAACTACATAGAGAATTAAATGGATGAGAAGAGTAACATCAAAGTTTTCCTAATATATTAATATTTTAGAATAGAGGCTTCTGTGAATTGAATTATGACTAGCTTCTTCTTCTGGATCCATCACAAAAGTAGTTTTAGTGCCAAAAACTATTACTACTTATGTGATGGATCCGGAAGAAGAATTTCATCAATATTAATGTCTATAAATGGAAAGTGAGATTACCATTTCAAGGGAAAAAAACATTTTTACCTTTTATATGAAATTGATCATATATTTGACGAAGAGAGTAATGGTCTCCCGTTCCAGTGTTATAATTATCCTGAAATACCAGATGCCAAAATCCTACCTTCAGAGCTTACTTCAATCTGAAGTTAATGAAATGGCACTTAATCAGAATAAAAGAGGAGAGGCCATTTGTCTGTCACAGGCCAAACTGAACATTTGAAAGAGTGCAGCATGGTTGTTAGCCATTTTGTTGGCACTAACTATACCTAATTAGTGGTTCTCACTATGAAGAAACCAGCGGTGCCAAAAAACCAAAAAAATTGTACTCAAACAAGTGCATCTATTGTATCTGCACACAGTTAGCCAAGGCCTCACCTTTTTAGTTCATTCTGATGATCATCAAAGGAAACAAGCACCTTTCTCTGGTCTAAAATATCATACTCTTTCATTACAGACTTCCATTGAATGCTTCCAAAATCAATAAACTATTTTCCATAATAATATCTGCAATTGGGATTTACATAGGCTGACCCTTTCTTCAAATAATTTTTAGGATGACGAGGGGTAATTGATATTATAGGCTTCTCAAGCATGGCCTGCCTTAAAACCCACGTGGAATGACCTTTGAAAGCACCACTCTCTATCATCAAATCTGGTTTTAACCACCTTCCAATGAACCAGAGGCAAAAGCTGTGATCAAAACCCATATCGAACATATTATTTTTTATAGGTCTTGTTTGATAAATAGGCACAAATTCTTTCAGGGAATGAAGAAGGTCATCCTTTGTCCAATTCACAGTAGATCCGTGTCTTGACCTGACTTTAGACAAATATAGAAATGGGCATAAGATTTATATCCAATAATGAATAAAAATACCCCAGAAACTTTAAGAGCACTCAAAGAAAGCCATATACACCAAGATGAAGAGCGTTTAAGTTCTTATAGAACAGAGTAGTCACACAAATGCACCAAATGTCAAACGATCCAACAACTCTAACAAATGAGAATCTCACTGCATATATAACAGAGGACTGGTTCAGATATCAAAGATCTTAAAACATGTAAATATTCCAATAATTTGGTTCAGTCAATCAGAGGTTCAGATGATCATGTTGACTGTGTGGTATAGTGGTTGAGATCGGTGTCACCACCAAAATGACTGAGGTTCAACCCTTTATGAGAATAGAGCCCAGATCATGTGTGAGAATTGGGAAAGTTTGACAGGACCCATGTTAAAGCGGGATTTACAGCAACAATGCAGAGTTGGAGTTCATGGCTCTACCCAGTATGTGGAATTGGGGTTCATAGCTCCTCTAAAAAGCTGAGGAAAAAATTCAGCAAAGCACATTCTTCTGCACACAGTCTACGAATCCATATGTGCAACTTCCACGACCTGCAACTTACAACGAAAATTTAAAGAAAAAAAAACTCTGAGTTGATAATAGATCTATATCTGTTAGAAGGGTGCATTTTAATTGGTATTTTTGCTATATTATGTAAACAAAGAGTGCAGTTTAATTTTTAAACAAAGAAATCCAAAAAAATATTATGTAAAAAAAAAAATTAAGATTCAAAAATACCCTAAATAACTTAACCCAGCAAGCAGCAGCAAACAAGACATGGATAAAGACAGAGTAGAATAGAACAAGACATGGATAAAGATACATGGTAGAATAATTGTACTTAATGGGGTCCTAATCCAACAAGCAGCAGTCAAGACATGGATAAAGACGCAGAGTAGAATAATTTTACTTACTCGAGTCCCTTGTGACAAGTTTTTCATTTTTATTGAAGTCACAATAGGAATAAACGTTCTTGAATTGTTGCCAATTACTGTTGAATGCATAGGATGCATGACAATTTTCCCTTGTAGGGTGGAGGAGGGACCTAGTTTGCTCATTGCAGCTACAGCTGCATCAAGCTGTTGGTCCAGAAAATTGGTATACACAAGGCCGTTGGGGTCGGTGAACTTTAGGTTATGTTGCCCAAAATTTGTATATTCCAAAGGTACTTGTTCAGGATCAAATAAATAAGGAAATTAAGGATACACATCCATAAAAAAAGTAGGACTATGTTCTGCTCAGAAACTGAAGCATTGGTTTCATGACAGTTTGTGCAATATCATCCCTAAAAGCAGCAGATGATGGAGGAAATGCTTTTATATGAAATGAAGGGGCTAGCATATCCATAGCCAATGGGGTTCCCACATTGATATAATGACCTAGCTTATATTTCAACAGAGCTTGCCAGATCTTCTGCATATCAGGCACTAGTTGGTACAAGGCCTCTTTGTTGGAATAGTCTGTCAAAACCTCATTTCCCACCAGGACTATGTTGATCTTGGTTGCAAGAAAGGGCACAATATTTTTGCTGACCGATTGGTCTGTGGCTGACTGGCTGGCCGAGACACTGGAAAGTTCGTCATTCATAACACTCACGAGCACATTAAGACTGGTGTTGGCTAGTGACCTAAGGATTTAAAGATTAGCACCATAGATTTTAACATTTCCAGCCTTCAATTTTTAGATAAACTGAATTGATTATTTTACACTGGGCAGATTGTAGCCTTGCTGCCCAAAAGCAACACCGATGCCATTATTCTGTGCATCTGTGGAACAATGGCAAAGAGAAAAACATTAAACCAAAAAAATTGTACTCAAACAAGTGCATCTATTGTATCTGCACACAGTTAGCCAAGGCCTCACCTTTTTAGTTCATTCTGATGATCATCAAAGAAAACAAGCACCTTTCTCTGGTCTAAAATATCATACTCTTTCATTACAAACTTCCATTGAATGCTTCCAAAATCAATAAACTGTTTCCCAGAATAATATCTGCAATTGGGATCTACATAGGCTGACCCTTTCTACAAATAATTTTCAGGATGACGAGGGGTAATTGATATTATAGGCTTCTCAGGCATGGCCTGCCTTAAAACCGGCGTGGAATGACCTTTGAAAGCGCCACTCTCTATCATCAAATCTGGTTTTAACCACCTTCCAATGAACCAGAGGCAAAAGCTGTGATCAAAACCCATACCGAACATATTATTTTTTATAGGTCTTGTTTGATAAATAGGCACAAATTCTTTCAGGGAATGAAGAAGGTCATCCTTTGTCCAATTCACAGTAGATCCGTGTCTTGACCTGCCTTTAGTCAAAGATAGAAATGGGCATAAGATTTATATCCAATAAATGAAGAAAAAGACCCCAGAAACTTTAAGAGCACTCAAAGAAAGCCATATACACCAAGATGAAGAGCATTTAAGTTCTTATAGAACAGAGTAGTCACAAAAATGCACCAAATGTCAAACGATCCAACAACTCTAACAAATGAGAATCTCAATGCATATATAACAGAGCACTGGATCAGAGATCAAAGATCTTAAAACATGTAAATATTCCAATAATTTGGTTCAGTCAATCAGAGGTTCAGATGATCATGTTGAGTGTGTGGTATAGTGGTTGAGATCGGTGTCACCACCAAAATGACTGAGGTTCAACCCATTATGAGAATAGAGCCCGGATCATGTGTGAGAATTGGGAAAGTTTGACAGGCCCCATGTTAAAGCGGGCTTTACAGCAACAATGCAGAGTTGGAGTTCATGGCTCTACCCAGTATGTGGAATTGGGGTTCATAGCTCCTCTAAAAAGCTGAGGCAAATATTCAGCAAAGCACATTCTTCTGCACACAGTCTACGAATCCATATGTGCAACTTCCACGACCTGCAACTTACAACGAAAATTTAAAAAAAAAAATACTCTCAGTTGATAATAAATCTATATCTGTTAGAAGGGTGCAGTTTAATTGGTATTTTTGCTATATTATGTAAACAAAGAGTGCGGTTTAATTTGTGAACAAAGAAATCCAAAAAAATATTATGTAAAAAAACGGTTAAGATTCAAAAATACCCTAAATAACTTAACCCAGCAAACAACAGCAAACAAGACATGGATAAAGACAGAGTAGAATAGAACAAGACATGGATAAAGATACATGGTAGAATAATTTTGCTTACTGGGGTCCTAACCCAACAAGCAGCAGTCAAGACATGGATAAAGACGTAGAGTAGAATAATTTTACTTATTGGGGTCCCTTGTGACAAGTTTTGCAGTTTTATTGAAGTCACAACAGGAATAAGCGTTCTTGAATTGCTGCCAATTACTATTGAATGATAGGATGCATGACAATTTTCTCTTGTAGGGTGGAGGAGAAACCCAGTTTGCTCATTGCAGCTACAGCTGCATCAAGTTGCTGGTCCAGCAAATTGGTATACACAAGGCCGTTGGGGTCGGTGAACTTTAGGTTATGTTGCCCAAAATTTGTATATTCCAAAGGTACTTGTTCAGGATCAAATAAATAAGGAAATTAAGGATACACATCCATAAAAAAAAGTAGGACTCTGTTCTACTCAGAAACTGAAGCATTGGTTTCATGACAGTTTGTGCAATATCATCCCTAAAAGCATCAGATGATGGAGGAAATGCTTTTATATGAAATGAAGGGGCTAGCATATCCATAGCCAATGGGGTTCCCACATTGATATAATGACCCAACTTATATTCCAACAGAGCTTGCCAGATCTTCTGCATATCAGGCACTAGTTGGTACAAGGCCTCTTTGTTGGAATAGTCTGTCAAAACCTCATTTCCCACCAGGACTATGTTGATCTTGGTTGCAAGAAAGGGCACAATATTTTTGTTGACCGATTGGTCTGTGGCTGACTGGCTGGCCAAGACACTGGAAAGTTCGTCATTCATAACACTCACGAGCACATTAAGACCAGTGTTGGCCAGTGACCTAAGGATTTCAAGATTAACACCATAGATTTTAACATTGCCAGCCTTCAATTTTTAGATCAACTGAATTGATTATTTTACACAGGGCAGATTGTAGCCATGCTGCCCAAAAGCAACACCGATGCCATTATTCTGTGCATCTGTGGAACAATGGCAAAGAGAAAAACATTAAACTTGTGAAAATAATGCAAGAAATGTATATAATCAGATACTAGTCTATGACATCAAGAAAATTTAGAGCAAAAACACTGGAAAACCATCAGATCTACTTGCAGAGACTAATATTAAAAGAAGGGAAACCCCATAAGCAAATATATATTAGTACCAACAGGTAGTATGCCAAACCGAAGCAAGAAAACCTTTAGTCGTGGAGTAAAAAATAGAAAATTATCAATTTCCACAATAAGTAATAGCAGTCAGGGTAAGAAACAAACACCACAGTACTCCTAGAGAGCCAAAATCTGAAGAAGCTTCACTGTCTCTGAGTACCACCTTTTGAATGGCGGCATATGTGGGAACCTTGCGGGAAAGTTGAGTCCCTTGTATGAGAAAAAACCCAAGAACTAAAACCAGAGAGAACAAAAAGTTTATAACACTTAACGGAGAATAAAATGCAAACAAAACCTTTACTGGAAGGTCCGAACTCGAGCTGCGGATGTTCTCTCTGGTTTGCAGAGCTTGTTCAGAATCGAGCATGAAGAAAATGACTGCCGCAATTGTGCCAGCAAACAGGGTATTGTTACCCTAATAGAGTCCAAACACATCATGGTCGTCCGATTTCATATCCAAATCTACGACTTAGCAGAAAATGCGTATATCAAATTAAATAGTTACAACTACTTTTGATTTTTCATCCAACCGCTGAATATGTTTTAATCGTCTAACATCTAATCCAACGATTTCAAATTATGACACGATGCACATCAACAAAGTTGTTTTCAAATAATAACGGTGTAAATATTAATATAAAATTAAGTTTCTCTACTCTAAATTTTATAGTGAAAAAAACTACTTCTAACTTTATTTTATTATTAATTAAATTTTAATGATAAAAAAATTTAATATCTTTACCTTTTTATTAGGGGAAAAAATCATGACAAATTAACTTTAAATTATAATATAATTTTAATCATTTTAAAACTTTTATTATATTTCTACTTTAAAATATAATATAATTATATAAAAATTATAATAATATAAAATTATTTTTTCTAAATTTTATATTTAAGAAAACTTCTTATGCTTTTATTTTATTATTAATTAAATTTTAATTATAAAAAACTTAATATCTTTACTTTTTATTATTCGTACCATATTAAATTCCTATCATTGCAGAAACGAGTACTAGAATACCGAAGAAAAGAAACACTCCCAAATTCCAATAACAGATATCTTATAAATATAATATTTAGATGAGAAGGAAGTCTTACTGAGATTTCGAATGAAATGCCAAAAGTCAAAACCTACTAAATGTAAAACTATTTCGCTGGTTGACCAATATCGATACACCTGCCCGTTTCAAACGGCGTTGTCTACAGAGAAGGCACCAGAAATTGTCAGAATCATTTTAATTAAAAAAAAAAAAACAAAAATGATAATAGGAGCGTTTAAATCTTGTTTTGATCTCTAGGTGCAAACATAATAGCAAAACCCTGGAATTCCCAAAATTTGAGTCAGAGTTCTCCGCCTCCTGCCAGGTTCCCTTCATTCCTCAATCATTCGGGACACATAACAGTCGAATCGACAGAGCACAGGACACCAAATCTGAGAGCGACCGGAGATGGCAGTTGCTTGAAGGCTGTAAGACAAACGGCTTCAGAGATTTTGGAATCACTGTCGAATCCAAGATTTGTGTATTTCCATTGAAATTGGACAATCTACGGCTTGCTTTCTCCGTGTTTTTTGGCGAAGCTATATCAATAGTGTTGCAGCCCTCTTGGCGCAGTGGTTTTATGATATAAGAAGCTGAGACTTGGAGGTGCCGGCATCGATGACGTCACCATGGATCCCGGCTGCTCCAAGTCTCGGCGTCTTAAATTGCAGAAACACTGGAGGAAGAATGCTGCGATAGCTTTGCCAAAAAAAACGAAAAAACAGGCCAAACATCGTCCCATTCAAATGGAAATAGACATTGACGAAACATTTATGTACTTTAAACGTATAGAGAGCAACAAATATTTTATCTCCTCTTCTCCTCTTCTGCATCGAAATAAACGTGGAGTTGGAATAGTTGAGTAGTGATAAGCATGGAGTTGGTAACAGTTCATCTGACGGTGCATGTTATGTTACTAACTTGGAGTTCGAAATCCTTCACCATCTTTTAAATGTCGGCATTTGGAAAAGAAAATGCTAAGAGCGAAGAATTTGCAAGTGTGAATGCGAACGACCAGTGAAGCCGGTCGGTCATAAATATTATTAAATATTAAGTATACACATTATTAAATTATAATATTAATTTAAATTATTACTATTATTATAAAAATATAGATTTTTAAAAGATTATAGAATAAAAATTTAATTTATAAATAAGTTTTCTTACATTCTTATGGACTAATACTATGATTTGATATTACTACATATTAAAAAAAAGTTTATCCATATTACATATTTAAAAATAAATAATTAAATTAAATGAAAAAAACCAATTTATTATGTATATTTTATAGTATTTAGTAGTAATTAATTCTGCTTTCCATTTAATAATTGATAATTAAATTAAAATTTAAAACTCTATTTTGAAAAAACATACAATATAAGCTATGGTACCCACATTTTGAAAAGCCAAATTGGTGAAGTTTCAACATAAATAAAAAATTAGAGATATGATTTCTTTCTATGCATTTGAAATTTACATAAAAATATTTTTTTATTTATTAGTATTTATAATGGAATTAAAAAAAAAATTAATAACTTTAAACTATCCCATACTTCTTCTGGCTGCAATATACAGAACTAATGGTTTATTCTTTCTACGAATTAACAATCAGATTTTCTTATACAAAACTAATTGTTTATTCTATCTACTAATTTAACATAATTGTTTATTCTCTTTACTAATTAACAATGGAGTAAGCTATAATGCGACTTTTTGGGAGATTTCGATCACCCAAAAGTGCATTATTCCGGCATCGGGAATACTGGGCCCGGAAGCCCTTATTTTGCTGGTCACCGCGACGTCTACGCTCCGTTAGTCCTCCGCTATCCGTCTCCGTTACTTCGTCAGTCAATACGCTGGCTGCATGCATGCATTAATGGCGTTGCCAACCCTGCCACCCTTCCCAGCTCCCACTGCCCGCGAATTTGATTTTGAAATTTATATGCAACTGAACAGAAGAATAGCAGTCTGATCGGGATCAACGATCGCTGCCAGCTTAAAATCCTGTCAACGATCGCGCTGTTTAGGTACGTGATCTGTCTATGCCATTCCTCCTTTCTATCTGAGCTTTAATGTGGCTTCTAGAGCTTCTGAATAGGAATTCAATGCTCTGTTTTCACCTACAAAAAAGTAGACTATTCGGATTGCTACAATTGCCTGTTAGACATTGAAGAGATTCAGATTATGACCTGGGCAGTTCCTTGTTTACTGGCACAAATTCAATAAATTATCATAATGCGTATGCACAAATGTATTTCAAGAATGAACTAAAAATCTTAACAAGATACCTGTTCTGCAACGTTCCCTGCATTTGCATAAGCTTCTTGGCTCTTGGATGTCAATCCTGTGATCGTGTAAGCATATAAACCTCCAGCAAATGCAATGCCTGGGATAACGGCAACGCTCAGGATAGCTAATCTCCATGCAGAAACAAATCCAACCACCAAACCCGCCAAGAATGTTGATGGGATTCTCTATTCTCATATGCGTTACTCATTTTCCAATCATCGAATGATTGCGCGTCTCTGCTCAGCAATTTTTTTTTTTTTTTTCCTGTTTTGCTGTAGATTCGTACATTAACAGAATTCCGACCATTCACTGTTTCCTGCTTCTAAAAGACACAAGCACAATTACTGATCATTAGAGTGGGTAGACCACATATTAAGCTGCCCTTGCCCTTTGCCCTCCAATATCTAAAGACTGTGAAACGATAATCATTCAATTCTTGCTTAACATAATTAAATTGATGGGGTAGTCCATATTTCAATTGGATTAAAAAATTATGAACCACAATCCATATGTTATAAAATATTATGTAGGCATCAAATTTAAAGCTAAAATTCTCATTAATGAAGCCAACCAAAAAAGGAATTGTAATATCCCTGTAATTTCTCAACTCAAATGATAACGAGCCAACCAAAAAAAACACAGATATCCCTGAAATTTCTGAACTCAAATGCTAATGAGTAATCTCATCCTCAGAAAGAGGGTTGCATTTGGTTTTAAATACTATAATTTTTCTGAACTCAAATGCTAACGAGCCAACCAAAAAATGACTGAGATATCCCTGTAATTTTTGAACTCAAATGGTAATGAGGAATCTCATCCTCAGAAAGAGGGTTGCATTTGGATTTAAATACTATAATTGTATTCCATCCTATCAAATATTTATTTACATTTAAAGAAAGGTTATCGCATGTTGAATTTCAGGTTTCAATGCAAATCTCGAAATCTGCCCACAGAAGACCAGAAGGGATGGCATTTCAATACAAATTTCAGGTTTCAATACAAATTTCAGAAAGATGTCGAAATTTGGCCACAAAAAATGAGAAGGAATGGCAATTCTAAGAAATGTTTGAAAAAGTATTATTATTTATGTAAGGAGTAAGCTATAATGCGACTCTCTTTTCTTTTTCTTTTTCTTGATTGCTGTAGATTCATACATTAACAGTCCGGTATTTTTTTTTTACTGATGGGTAGTATATAAACTTAAAAAAGACAAAATTATATTAACTGGCCGAAGAGGACATCAGATGACCCACAAGATTCTTAATTTGCAATCCAAGTTATACTACGGAGAAACAACAAAACCTATCATATCAAGATATGGATATCATAAAATATATGCATACGCTGATTGATTTTATGAAGTTGTTTCAACCTTAAGTACTAGAAGAAAACGCCATATGGGCAAGTACCTTTTCACTGATTGCATCTTGAACGAGAAGAGTATCTGTGGAAATGCTGAAAACTATATCCCCGGTCATAGCATCCGTGTCAAAGAATCCCACATCCTGCTTCAGCACTGCTTCTAAGTATTTCTCTCTCAATTTACCCACGTGCCTCTCTCCAGTGTGCATCCAACAAGCAATTTCTGCAAAATTATTAGCAATATACGAAATCAAATAACTCTCTCCAAGCGCAGAGTATTCATATTATTTAATATGGAAAATGGGCACTAGAAAACTTCACACACTCTGTATATTCGATAAAACCTGCATCTCTTTTACTAGTATAAAATAGAAGATAGTCAAACACCAACTATACACTGGCAGGTATTCACAACGATAACGTTATTGAATTAAGTAACCGAATAACAGAATTTTAGATCAGAGAGAAAATTCGTTAAAAGATTTGTAATGTAGTCCAATGGATCATTGTTGACTAAGTGGACCATAAATAAACAACAAAAAGTCTTGATCTGTTTCTCCAACCTACAAGGCCTATGATGTTGTGAGATTATACTGAAGAAATGGAAACTTCGGAGGTATGGGGCACTTTGTACCTGCCCATGAGGAACCTAGGATCACCAAACCTAGGTACAGGAAATTCAAGGCATACTGCGAGCACAAAAAAAACACATACCTATCAATGATTAATCATTATAACTGAAGGAGCTGCCCAAATAATCGTGTCTAAATGAATCCTTAAAAGTAATCCAGCACAAACCTTAGAAACTCCATCCACCATTTTGGCAGGATTTCTCTGATTTTTTCCAAATCCATTGATCAACTCTCAGAAGAACACAAAGAAGACAGGCATGGCTGCACCATGGATGACTGCACCTATCGTTCCCACGAACATGAACAAATAGTCATATTTATCAGCAAAAGAAAAGAGCTTGTAAAATGGAACACACAGCTCAGTTTTCTTCTTTTTCTCGTCCTGAATAGCATCATCATTCATCTCCTTGCAGCTGCTCTTTGACACATATGATGCTCTATCAGATACATCCACAGAACCCAACTGAAGATGCCCGACTTCGCCCATGGGCTAAAGCTGCTCCGACAATCTCATTGTCTAGCATATCGGAATTTTGTTAAAACAATGTTATCTCAATGCTATATGGGCATTTTTTTAAAACAATGCACAATTAATCTATGTTTCTCTAAACCATGTCTCACAGCGAGAATTGAGAAATTCACATTTTTCCTTATCGGCTGTCATTGTGGGCATCCAATTCACTATAATTCAGGGCATCCACAGATCCAATGGTGCATATACAGTGGCAAACTGCGGAAAATACTCTGTATCCCAGTGGCAAACTGTAGCAAATACTCTACATCCACTTACAAAAACAATAATGCTATGAAACTAATAATGCTTACCTTGTAGGCAAACCTGTAAACATGGTAAGACAATCTTATGTTATAGTTTTTATATGATGTAATACAAATCACTTACCAAGTTATAAAAAAATAAAAAAAGGACAAAACATAGCATATTCAAATATACTAAACAATCATTCTCATCATAATCTACATTCAGTGCAGTCACAAAATAGCTAAAATCCTTTACAACCCGTTGCGGTTGACGAAGTGTGTGTTGAAGAAAATATTTGGCCCCTGTGGAGAAAGCATGCATATGCAATTAAAACCTCCAAAATACTTTATTTGTGCAATGAAATATATTGGTGCATCACATAAAATTGTTACTGATATTGTTGATTTGGGCTAAGAACCCGAGAGTTATTATCTCTGGACCGAAATGACCAAGCTTCATGAAATTTCCAAATTTTGCAAATTATTTTCCAAATTTTATTTCATTTGTTTGCCTTGAGAGATTATTTATAGAAGAGCTTACTAATCTGGTGTATACAATAAAGAGAGCAAACCAAACTTAATCTTGAATACTTGACCTTGATAGATAAATAAGCCTGAGAAAATACTCTAAAAGGAGCTCTTTCGAAACGAACTCCAAAGTACTGCAGTGAATCAAAAGCCTCTTTATTGCACTGCAAATTGCAGAGATACACTATCTCAAAAGTATAAGAACCCTCCCTCTTTACTATACTGCAGAGTACAGAGATATACTCCCTAAAAAGTATAAGAACCCTCCCTCTTTACTGTAGTGCATATTAAAGAGGTATTTTTCTGAGAAAAACATAATAAAGTGTTTGTAAAACCCTTTGACAAAATATTCTCTGAAAAGAATTTAAGAACTGTTACCATTTGTAATGGAAGGTTAAAGAAGAAATATGTTTTGTGAAAGTTTCTTGTAATAAAAGCAGGGGTAACCTTAAGTAATGGGATGGTTAGATCTCATAGAATAAAGACATATTTCCATTACAATATCTTTAATCTTCCGCCTAGCATTGGACACAAATCATCAGTGAAACCAAGGAAACTTAAGCATAGGGAGAAAGTTACCATAAAAATTGTGTCATCGCAGTAAAAACTCTAGCTTCAAGTTCGTGATTAACGGAAAGAATCCAGCTTTGATGGCAAACATTTTCCTATACTTCCCCATTCATGTCGGGACATTAATTATATAAGTGTTGAAGGAAGCACGTTCTTCTGTAAGACATAATAACATTAAAAAATAAATGGAAAAGGCCCCTATTATTGGATGCTAGTGTTGTAGTAACATTTCTATTTACCTTAAAATAAAGAGTCATTACATTGTCAAAACAAAGCTTCCCGAGCTCTGTTATTTAACCTTTATTTATAAATGCAACTATTAATTCTCTTTTATAACTTCAGTTTTTAGATTTAGCTTCCTGTATGTTTCTACATTTTTTGCAGACATTGACAGAACATGGAAAAGAAATGGAAGACTATAATGGGCCTTGAGGTGCAAGACCCAAAAGAGAAAATCATATTTTCTAGTAAAGATTTATTTTGGTCTGAAGTATACAAGACAAACATGAATATTGACCGAGTTGCAAAAATTCCTACAAAATGAATTAATGATTTTATTCAAGAAGAGGAATCAAATCTAGATGCTCCATGTACCTTCCAGCGTCGAAAAAGCAAACCTCCAAGCTCAAGGCCTAGTGCTTCCTTACGATGGGAACTGTAAGTATTTTAGAAAAGCCTTGTTTAGATATTGATATTAATAGTGCTTTATCATTTGTCATATGTGTTGACATTCAAAATTTATTTTGTAGTTATACTTGCTCATATGGTCCAGATGACAAGAGCGCAGAATGGAAAACCAAACCAAGACGTACTATTGTCAAAAAGAGGGTTGTCAATGCCATTTTACTATAAAGGTCATGGTTCAAGATCCCGATGTTGCAATAATAACATACAGCATGTATGATCATGAAGATGGGCAAGGATGGTCTTGTCATGGAAAACACGACACTTTAGGTGATGATGCGCCTTAGAGAAAGCCAAGACTTTTAAGGGACATGATTTTTTATATATAGAAAGTTGCTTTTTTCTTCAAGTGCCAATTGATTCTGTTTGTAAAATGCATATTAAGAAATATATTGACATAGATGCCACAGCTCGGGATAAGAAGAAATATATTGACATAAATTACCAACTGCATTGCAAAGATGAAATGAGTGTGAATCTCTGGTATGAAAAACACCATAATGATTTCTTCTTCTACCAGAAGCCCAATGGTGGAGAGATCCCTTTTATAGCCAGAATACAAGCTAAATGGATGCTGGAAACTATGGTTAAGTTATCCCACAACAGCTTGATAGCCATGGACTCAACATTCAGTACAAATAAATACGGGGTGAGTATTTTTGCAATGATTGTTTCAATAAAATCATTTTGGTTATGATGATTCAATATGATTAATGACTTTAAAATAACTTCATTTTTGTTAATTTGATAGTATCAGTTGTACACGCTCGCGGTGTTTTATGAGCAACAAAGTGGGGTTCCAGTTGCATGGGTGGTGATTTCACATAATACATCACAAGATATAGTGGCATGGCTAGAGCACCTCATGCATAGATGTTTTCAGCTTTGTTCTGACTAGAAGGTCAATGCCTTTATGGTTGATGATGCATTGGCTGAAATCGTTGCTTTGAGATAACATCAATATTTTTATTTGACATTGCAAGTTACATTCATTATAAATATTTCTCACTTAAAATGAATTAAGTATGATAGACGAATCCCCAAATGTGAAGTGATCTTGTGTATTTGGCATGTAAGGAGGGCTTGGCTAAAGAATGTTAATTGGTTGGCCAGTAGTTTAGAAAAAGCAAAAGAGATGTTCAATAAACTTGGTTATATCATGAAAAGTTGTTCTAATGATGAAGTGGATAATGTAATTAATGGTTTTTTCACCAAGTTTGCAATTGAGGAGATATTTTTGGACTATTTCCACAAGAATTGGGTTGCTGGTGACAAGATCCATAAGTTCGCATGCTATTTTTTTTTTCTTACACTTTTTGTTTCATAACGAAAATATATGTTTACTAATTGAGTTTTTACATTTAGGGATGTGGGTTAAAGGCTGCCGAGATTTTCTTCATGCAAATCAGGAGAAATAATGTTGTTAAGTCATACCACGGGTATCTCAAGACATCATTTCTATGTGATAGATGAAAGAAATGTTCTCGTAGGATGTATTGGCTATTATATACTCTAATAAAACATGTTGAACCATTTTATTGATTCAAAGAAATTCTGAAAAAAGAAGGATATATGAACAACCATAAGAAAGAGATGCAGCTTGAATCATCATGGAAAACGCTCGAAGAATTCCAGACAGTGATTGCAGGCCTCATGAGAGCATATCTCATGCTTATTGGGTGAGGAGTCAAAGTAAAAATGAGAAGAATAATCTTATCATATGGCATCACACAAATTTTATCACTTGTAATTGCCCATGGTCTATTCGTGGCAAAATTTGCAAGCATGCAATAAAGGTAAATTGGCTGCATTCCTCCTTAATGGAGTCAGACCTTTTATTGGATCTTGATACCACACCTAATACATTGAATACCCCTCCTGAGATAAGTATAGAGGCACCAAACCTTGGTGCAGGTACTAGCACAACTATTATGGATGATAACAATGCTGAAGAACTTAATTTGTTGAGAGAGGAGTTGTTTGGCTATCTAGACATGTTTCGGAATAATCCTCCTTCTACTATGAACAAGACAAAATAGTTGATTGATTTGGCTAAAAAATTTGTGGATGATGCTAATGACCTCCATATTATAGATTATGACTTCACCCTTGGGTTGGGTGCTTATGAGTCATCTTTAAAGAGGAAGAAGATCTTCCTTAGTCCTAAAAAGAAAAATAAAAGAAAAAAAAAATTGAGCTTGGATATTGACTTGAATGTCTCTGGATCTGAAAATGAACCATTTCAGTTTCAATATCTCAAAAAGCGTGGTCGTCCTTGCTCCAAAAATGCATCCTCTATTGTCCCAAGTAAGTTGTATAGAGAGATGAGTTGCTATGTGTTTGCTCTTAATTGTGTGCATTGGTTATTGTTGAATACTCTAATGTAGTGTTTGAATGTTTGCAGAGGTGCAACATTTTAATATTGTAGCTTCACTTGAAGCACATAGACAAAACCCCCATGCATCTATTTATCAATTCAGTCAAGGTGTGTTTGATGGGACACCTAATTGATGTAGTCAGTATTCTGATGCCTGTATTAATTCACATGATATTATTTTCTCTGACGTAAATTGCATTGTTGGAGAACAGATACAACAACTTCTTCAATGGATCACCCTCCATCCGAACATGATTGCCTCATTGGAAACACCCAAATTGGAGATTTTCCAGGTTTGTTGCTATGTGTTTGCACTTAACTGTGTGCACTGGTTGTTGTTGATGTTTTTAATGTAGTGTTTGAATGTTTGTAGGGGTGCACCATCCCAATATTGTGCCTTCACTTGAAGCACGTAGATAGAAGCACCATCTCTCTATTTATCAGTCCAGTCAATGCGTGTTTGATGGGACACCTAATTGATGTAGTTTGTATTTTGATGCATGTATTAATTCACATGATATTATTTGATTTGATGGAAATTGCATTGTTATCTTACATATACAACAGCTTCTTCAATGGATCACCCTCCATTCGAACATGACCGTCTCATTGACAACACCCAAATTGGTGATTTTCCAAGTTTGTTGCTATGTGTTTGCTCTTAACTGTGTGCACTGGTTGTTGTTGATGTTTTTAATGTAGTGTTTGAATTTTTGCAGGGGTGAACCATCCCAATATTGTGCCTTCACTTGAAACACATAGCCAAAAGCGTCATCCATTTATTTATCAATTCAATCAAGGTGCATTTGATGGGACAACTAATTGATGTAGTATGTATTCTGATGCATGTATTAATTCACATGATATTATTTTCTCTGACGGAAATTGCATTGTTATCTTACAGATACAACGACTTCTTCAATGGATCGCCCTCCATCTGAACATGATTGCCTCATTGAAAACACCCAAATTGGTGATTTTCCAGGTTTGCTGTTGTGTATGCTCTTAACTGTGTGCACTATTTGTTGTTGATGTTGTTAATGTAGTGTTTGAATGTTTGTAGGGGTGCATTATCCCAATATTGTGGCTTCACTTGAAGCACAGACACAAAACCACCATCCCTCTATTTACCAGTTCAGTCAAGATGCATTTGATGGGACACCTACCTGATGTAGTTAGTATTCTGATGCCTGTATTAATTCACATTATATTATTTTCTCTGATGAAATTGCATTGTTATCTTACAGAAAAAGCGCATCCTCTGTTCTTCTATGCTTGAAGAGTGTGTTTTTGTGTTGGATTTCACATTGAAAGGGTTTCTACTGTGGGTTGGACACAGTGTTTTTGGTGTTAACGGGTTCCCTGGCTACTTAACAATTATTGGTTACATACAGAAGGGTGAATCCAAAGCGCTTTAAAAGAACCGTTTAAAGGGTGAACGTGTTTCTGTACCATAAAAGAACTATTTAAACTTTTCTCTTTTGGCAGAGTTTCTTTGAGGGAAAGTCTATTAGCAGCGCAGTGATTGTGCTTATGAGGATCTGCCTACTCTTCATAGGACGAACAACTTTTTTTTGTTTTTTGTTATGTATCAGATTTTGGACCATGCATAGGTTCTCACTATGTATCTGTCATTGTATAACAAACTATTGGGTTTGTCTTTCAGAACACACAACTATGTGTTTTTTCTCATTGTAATTTTATACTCCCCTGCAGTAATAAAATTACGCTTTTTTCTCGAGGAAAAAAAAATGTATGATGTCATAATAAAAATGAAATCCAATGCCTAGAAATAAATTTAGTGATAACATATTGGGTATTGAAGTTATGTGTTTTACTACACCTCGGTTTTTTTAGATGTCTTATAAAGATGTGAAATAATTGCAGTAAAAAAGATAGGGCATAGAAGGAAATGGACCAGAGACAAGTTTTCACATACCTTTAGCTTTTTTATTTCTGTTTCCGTTCTTTTTAAGAGTTCTATTCTTAATCAAGACTTCGATAAATTGTTAGCAAACGGAGAGAAGTAAAATCCATAATTATTTACCCTCTCTTTCCTAAGATGCATTCTCACTTGTGGGAATTCAATTGTACACCCAAGTCCTTTGTATTGTAGAATACTTTCTTGCAATGACTAGAGTAAAAAGTCAATAATCATATTAATTCACACCTACCATTTTAGGATTATCTTGGTTTATATTATCACAAGTTTTTCCAACTTAAAAATGAAATCCAATGCCTAGATATAACTTTAGTGATAAAATCCTGGGTATTGAAGTTATATGTTTTACTACATCTCGGTTTCTCTAGATGTCTTATAAAGATGTGAAATAATTGCAGTAAAAAAGACATGGCATAGAAGGAAATGGACCAAAGATAGGTTTTCACATACCTGTAGCTTTTTTATTTATGTTTCCGTTCTTTGTAAGTCCTGTTCTTAATCAAGACTTCATTTTTTCATTTTTTACAAGGATTTGAGCCTCCCACAACATCAAAGAATGAGATAAATGATTGATGTCCCCAGATGTGCAAAAAAAATGGATAAATTCCATTACTTGTAGAAAATAAAGTCAGAGATGCTTGAAATTGCACTAGAGAAACATCAATATTATAATTATGATTATACTTTTTAAAAATTAGAATACTCCAAATTTGAATTTACAGATCATACCTTGATGCAGTACGTTTTGAAACACCTCAGAGTTGACTTCAATTAGGAGAATGTTCATAAATTATGCTCATGCACTTCCTAGTTAAAAATATCATTCATATACACTATATAGAGATGACATATCTCATGAGCAAACAACCAAGAGCATCATTTACAAGATTTATTATCCCCTATATAGAGATGAGATACCTCACAAGCAAATAACCCAGACCATCATGTACCATAATTAAAAAGATAAATAATTACATTTCAATAAGTGCTACAAACAAGTTAAATTATTTTCACTTAACCACTGCTCAAGATTAAACAAAAAAAAATGGAAATAAATCACAAAAAATGAGGAATGCAGAATAAATGAAACTTTCTTGCAGCTCAAAGTACCTCTATGATCTGTATAAGTACATTTCTAGTACATTTTAGCTAGAGCAGATCTTTGACCTAGCTGACTAACATTCAAGTGCTCATCATTAAACGTTTGTTGGTAGGTAAAATGGAGAAGGGCTGCTCTATATTTTATCTTATTTTGAAACCACAATCAAGAACTAATTATGCTGCCATGTTCCCAATAAAAAAGACAAAAAGTGAATATTACTCATGATATGTTAACCTTGTTTTCATTGTTACAATGTCTTCTGTCAAATAATTCTAATTATTTCAGAGAGAGCCTGCAGTATGTATGTAACAATATAACTATATGGTAACAATGAAGATTCAACCCAAGGGGTTAACTCAACCTTTGTAACCAATGTATGGCCATTTGGCTAGTTCCATGCTGGTAGGTACTCAGTTCAAAGCCCCCTGGATGAGGTGCACTAGTCTAAGTTGACAAGTTTATTAGTGATGCCATCCAAAAATGTGGGGAAGCAACCCATGCCTTCCCCCCTCCCCCTCAAAGCAAAGGTTTCCTTCAGGGGAAAAAAATTAAGGTTTTGCGAATAGAAATACAACATGAGCTACAAACCTTTGTTAGTTATGGATGTGCTTCAAACCTCTTTTTCAAAACATACTTGACAGCCTTGACATCATGATTTGTCATGTTCTTGATCCTTTTGACTTCAAGGGCATCCTCAATATTAAATTTCCTCACAATATCTTCTAGATATAATTTGGTTTCATTGCTGAAGTTTGAAACTTCACTGATTTCAGGAATTTCAACTAACTTTAGTAACCACTGAACCTAGAAAATTGGAGTACATAATTATTATGTGTCCATTTATCAAAAAATGAATATTTCCCACTGTTAGTGGTGCACACAGCAGAATAATGTATACTGAAAAGAATAACTTACAAGGCAAATCAACAGGAGACAATAAAAAGGAATTGAACTTTGAGAAGCATATTGTATTAAGTACAATTTTGAGATTTAGGTGAACGACTATCGAAGGTTGTATGAAGGGGTATCTTTCCATCTAAAATTTCATAGGCAGAGTCTCAAACTAACTTTATAAATTTTTGGGCAAAAATTTTGTTCTTGGGAGAAGACCAATTTTAATACCAACCTGGAATGGGTTATCTCTATGGTAGGAGCATAAACCCTTGTATCAGAGACATGTTTTCACATACTTGTAGCTTTTTTTTATTTCTGTTTCTACTCTTTTTAAGTTTTGTTCTTAATCAAGATTTCGATAAATTGTTAGCAAATAGAGAGAAGTAAAATCCAGAATTATTTACCCTCTCTTTCCTAAGGTGCATTCTCACCAGTGGGAATTCAAGTGTACACCCAAGTCCTTTGTGTTGTAGAATACTTTCTTGCAATGACTAGAGGAAAAAGTCAATAATGATATTAATTCATACCTACCATTTTAGGATCATCCTGGTTTATATTATCACAATTTTTTCCAAATTAAAAGATTTGAGCCTTTTACACTATAAATATTTAAAGGAATATGGAGAAAGGTTGACCACAATTAGATTTGTGAGTGCATCATATGGTATTAGTTAGAGAAAAATTGGAAGTCTCCCTTAAATTTTAAATTCATATGCAGTAAACTTCTCCATAGATTTAGCAAACACTCTGAACTTCGCAACCCTCGATGCACCTACAAACATGTTTTCTTGTGATCACTGACATGTCCCACTTCATTTCAGGAGGAGATGGAGTTCCTCGACATCTTTCTTGGTACGGCATACCAGTATGCTTCCAAGATTGAGAAGAAATTCAAACAGAAGAAGCGAGACTTTGGATCTGTGAATCAAAAGCAAGGGAAAGGTGCCCCCAAACCACAGAACAAAGGACAAAGCCAAGGCATGGTGGCCCAAGACAACCTGCCACAGACACAAGAAAAGAAAAACACCGCGAAGCCAAAGAAGGACACAAGAAAGTGGTCTGAGTTCCATAAGAGCTCCACTCACAACATAAGTGAGTGTCAGGCCAAGCAGTTGCTAGTGGCCAAGATGAGGGCTTTTGAATCAGATGCATGCTTCGACTCTGAATTAGAACCTGACAAGGTGAATGACAAAGAGAAGCATATTATTGATGCAAAGCCCAACACCATTTTTGCCACTACAAAGATCCAGAAGGAGGAACCAGAAGATCCAGAGGAGGCAGAGCATCTCGTCCACTCCCAGATGTGGGTAAAGGGTTCCCCGCTATGGTTCATTATCGACAATGGGAGCCAAAAGAACCTCATTTCAGCAGATGTCCTGAAGAGGTTCGGCTTATCAGCCACAGCGCACCCACAACCATACACCATCGTGTGGCTTCACCAAGGACGGGATCTCTGCGTTAGCCAACAGTGTCACCTTCCCTATAGCATCAATCCCTTCATAGATGAGGTATTGTGTGACATTGCTCCTATTGATGTTTCTGATGTATTATTAGGCCAACCATACTTTTGGAAGCAACATGTTGTGTATGAGTCCCAGCCTCGCGCTATTATTATTACTTTGGGAAATAAATTGTATAGGATACCAGAAGTACCACCGCCTCCCACTATCTCTTTGGTTACTGCAAAACAATGCAGTAAGCTCATTTCCCAAACTATGAAATTTGTTTTCTTGATGATCCACCCCCATGGCAAGATGAATACTATGGCCACAACCTCCAGACATGGCTCCTCTGCACAACAACAACAAATGGATAAGGTTGTGGAGGAGTACGGGGACATCTTCACCTCACCCACAGGGGTGCCTCTACATTTTCAGGTCAAGCACCCCATTGACCTGACCCTAGGTGCGTCGCTACCCAATGGACCAATCTATAGGCATTCTGTTCTAGAGAATGATGAAATCAAGAGGCAGATTCAGGAGCTACTATAGAAAGGTCACATCCGGCCAAGTTCATTGCCCTGTGGGAGCCCGATCATGTTGGTACAGAAGAAGGATGGGACTTGGAGACTCTGTATTGATTATCGGGCGCTGAACAAGATCACTATCCAGAATAGGTACTTGATCCCATGGATTGATGACCTTCTGGACCAACTCAAAGGGGAAAAATATTTCAGCAAGATCGACTTGAAGTCTGGGTATCACCAGGTACCAATTGAAACCTATGATGTGTGGAAGACTTCCTTCAAAGCCGAGGGCCTTTTTGAATGGGTCGTCATGCCTTTCGGATTGAAAAATGCTCCCGCAACCTTCATGAGGTTGATGGATGACATCTTTCATCCATTCACCAACTCATTTGTAATGGTATACTTGGATGACATTCTGATCTTCAACCAGAATTGGGAAGAGCACCTCTACCACATCCGAGAAGTCCTCCAAACACTGCGGCAACACAAGTTGTATGCCAATTTGGAGAAGTGCACTTTTGGCATGACCTAAGTTCAATATCTGGGATACATTATTGATGAAAGCGGGGTGCATGTGGATCCAGCCAAGATCCAAGTAATTCAGGATTGGCTAGCCCCAACCACCCTAAAAGAGCTTTACAGCTTTCTAGGCCTTGCTAATTTCTACCGCAGGTTCATGTTGGGATTCTCTCATGTCACCTGGCACTTGAGTCAAGTCACCAAGGGAGGAGCGAAAGAAAATTTCTGTTGGTCGGAATCTCAACAAAAGGCATTTGTAGAATTGAAACATCGCCTCTGTTTTGCCCTAGTGCTCACATTACCAGAATTGCAACAACCATTTTAGATCGAGATAGATTCCTCTGACTATGCTATTGGGGTAGTTCTTACTCAACAGGGGCATCCAATGGCATATCACAGTGAGACATTGTCTGACACAGTTCGAAAGTATCACATTTATGACAAAGAAATGTATTCCATTGTGCAGGCTTGTCGATAATGGAAGCATTAATTTTTGGGGAAGGAGACAATCACCCACACAGACCACTAACCCCTGCAGTTCATACAGACACAGGGGAATTTGCATAATGATCACCATCAGAAGTGGTCCACATATCTGCAACAATTTCATTTGAACATCAAGTACAATAAGGGTAGCACCAATAATGTTGCAGACTACCCCAGCCGACCACCGATCGTGGCCATAACCACTATTCTCAACTCTTGTGGGCATGAGACTTCTGATTAGCCGCTTCTCTACAAGAGCAATCCAGAATTCAGCTACACATACAAGGCACTCTTGGGGGGTATGCAAGTTCCAAATTTTCACCTCCAAGATGCATTATTATGTCACTTGGGACACCTTTGTGTTCCTTCAAGTGAGCGTGCCAAGATGATATGGGAAGCGCACTACAGTCGAGTCGCTGAGCATTTTGGGGTCGAGAAAATAGTGGTAGTACTTCAAAAGTATTTCTATTGGCTGAACCTTTGACAGGATGTCAGGAAGTACGTCAGATCCTACACTGCTTGCGCCATTGCCAAACTGACCATCAAGAAGCAAGGGCTCTATACTCTGCTACCTACTCCTAGTCGACCTTGAGAATCCATCTCCATGGATTACATGTCAGGCCTTCCTTCTACTAAGCATGGAAACGACTGTGTTTTCATGGTCATTGACAGATTCTCAAATATGGCCATTATGGCGGCCTGCAAGAAGAATATCACAACAGAAGCCACTGCTAAACTCTTCTTTGAACAAGTGTGGGTGCACTTTGGGATCCCACAGTCTATCATATCAGATCGCGAAAGCAGGTTCCTCGGCACGTTTTGGTCTAGCCTCTGGTCAATATTAGACACCAAGCTCACTAAGTCCACAACTTTCCATCCCCAAACTGATGGCCAAACAGAGGTTGTCAACAGGATGATTGTACACATTATGCACATGTACAATTCAAAGCATCCACGCACATGGGATGAGAGCCTTCCCTATGTACAACACAGTTATAACCGGGCTCTCCACAGCTCAACTGGCCATAGCCCCTTTCAGGTGGGCTTGGGATTCTAGCCACTATGTCCCATTGACGTAGCCATGCCATTTGCAGCTACTCAAACTGATTAGGCTTATGTCCAGTCTGAAGCTAACAAAGAAAACAACTTCATCGAGTGCATTCAGCACATCCACCAACAGGTTCATGACATATTGGATAGATCCAATGCTAAGTACAAGCAACGACATGATTAACATCAGGTGCCACACAACTTCCAAGTGGGCGAAAAAGTGTGGCTACATTTGCAAAATGAGCACCTCACTAGACCCAACCACAAGATTCGCTCGCTCCGATATGGGTCGTACACCATCACCAAGGTTGTAGGGAACAATGCCTTTGAGCTCAGTATTCCACCATTCCTTGGTTTGCACCCAGTATTCAATGTAGACCGCCTTCATCCCTACTTCCCACCTCTATTGGACACATCTGACATTGCAAAAGAAATCACACTAAAAGAGTTAAACCTAGACTGCATGGAACAGGTCACCACAGACTGTATCATGGACATGAAAATCAAGAAAACTTGCTGACAGAAGATCCAACTGTATCGAGTTGTCAAAGCTGGCCAAATCTTGCACCAAGGCAAGTGGTTCACCAAGGACCAAGTTCAACAAAAGTTTCCTCATTTCATGGAGGAACTCCACACAATGGGGACCATTGCTTCCTAAGGGTGGAGGAATGATCCAAGTGGATATTGGTGGCCACCCGCCTATTCCACTGGGGCCCCACCATTATCTCTTTCAGTTTTTTTCACAACTTACTATTTTTAGCAGTTTTTCGAGTCATAAACTTCTGGAGCTGTATTGAAGCCCCAAACGGAGAAGTATGCCAAATTTAAGTCCCCGAGAAGTTGAAACACCAATTTACCCAAACGGGGCCCATAGTTTTGGCACTTCATCTCCTAGGGTTATTTTTTGGATGTTTAGAGTTCTCCATTGTTTCTCCATAATAAATAGGCCCTCGAGCCTCATTATTACACAATTCAAAGGTCTGTAGTTGCCACATCTCTTCTTAGAGATTCGCTACCAGCACCCTAGCTATTTTATTTCCATCATGTTTGTAATCATGTTTCTGTGATGTGATATTAATGAAATGAAGCCTTATTTCCACTGTATTTCTATGTTTATGGTTATTTTTGTATTATGTTGTGTTCCTGCATAAATCCGGATCACACTGCGGAAAGAGTGTTGCGACAACTTTTCCAAATAATTACGAAAAAGAAAGCTATTAATTGTCCCATTCAAATGGAAATAGAAATTGACTAAACCTTTATTACTTTAAATGTATAGAAAAATAGATATTTTATCTCCTCTTCTACAACTCTTTCTATTACATTTAAAGACAGAAAATATTGGAGCGAGCAATTGTGGGATTTTCAAGTTTTCACCGTCTTCTTATCATCAAAGGAGGAATAATTCAGTGGAGATAAAACTTTGAATTCAGAATAGTAGAGTCGAAATAAATGTGGAGTTAGGAATAGTTTCGTAGTGATAAATAGGGAGTTTGGAATTGTTCATCTGACTGTGTATGTTACTAACTTGAAGTTTGAAACTTTTCACTATCTTTAATTGTCAAGATTTGGAAAAGAAAATGCTAAGAGCCAAGCACGTGGAAGTGTGAATGCGAACGACCAGTTAAGCGGGTCATCCGAAAATATTTATTTCCTTGTCATGTCATTTAAAAAAGTGTCTCGAGCCACCTATTCGAGTACGTGTGGCTACGGGTAAAACTCTGTATCTGGCAACCTCCTCAAGCCGATTGCTTCCTAGGAGGCGCTTGCTCGCGCTATAACTAGCCGCAATAGTAGGGCAAAGTATGCATTTCAATATTACAATTTCAAATCTATTAATATAAAATGAAAAAATATTGACCGTGTCATAGCCCATAAACACTTACAAATACCAATTTCTAATTAATAGATATTAACACGCTACCTTAATATAGTAAAAAATAGGAAAAGTATAAAAAACTTTATGTAAGAGTTTTCTGATCATTTTGGATTAATTCTAAATGACATTTATGTGAGTATAAAAAATTATTAAGTTATAATATTATTTTAAATTATAATTATTATTAAAATATAGATTTTGAAAAAGTTATAGAACAAGATTATTTATGTTAGATTAAGATTTTGTGATCTATAATGTAGATGAATATTTTTTTGACTAATTCATAAATAGTTTGTTTTACAATATTATCCACTAATACTAAGACTTATCAATATTACATGCTAAAAAAAGTTAAAATTTAATTAATTTAATTAAATAAATAAAAATAATCTAACTAGTATACATAATAAAATATTTAGTAATAATTAATTCTACCTTCCACTTAATAATTTATAATTAAATTAAAATTGTAAAACTCTATTCCAAAACCAACACACTCATTACCTCATTACCACAATTAAAAAAATTTAAAAATGATTAGATTCTTAATTCCAAATCCAAAATATAATAAAAAATAACAATAATAAGTAGTGGATACCCATAAGTATAGACATGGTCTAAATGATAAACGTGCCAAATAGAAAAACATGTGTGAATGCAAATCTATCTCATGCTGAGATGGGAAAAATACATTGCTAAAGCGATTGCAAACATATAAAGCAGTTGTAAATATTATGTTTGGATTTTTTATTAAATGTTATACAAAGTTTAAATGTTATATGATGAGTAATTTAAATTTTAAGATTTATAAAATAATTTTTCTTTAGTATTTAATACTTTGTAAAATAATTTGTGTATCCAATTCATATCCAATGCAATTATGTCCATACCCAAATGTACAAGTTCGTTATACTGTGATCTAAACTCTAATAAGTCTTGGCAAAGGAAATCTTTTAGAGCTATATAAAATCTTGTACGTATATTTCTGCTTTTATTATTTTATTTTGTGAATTTTTGTACTAATGTCTTTGATTATATAATTAATATTGGTAGTTATTTTTTTAAGTAAAATGCATATTAATGGTGCAAAATATCTAACGAAGACATAAACTAAAATTTTATTGCAAAAGTAAGTTTATAAAAAAAATATGACTTCTTATTACAGCAGCCACCTAGTTGCTCCTAAGGGAGGTAGGCCTTGTCAAGTTCTATGAGGAGGCTACATCCCTAAAGGGCCATAATGGGTTATTGGGATAACTCATGTTCAGGTGGAATGCCCACCAATAGGCTTCCCGGGTCGATCCTGACCAATGGTATGCACCCACTAAGGAGGAAATATATTTTATTAGTGGCCTATGTAGGAGAGAGAAATATTTGCCCCAGTTCTGAGATGTCCCCATCGACCATGCAATAGGGAGTCAATTGGCATACTCCCAGAGATACATTAGGGATGGTATAGTTTCTCCTGTAGATTTTCAAGTGTTCGGTGGTCAATTATGTATTGCTTCGTTTGGTGCAAAGGAGGTGAGGTGCCTCTCACTACTATTGATGACCATTGCACACTATACTAGTGAAGGGAAATGCATTAGTTGCCTGCTTTTATTTTATGTTAATTCTTTATTCCAGGTGCCTACTTTAGTTCGGCAGCCTCGTAGGCCAATGTTGCATGTATGGATGCAGATGTGGGGCCGGATGACGCCCAAGAGGGGCCAGTCCGACTTTCCCGCCAGGATATCTCCTGATGCACTGGAGTTGCTATCCAGTGTTGATGATCACTCATTCATTTTGGTGCCATGTCCATATGCCGATTTGGATTGGCGAGGGTGTTGTCCATTGAAATATAGAGATATGTAAACCAACCAGCTTGGGTAGAGAATACTTTATAGGAAGCTAAGGAGCAACTTGTTTCTAAATCTACATCACAGACTCTTGTTCCGAAGGAGAAATGACCCGAAAGACACAAGGAAGAAGAGTCACCTTCAGTGACTAACAGTGCAGGGAAAGAATTCAAAGTTATATACATGAAGAGAAAAAAGGTTGAATCCAAAGGTAGACACAGAGAAGATTTCAGAGCAAGAGGTGGTCATGGTAATAAAATAAACACCATCTTCCTCTCAGGTAGGTGGTTAGTTTGTTGCATCTCCCACAACATCTTCAGTATAGTTGGGGCAACAAGAAAATGTCCAATCAACCAAATTTGTCCAAGGAGAGAAAGAGAAGATAGTGTTTGACAGATTCAGAGAAATCATGCTTAATAATGAGATTCTTAAGAACAATACTTATGCTCAATTTTGGAAGCAGACTTCCAACTCCCAAAGTAGGCTATTGTTAGCTTTTGACTCAGAGAAGGGAAAGATGTAGATGGCCTTCCTTGAGGCCCAAATTCCACAACCTAAATCAACATCATATTACAAGAAAAAAATATTCAAGTTTGATACAAAGGATATTCATCCCATTGACCAAATGGAGATGCATAAAAAAACAAGTGAAATGATTTGCTCCACTTTAACCAGCACTAATACGATCATTTCTAAACTGCAGGTTTCATTATCTATTACTCAGTCACAGTTGAAGATGGATAAGATTTCTTCTCTTGCAAAGGACACTAGGATTAAATCATTAGATGATTTAGTAGTGAAGATGGGTTATGATCCTGCAAATATGAAAGTTGTAGAGGAATCTATCAAGAAAAATAATGCTGACATTGCAGCATTGAGGAAGTAGTTGAAATTACCAACTACTGAAGATCCCCTCACGAAGGATATTGAAGAAACAGAGACTCAGAAAACTAACATGATGAAGCTGATCATGGAACATAATTCTCAGATAAGACAAATGGAAACTGAGCTAGAGAAAATGATAAAGGAAAAGGAGCAGAATTCTAAACTAGTCATGATTCATTTGGCTTTTTTACCTCTTACATCCATTCCCACAACAACAACTAAAATTTCCACTGCACAAACTACACAGACTATTGATGGTGTTGAACAATTGACCAAATTTGTGGAAAACATGTCAATTCAGATAGAAGAAATTAAAAAGTTGCAGGACCAAGTCAAGGCATTACAGGACCAGAAGACCAGGAGTGAAGCTTCACACTCCGTTGAAGCTCAGAGGGCTCAGAAGCTGATTGAGAGACTGCAAGAATCTGAAATGGAATCATCAATTGGACAGACCTTGGCCCAAGCTAGGGAAACCATTTTGACAGATATCATGAATTCTATTGTTGAAATTTGGCCCTGTATTTAAATTATCTTTGAACATAAATATTTGACCAAGAGAGACACATAGGTGATTACAGAGATTAAAGAATAGTTGGGAGAAATGTTTGCCACAACTATAAACATCATCAAATTCCTAAATTCTAAGAAAAATTATGAATTAGATTATTTATGAATTAATGATAGAACATAAAAAAATTTGGAGGTAAAGAAAATTCTCACCAAAAAGAATCTGGTTGTTCAGTTAGAGGAGAAATGTCATAGTTTGGAGATAGCAGTAAATAGATTTTTCACTAGGATTGAACCTCTAACTCATAAGGGGCTACCTAGTTTACTTGTAATTAATGACAAATTGATTACTCCTGAAGATTACATTAGAAAATTGAATGAGGTAGCCAGAGACAGCTAAAAATTTTCAAATATCAAAGGGAACATGACACGCAAAGCTTTCTTGGAAGCCATGGGTAATGATTTCTTCATCCAACATGAAGTAAATCATATTTTTGCAGCAAGACTAACATTTTCCAAATATACCGAGGTTAATAAAATTTACAAAAAGTTAATGAAGTTAACCATTTTAGATGAAGATAGATGGGACAAAATTTGTGAATTACAAGACTCAGTAGTAATTTAGATGCAGTTAGAAGACATGCCAACACATTAGACAACACATCAGCCAGCACAACACAGAAACAAACCCATTTAGCAACTGACTTCTCCAATGCAGAGCCACCTCTCCACGTAGTTGTCCACCTTGCCTATCACTCTGCAGATATCGATTTTATTTTTTAGAATACTGATAATTATACACTATCAGTTGAGACTGTTAGCCACCTATAAAATTTGCCATATCAAATGGTGGCTAAATATCTTTTAGCCTTTAAGAAACAATTCAAGACCAAATTGTTAGTTCTTAAAGTCTTATGAAGATCTTTACCCTTTGAGTTAATCTTCACTGCTGTTTCCCTCTTTATCCTAAAGAACCTGCTATTTTCCAAGAGAAAGACTGCTTAAAACCCCGTTTTCCCGTCATTTTCACTCCTCCTTTGCTCATAAATAAACCCCATTTTCATTCTTATTTCCCTTCATGAAATCCATCCATAAACCTTCATTTTGGCCTTCAAAATCTTCAAACTCCCCTTTAAAACCTTATATCTCCCCTTTATCTGGTTTTAAAATCCTCCCTTTAGCCTATCAGAACCCTTAGTTTGGCTTAAAAAACCCTGTTTTTGGCCTAAAAACACTCATTTTACACTTTATAGGTCTTAAGCCCCTGAGGGCTTATTAACTTAAGCCTTTTTCTTCCATGTGGTCGAAGCCTTGCAATCGGGCGCAAAAGGCCTAAAACCCCATCTCCTAACCCCTTATTTCCTTTATTCTTCGTTATTTTCCCATCCCCAACATTTTGATTTAAAATCAATCTGGACCATTGATCCAAAAAGATCAACAGCCATTGGGTCATTTTCCTTCTGCCTTTTCATTTTCCCATCCCTTTCCCTTGCAAAAACTCTACTCCATATTTTGATCCGGACCATCCATCCAAAAGATCCAATGATCGAGATGTAACTCGATGAAACCCTTACTTTCCTTTTTTTTTCATCATCCCACCATATAATGTTGAAAGCAAATGTGGACCGTTGATCTCTGCAGATCAACGACCACTGGGCTACCCGATCCCATGCCTTACCTTTTCCTCCATTCATATAACCCATCTCCTCTATTAATCTCTGCCGTCCATCAAAAAGATCCGACGATCAGGACTAAAACCTGACAAACCAATAAACCCACCCGCTACATGAAAAAACTGTCGGTCCCACCATCCCTTGTCCGTGCAGCTTGCCCTCCATCACACGCTTTCCGCACCGTCGGATCTAGAGCCTCCGATCCGATGGCGGACAATGCGTTTCGCATTTTTTTTTTGCGCCCGCGAGTTAACACCAAAAAAAAATGCGAAATGGGCGGTATTCAGAGGGACAGGTGTCAAAAGGTGTGTGGAATCGCGTTTTTTTTGTGAAAACCGCCTTCCCCCCCAGAGCCCACATGAAATCCATTAATGGTTTTATGCCATACCACCTACCCTCCTCAAATGTCATTTGCACTCTTAATATTGGCCATTGATTGTTAAGATTGGACAGCTTATGTTATAACGCGACCCATTCGTTTGCCCCTCACCTTTTCTCCCAAACGGCTTCATCAAAGGATCTCAACCGTTGATTATCTTAATCTAACGGATCTTACTCACTATCACGCCCAAACTCCATTTGCACCTGTTTCAGTTCCGCCAAGGGTTTTCTCCCTTTTTTGCTACAAATTCCTCCATTTTGCATAGTTCCATCCTCTCCATTAAACCTCTAAAGCAGTCTTAACCAAATTCTGCAGGGTTTCCTAATGAAGTTTGTGTGTTTTGTAGGGTTTTTTGGTGGTTGTTCTATATGCTTCCACAGTCATAGAAAGGTGAAAAAAATTCCTAGAATGATGATTCTGTGGCTTAAAATTAATGAATAAAGGAGCTGCAGGGTTTGAAATTTACGTTCAAATCATCTGGAGCATGATCCAGGGTTTATCATAAACCCTCCAATAACAGAAATCCAACTATGTAAACAAGCCAAACAAAGTGTATCAGTGAAGAAATCAAGGTTAAAGAAGGATTAATGCCTAAGCCTGAAGATCAAAGTTTTAATCCTAAGGTTTAAAGAAATAAAGACAATATCATAGAATGAAGACCCGAAGCAAAGATCAAGGCTAATTAAGCCTAACACAGACCAAAAGCAGATTAAAGGTGTTTTAAGGAAAAAAAAGGAAAAATATCAGTAAAGGAGACCTCCACTGCCACATCAGAGGCCAATTATCCTCTTCAGCTACAAAAGTGCCACCTGCAGCCTCAATAAATCAAAAGAAGGCATAGTTATTGCCTAGTCAGTGATATTTTGCCTAAAGACAACTGAACAATTATTTCAAACAAAGGAAGATATTTCAAACCATCAGTAAAGTTATTGTAAAAGATAAATAGGCCTCAAAGTCAATCTTTTCACCCATTAGGCCTAAAAAAGCAGAAACTGAGTAAATGAAACGGAATTCTAATTCGATGTTTTCCTGCCTTATGCCTTGCATGGTTTTCAAGGCTAGGAGTTGCATTTAGTGTAGAATTAATTACACTTCAGTCCTAAAACTCTTCCACCTCCTCATTTCTTCTATAAATACTTCTGAAGAAGATGAGAAGTGGGTTGGTTGGTCACTAGTTGTAATACTAAAACTCTTTGAAATAATACATAGTTTGTCTGAAGTTGAAGAAGAAATTGAAGTCTTGGAAGCTTGATGGTATTGTGACATGCTTGTTCTTTAGAAGGCTCTATCATTGGATCCCTGAGCTTGGCTATTGGTGATGTATTATGAACTGTCTGTTGTTTTTCTTGTTTTCATTATGTTTCATAAATTCTTACTATAGTAGGATGAAAATTTTAGGCTAAGAAATGACTCCTGGAAGCACCTTCGACCTGTTTATCCTTCATTGTTCTATGTTTTCTTTTGCTAAGGCATTTTAGAGTCTTTAAATCATTCTCTTGAACCGTTATTCTTGTTTATTTCTTAAATAGTTCAAATAGTTGGTTCCAACATGATTTATGGTTTTCCCTGCTTGTCTGCTACCACTTGAAAGCTGTTTTTGAAGTCTCCCTTTGAAGTACAAATGTTTATAGTTAGCCAAGGAGGTCTATTTTGATCATGCCCTTTGTCCCTACTTGAACAATTGTTTTAAAGGTCTTTATAGTTGTGATCATAGATGTGTTAGGTGTTCCCTCTTCTATGAATGCAATTATCAGTGAATCTTTCATGTTTTCTAAGTCCTTTGAAATAAAATCTTTGAGGACTAGGATGTGCTCCTGAATATTAGATTTCATTTTAAAAGTTGTCTTGAAGTCATTATTTTCTTAAAGTGTGGTTTGTAGAATTCATGGTTAGCCTTGTCTATCAAATATCTCTTTATTGTTCAAGTTATGTTTTCAAGCTCCCTTTGTTGAGAATTCGATTTCTCTTTCCAAATCATTAATGTCCATCTCATTCACAAAACTAAAGGATCCTGTGGCCAAGTTAGATTTTCCCTTCGATATCACATATCCATTGATGAGTTTTCCATAAACCTCTTCTTGACTCCATTGCCCAATGAATCAGATACTTCTCCTTTCTATGTATCTTTCCTACACCTTTCATGTTCTTCTGTACCAATTTAACCAAACAAACACTCGCACTTAATAACTAGTATAAAACCAATACTTAAAAGCAAACAAGATAAACCTTTGCAAAACAAACATTTGAGAGATCCCTCTTTGAGAACAGGAGGACTAGATCCTGGAACTCTAAAGATTGGTTTTGATGTTGCCTTGTCTTTTGGTAAGCCAATCTATCAAAACACAGGACCCCAACAAAGACAACAATTTTGTAACTTATTGTTTAATACTTCACGTTTTTAAGTATTCCATATTGATTGCTGAGTATAATTTTCTCTAAGTTATTGTAATTTTCTGGTTGTTGGATGCATCAATAATACAAGGAAATTATTCACAAGATTCATGTGGTGTCCGAATTGGTGATATTTTTCTTTTGTTAATGTGTCTATTCATTATTTCCTTTCACTTCCATTTCTTAAAATCTTAATTACATAACAGAAACTATGACGAATAGGATTTGTTATAAAGAGCACCCTATTCTGGTTGTTTGTAATTTATATGTTTTTTGCTGAAGAAAAATTAAGGAATTATTCATTGGTCCTTAGTTTATATTGAACCTTACATTTATTTTATTTCGTATTCATTTATAATTTTGAAAGATCCAACTAGTGCAACCTAGCTTGCTCAGTGAAACTCCTTCAAAGTTTGATGTAGATCCAATTAATTTTTAGACTCCATATCTTAATGGAATTATAAAAATTTAATCAACCAAACAATCCAATCAAATCATAAACAAACAAACAATTTTCACAATAATAACTAGCCTAAAATTCACACAAAACATAGCTAATTTTATAGAGAGATACCTCTTTGAAGCTGGCGGGGCCAGATCCCAGCTTCCAAAGTTTTTTTGATGTTGTCCTCAGTGTTTACTCTCACAATCTCACAAATTACAAAACGATAACAAGTTGGAGGGCGAAGCCTTCACAGGATACCTAGGGGCAACCCCCTTGACAAAAGGAACATGGTTGTCAAAAATGTTGCAAGGGTGGGCTTACTACCACTATTATTCCTTGTTGTGACTAATATCAATATTTACATGAACGATATAGAAAGAAACTCTTATTTAAACTAAATATTTATATGAAATTAGTTAATGTAGTAAAATGTCGTGATGAAACCATAATAATTTGGAATATGACTCACAGTAAACCCATGGACAGTCATTCCTAAATTATATTAACATTCATAAACAAAAAACTGTCTAGTTCAAGAAAAATGGAAATGATTGATTACTTCTGTGACTGTGAGCTATATAACCAACAAAATATCTGTCATCATAATAAATAAAGAGCATAGAAGACTTCTATTCATGGAAATTGTTTGAGCTAAAAATTTCTGAACTATACAAGACTAAAAACTCAAAGAAAACTATTAACTGATCAATTCAAAAACATATTCGTGAGAAGGATGAATGTCTTTTAAGGAACCGGAAAAAAATATAGAGAAGAATATATATATATATATATATATATATATATACACACACACACACACACACACACACACACGTAAGGTTGATATAATCTTAATTGTATCAATATATGGTTAAAAGGACACAAAATCCTTGCACTAAGAGAATTATACTTTGTAGACTATACCATTTAAATTAAACTATACTATGAATTGATAATAAAGAACATCTTGGCCCTCAGTAGAGAGAGGAATCTGCCTTCAATGCAATAACGAGAAGCGAGAGAACAATGTATAAATTTTATACATAATAATATTGAACTCCAACAAGCATGAGGATGGTGAATGTACAGAATATGAAATATAAAGTTGACTGCGAACACTATAGGTGCTATGAAAGTTCCCTTATACATCAAAATGAGCATAACTAGTATCTCTAAGAACAACTCATTTATCTCAATTATGAAAATAGTGAAACAATAGGATAACATTCACTTTTGATAAGGCTTCGAGTCAGAATTATATAGTGTGTACCATGGCCCGTGTCAGATTTGCTAAGTTGTGACCGCCTGGGTGCCTTGTGCACGTCTGGGTGGCCCATTTGTCGTTTTCTCCCATGTGCGTCCGTTCGGGTGGGCGCTCCGTGTCGCCCAGGGTGAGGGAATCCGTTCGGGTTGGGTCATTTGGTCCGAGGACACCTGTGTTAGATTTTCTAAGTTGTGACCGCCCGGGTGCCTTGTGCACGTCCGGGCGGCCTGTTTGCCGTTTGATCCCATGTGCATCCGTTCGGGTGGGCGCGCCGTGTCGCCCTGGGTGAGGGCGTCTGTTCGGGTCGGGTCGTTTGGTCCGAGGGCCTTCACAGGATACCTAGGGGAAACCCTCTCGACAGAAGGAACATGATTGTCAAAAAATTTTCAAGGGTGGGCTTACTACCACTGTTATTCTTTGTTGTGACTAATATCAATATTTACATGAACGACATAGAAAGAAACTCTTATTTAAACTAAATATTTATATGCAATTAGTTAATGTAGTAAAATGTCATGATGAAACCATAATAATTTGGAATATGACTCACAGTAAACACATGGACAGTCATTCCTAAATTATATTAACATTCATAAACAAAAAACTATCTAGTTCAAGAAAAATGGAAATGATTGATTACTTCTGTGACTGTGAGCTGTAAAACCAACAAAATATATTTCATCATAATAAATAAAGAGCATAGAAGACTTCTATTCGTGGAAATTGTTTGAGCTAAAAATTTCCGAACTATACAAGACTAAAAACTCAAAGAAAACTATTAACTGATCAATTCAAAAACATATTCGTGAGAAGGATGCATGTCTTTTAAGGAACCAGAAAAAAATATAGAGAATAATACACACACACACACACACACACACACACAAGGTTGATATAATCTTAATTGTATCAATATATGGTTAAAAGGACACAAAATCCTTGCACTGAGAGAATTATACTTTGTAGACTATAGCATTTAAATTAAACTATACTATGAATTGACAATAAAGCACAGTTTGGCCCTCAGTAGAGAGAGGAATCTACCTTCAATGCAATAACGAAAAGTGAGAGAACAATGTATAAATTTTATACATAATAATATTGAACTCCAACAAGCATGAGGAGGGTGAATGTACAAAATATGAAATATAAAAGTTGATTGTGAACACTATAGGTGCTATGAAAGTTCCCTTATACATCAAAATGAGCATAACTAGTACCTCTAAGAACAACTCATTTATCTCAATTATGAAAATAGTGAAACAGTAGGATAACATTCACTTTTGATAAGGCTCCGAGTCAGAATTATATATTGTGTACCATGTTTACAGGTCCCTATTGCTAAAGGAAAAATCATAAAAGCCTCAGGATGACTAAAAGTTCATTCTTTACTAAAGAGCACATAACAAAGGAAACTAAGTAGGCCTCGAGTTAGGTAATCTCCAAATGAGAGGCTAATAAGGAAAAAAGTGGAAGGTGGTTGTTGGAGACCTGGAGCATGTCATAAAGAGGGTATATTCCCCGAATAAGGTTGTTGTTCGAATTGAATTCCAGTTTTCAAACATTGAATAGAAGGTGTCAAGAGTTACCTGGGAGTTAGGATTAATCTCAGTAATGGAAGTGAAATCTATTGAAACTATTGGGGGTCCTTCCTTTGGTGAAGCAGATGCCATACTTCCTCATGTCAACCACATAAACAAAAAGGAAATAAGACTCTTTATTAATATTAGGAAAATACTTAGGAGCTCGCGGAAAATTCATTAAAATACAAATAAAAGAAAATCAAGGTTTATCTGCCAGAGAACGGGGATGACTTGCTAGGGGCATTCCTTTCCTCCTGAACGCACAACCCTCGTAGAATGGGGACCTCGCAATAGTAAATAAAATATTAAGGAGAATACAACAAAAGCTGCATCCATTGCAATCTATACATTGTCCCATAATTAATCAACAACAACACTGCAAAGAACTGGTGTAAAACTGAAAAAGGCATATCCACCAAGGATCTTTACCTCTCCATGAAGGGTTGTGGAATTGGATTCTTTGAAGAATGCCATGGTAGGAAAGTCAGTTGCAAAAGCGTGTTGATTCCATGTCGCGGAAAAATGAGGGTGAAAGTGGAGAGGGACGATTAGGGTTCATTACCCTAACCTCCCTAGTGGAAATCTAGACCGTCCGATCATAAATGCTAAGATCAATGGAGTACAAACCATCGATTGTTACACCTATCACTGCCAATTTCTAGTGAAAGAGATTCGTGAAGTTTCCATAGAGTGTTCGCCTCTCACTGATGTCAAAGGTAACGATTGCTAGCAGCCGGGAGTTAAGTTCCCAAGTCATAAGGAAGAGCCACACAGGGGTAAGTAATGTGACCAGGGGATTGGTATTAAATTAATTAAATTGCAAAGTTCATGAACAAGTACTTTGAGAGGTACAGTTAAGTCTGATAGTATCAGATCTGGATTATGCGATGTTTTGTGGTATTGATTATGAATGCAATGTTTATAAACATTTTTCTTAAAGTATATAGTTCTGGCATAAACCAATGCATATGTTAAGAGTAATGTTATAAATATATGGCTAAGGTATGACAAATATAATGTAAATACCTTAGGTTCTTGTTAATGAATGAAGTACTTAAATTTAATTGTGCCATATGGTAGCGGCCTGAAAATGTTATAACCCTGTCAGTTGAGTAAATGAATTGTCAGTTGAGTAAATGAATCATTCACGAGATTGGATGGTGTGGTTAGTATGGATAAGCTAAGACTCTTAGTAACAATCTTTTTTTTGTTGTGTATGATCTTCACATGTGTTGCAATATTCTTCCTTTTATTGATTATTAGGCTATATCACTTTCCTATCTAAAATATAGTTGTTCGATACATTAATTAGATGATTATTATTATTATTATTATTATTAGATATGTCTATCTCTCCAAAGCTCAGAAGAATTTGACTTCATGACATATTATTAAGGTTTATCTTTGAAAAAGGAAAACAAATTTGATTTCATGGAAAATTATTTAAATTAATGCTTAAAATTAACACAACTTTGTGTGTGATAACTAGATCAACCTAGCTACATGTTAACTCCACCTCAAATCTATAAAAGTACAAACCTCTTCTTGTACAAAATTTATTAAAATAACATAGAAAAGTTTATTAAAATGATTAATATTTTCTTTTATTTTTCAATTTAATTTGATAATGATATTCATTGTACTATAATACCTTTCTTTCTAAAAATATAAAAGAACAACATTTATTTTGAAATAATTTCATTATTACTAATAATTTTTATTTCTTATTTAACATTATTTTTAATATTTTTTTTTCCTAAAATTTAAATTCATTTTTAATATTAATTTTTATAATTATTTCCTAACCTATCTTGATAAAACTTAAAACTCAGTTTCCCTATAAATAAATTTAAATTGTAGCATAATTTGAATCATTTTAAAACTTACTTTATTATATTTATATTAAAAAAATTAATATAAAATTTTTAATAAAATTTATAATAATATAAAATATTAATATAAAATTAAGTTTCTCTACTCTAAATTTTATAGTGAAAAAAACTACTTCTAACTTTATTTTATTATTAATTAAATTTTAATAATAAAAAAATTTAATATCTTTACCTTTTTATTAGGGAAAAAAATCATGACAAATTAACTTTAAATTATAATATAATTTTAATCATTTTAAAACTTTTATTATATTTCTACTTAAAAATATAATATAATTATATAAAATTTATAATAATATAAAATTATTTTTTCTAAATTTTATATTTAAGAAAACTTCTTATACTTTTATTTTATTATTAATTAAATTTTAATTATAAAAAACTTAATATCTTTACTTTTTATTAAATTCATCTAGTAGCGAAAAAAATCATGACACAAAAATTCGTACCATATTAAATTCCTATCATTGCAGAAAAAAGTACCAGAATACCAAAGAAAAGAAACACTCCCAAATTCCAATAACAGATATCTTATAAATATAATATTTAGATGAGAAGGAAGTCTTACTGAGATTCCGAATGAAATGCCAAAAATCAAAACCTACTAAATGTAAAACTATTTCGCTGGTTGACCAATATCGATACACCTGCCCGTTTCAAACGGCGTTGTCTACAGAGAAGGCAGCAGAAATTGTCAGAATCATTTTAATTTAAAAACAAAAAAAACAAAAATGATAATAGGAGCGTTTAAATCTTGTTTTAATCTTTAGGTGCAAACATAATAACAATACCCTGCAATTCCCAAAATTTGAGTCATAGTTCTCCTTCTCCTGCCAGGTTCCCTTCATTCCTCAATCATTCGGGACGTAACAGTCGAATCGACAGAGGACAGCACACCAAATCTGACAGCGACCGGAGATGGCAGTTGCTTGAAGGCTGTAAGACGAGCGACTTCAGAGATTTTGGAATCACTGTCGAATCCATTTGTGTATTTCCATTGAAATTGGACAATCTATGGCCTGCTTTCTCCGTGTTTTTTGGCGAAGCTATTTCAATAGTGTTGCAGCCTTCTTCGCGCAGTGGTTTTATGATATAAGAAGCTGAGACTTGGAGGTGCCGGCATCGATGACGTCACCATGGATACCGGCTGCTCCAAGTCTCGGCATCTTAAATTGCAGAAGAGTGCTGCGACAGCTTTGCCAAAAAAAACGAAAAAACAGGCAAAACATCGTCCCATTCAAATGGAAATAGTCATTGACGAAACATTTATTACCTTAAACGTATAGAGCAACAAAAATTTTATCTCCTCTTCTGCAGCTCTTTCAATGACATTCAAAGACACAAACTATTGGAGCGAGCGAGCAATTGCGGGATTTTCAAGTTTTCACCGTCTTCTTATGATGAAAGGAGGAATAGTTGAGTGGAGATAAACTTTGAATTGGGAATAGCAGAGTCGAAATAAATGTCGAGTTGGAATAGTTGAGTAGTGATAAGCATGGAGTTGGTAGCAGTTCATCTGACGGTGCATGTTATGTTACTAACTTGGAGTTCGAAACCCTTCACCATCTTTTAAATGTCGGCATTTGGAAAAGAAAATGCTAAGAGCGAAGAATGTGCAAGTGTGAATGCGAACGACCAGTGAAGCCGGTCAGTCATCCGCCAGTGTTTAATAAGTATACAGATTTTTAAAAGATTATAGAATAAAAATTTAATTTATAAATAAGTTTTCTTACATTATTATGGACTAATACTGTGGTTCGATATTACTACATATTAAAAAAAAGTTTATCCATATTATATATTTAAAAATAAATAAAATTTTTAAAATTAATTAATTTGATTAAATGAAAAAAACCAACTAAAATATTATTATGTATATTTTATAGTATTTAGTAGTAATTAATTCTGCCTTCCATTTAATAATTGATAATTAAATTAAAATTTAAAACTCTAATTTTGAAAAAACATACAATATAAGCTATGGTACCCACATTTTGAAAAGCCAAATTGGTGAAGTTTCAACATAAATCACATAAAAATTAGAGATGTGATTTCTTTCTATGCATTTGAAATTTACGTACAAATCATTTCAAAAATATTATAAATATTTTTTTATTTAGTAGTATTTATAATGGATTTAAAAAAAAAAAAAATTTAATAACTTAAAACCTTCCAAATCCCATACTTCTTCTGGCTGCAATATACAGAACTAATGGTTTATTCTTTCTACTAATTAACAATCAGATTTTCTTATACAGAACTAATTGTTTATTCTATCTACTAATTAACATAATCGTTTATTCTCTCTACTAATTAACAATGCAACTTTTTGGGAGATTCCGATCACCTGAAAGTGCATTATTTCGGCAACGGGAATAGTGGGCCCGGAAGCCCTTATCCTGCTGGTCACCGCGACCTCTACGCTCCGCTATCCGTCTCCATTACTCCGTCCGTCAACAGGCTGGCTGCATGCATGCATTAATGGTGTTGCCAACCCCGCCACCCTTCCCAGCTCCCACTGCCCGCGAATTTGATTTTGAAATTTATATGCAACTGAACAGAAGAATAGCAGTCTGATCGGGATCAACGATCGCTGCCAGCCTGAAACCCTATCGTTGTTTTGGTACGTGATCTGTCTATGCCATTCCTCCTTTGTATCTGACCTTTAATGTGGTTTCTAGAGCTTCTGAATAGGAATTCAATGCTCTGTTTTCACCTACGAAAAAGTAGACTATTCGGATTGCTACAATGGCCTGTTAGACATTGAAGAGATTCAGATTATGACTTGGGCAGTTCCTTGTTTACTGGCACAAATTCAATAAATTATCATAATGCGTATGCACAAATGTGTTTCAAGAATGAACTAAAAATCTTAACAAGATACCTGTTCTGCAACGTTTCCTGCATTTGCATAAGCTTCTTGGCTCTTGGATGTCAATCCTGTGATCGTGTAAGCATATAAACCTCCAGCAAATGCAATGCCTGGGATAACGGCAACGCTCAGGATAGCTAATCTCCATGCAGAAACAAATCCAACCACCAAACCCGCCAAGAATGTTGATGGGATTCTCTATTCTCATATGCGTTACTCATTTTCCAATCATCGAATGATTGTGCGTCTCAACTCAACAAATCTTTTTTTTTTTTCCTGTTTTGCTGTAGATTCATACATTAACAGAATTCCGACCATTCACTGCTTCCTGCTTCTAAAAGACATAAGCACAATTAGTGATCATTAGAGTGGGTAGACCACATATTAAGTTGCCCTTGCCCGTTTCCCTCCAATATCTGAAGACTGTGAAACGATAATCATTCAATTCCTGCTTAACATAATTAAATTGATGGGGTAGTTCATATTTCAATTCGATTAAAAAATTTTGAATCACAATCCATATGTTATAAAATTTTATGTAGCCATCAGATTTAAAGCTAAAATCCTCATAAATCAAGCCAACCAAAAAAGGAATTGTAATATCCCTGTAATTTCTCAACTCAAATGATAACGAGCCAACCAAAAAAAAACACAGATATCCCTGTAATTTTTGAACTCAAATGCTAATGAATAATCTCATTCTCAGAAAGAGGGTTGCATTTGGTTTTAAATACTATAATTTTTCTGAACTCAAATGCTAACGAGCCAACCAAAAAATGACTGAGATATCCCTGTAATTTTTGAACTCAAATGGTAATGAGTAATCTCATCCTCAGAAAGAGGGTTGCATTTGGATTTAAATACTATGATTGTATTCCATCCTATCAAATATTTATTTACAGTTAAAGAAAGGTTATCGCAAGTTGAATTTCAGGTTTCAATGCAAATCTCGAAATCTGCCCACATAAGACCAGAAGGGATGGCATTTCAATACAAATTTCAGGTTTCAATACAAATTCCAGAAAGATGTCGAAATTTGGCCACAAAAAACGAGAAGGGATGGCAATTCTAAGAAATGTTTGAAAAGGTATTATTATTTAAGGAGTAAGCTATAATGCGACTTTATTTTTTTTTTATTTCTTGTTTTGCTCTAGATTCATACATTAACAGTCTGGTATTTGTTTTTTACTGATAGGTAGTGTATAAAGTTAAAAAAGACAAAATTATATTAACTGGCCGAATAGGACATCAGATGACCTACAAGATTCTTAATTTGCAATCCAAGTTATACTACGGAGAAACAACGAAACCTATACATTGGTTCTTCAGGTTGTTTTGCATCTTCTAATAGGCTGTTTTGCATCTTCTAATATACTATGTTGATTGATAAGCATAGTTTTTATCCCATTCTAAATTTCACTTCCTAATATCAACTAGTAGGTAATCAATCAGTCTTGGGTTTTAGCCCATGTTTCCATTTCTGGAAAATTCCTAAAGACCAAACACATTCATATCAAGATATGGATATCATAAAATATATGCATACGTTGATTGATTTTATGCAGTTGTTTCAACCTCAAGTACTAGAAGAAAACGCCATATGGGCAAGTACTTTTTCACTGATTGCATCTTGAAGGAGAAGAGTATCTATGGAAATGCTGAAAACTATATCCCCGTTCATAGCATCCGTGTCAAATAATCCCACATCCTGCTTCAGCACTGCTTCTAAGTATTTCTCTCTCAATTTACCCACGTGCCTCTCCCCAGTGTGCATCCAACAAGCAATTTCTGCAAAATTATTAGCAATATACGAAATCAAATAACTCTCTCCAAGCGCAGAGGATTAATATTATTTAATATGGAAAATGGGCACTAGAAAACTTCACACACTCTGTATATTCGATAATGTCTCTATTCTCTCAGCAAACTCTTATTTCTATCTCTCAAAACCTACATCTCTTTTACTAGTATATAAAAGACAGAAGATAGTCAAACACCAACGATATACTGGCAGGTATTCACAGTGATAACGTTATTGAATTAAGTAACCGAATAACAGAATTTTACATCAGAGAGAAAATTCGTTAAAAGATTTGTAATGTAGTCCAATGGATCATTGTTGACTAAGTGGACCATAAATAAACCACAAAAAGTCCTGATCTGTTTCTCCAACCTACAAGGTCTATGATGTTGTGAGATTATACTGAAGAAATGGAAACTTCAGAGTTATAGGGCACTTTGTACCTGCCCATGAGGAACCCAAGATCACCAAACCCAGGTACAGGAAATTCAGGGCATACTGCAAGCACAAAGCAAACACATACCTATCAATGATTAATCATTATAACTGAAGGAACTGCCCAAATAATCGTGTCTAAATGAATCCTTAAAAGTAATCCAACACAAACCTTAGAAACTCCATCCACCATTTTGGTAGGATTTCTTTGATTTTTTCCAAATCCATTGATCAACTCTCTGAATAACACAAAGAAGACATGCATGGCTGCACCATGGATGACTGCATCTATCATTCCCACGAACATGAGCAAATAGTCATATTTATCAGCAAAAGAAAAGAGCTTGTAAAATGGAACACACAGCTCAGTTTTCTTCTTTTTCTCGTCCTGAATAGCATCATCATTCATCTCCTTGTAGCTGCTCTTTTTCTTCTTTTTCTCGTCCTGAATAGCATCATCATTCATCTCCTTGTAGCTGCTCTTTGACACATTTGATGCTCTATCAGATACATCCACAGAACCCAACTGAAGATGCCCGACTTCGCCCATGGGCTAAAGCTGCTCCGACAATCTCATTGTCTAGCATATGGGATTTTGTTAAAACAATGCTATCTCAATGCTATATGGGCATTTCTTTAAAACAATGCACAATTAATCTTTGTTTCTCTAAACCATGTCTCACAGCGAGAATTGAGAAATTCACATTTTGCCTTATCGGCTGTCATTGTGGGCATCCAATTCACTATAATTCAGGGCATCCACAGATCCAATGGTACATATACAGTGGCAAATTGCAGAAAATACTCTGCATCCCAGCGGCAAACTGTAGCAAATACTCTGCATCCACTTACAAAAACAATAATGCTATGAAACTAATAATACTTACCTTGTAAGCAAACCCATAAACATAGTAAACATGGTAAGACAATGTTATGTTATAGTTTTTATATGATGTAATACAAATCACTTACCAAGTTATAAAAAAATAAGAAAAGGACAAAACATAGCATATTCAAATACACTAAACAATCATTCTCATCGTAATATACATTCAGTGCAGTCACAAAATAGCTAAAATACTTTACAACCCATTACGGTTGGCGAAGTGTGTGTTGAAGAAAATATTTGACCCCTATTGAGAAAGCATGCATATGCAATTAAAACCTCCAAACTACTTTATCTGTGCAATGAAATATACTGGTGCATCACATAAAATTGTTACTGATATTGTTGATTTGGGCTAAGAACCCGAGAGTTATTATCTTTGGACCGAAATGACCAAGCTTCATGAAATACGCTATCTATTCCCCTTAGAACCAGGAATGCCGGAGGTTGTGTGGGTAGTTTGGTCATTTTCCAAATTTTATTTCCATTATTTGCCTTGAGAGATTATTTATGGAAGAGCTTACTAATCTAGGGTATACAATAAAGAGAGCAGACCAAATTTAATCTTGAATACTTGACCTTAATAGATAAATAAGCCTGAGAAAATATGCTAAAAGGAGCTCTTTCAAAACGAACTCCAAAGTACTGCATTGAATCAAAAGCCTCTTTACTGCACTGCAGATTGCAGAGATACACTATCTCAAAAGTAGAAGAACCCTCCCTCTTTACTGTACTGCAGATTACAGAGATATACTCCCTAAAAAGTATAAGAACCCTCCCTCTTTACTGTAGTGTATATTAAAGAAGTATTTTTCTGAGAAAAACATAATAAAGTGTTTGTAAAACCCTTTGACAGAATACTCTCTGAAAAGAATTTAAGAACTGTTACCATTTGTCATGGAAGGTTAAAGAAGAAATCTGTTTTGTGAAAGTTTCTTGTAATAAAAGCAGGGGTAACCTTACAAGAATTAGAAGTAATGCGATGATTAGATCTCATAGAATAAAGAGATATTTCCATTACAATATCTTTAACCTTCCACCTGGTATTGGACACAAGTCATTAGTGAAACCAAGGAAACTTATACATAGGGAGAAATTTACCATAAAAATTGTGTCATCGCAATAAAAACTGTAGCTTCAAGTTCGTGATTAATGAAAAGAATCCAGCTCTGATGGCAAAAATTTTCCTATACTTCCCCATTCATGTCAGGACATTAATTATATAAGTGTTGAAGGAAGCACTTTCTTCTGTAAGACATAATAACATTTAAAAAAAAAAGGAAAAGTCCCCTATTATTGGATGCTAGTGTTGTAGTAACATTTCTATTTACCTTAAAATAAAGAGTCATTACATTGTCAAAACAAAACTTCCCAAGCTCTGTTATTTAACCTTTATTTATAAATGCAACTATTAATTCTCTTTTATAGCTTCAGTTTTTAGATACAACTTCCTAATATGTTTCTACATTTTTTGCAGACATTGACAGAACATGGAAAAGAAATGGAAGACTATAATGGGCCTTGAGGTGCAAGACCCAAAAGAGAAAATCATATTTTCTAGTAAGATTTATTTTGGTCTGAAGTATACAAGACGAACATCAATATTGACCGGGTTGCAAAAATTCCTACAAAATGAATTACTGATTTTATTCAAAGAGAGGAATCAAATCTAGATGCTCCATGTACCTTCCAGCGTCAAAAAAGAAAACCTCCAAGCTCAAGGCCTAGTGCTTCCTTACAATGGGAACTGTAAGTATTTTAGAAAAGCCTTGTTTAGATCTTGATATTAAGAGTGCTTTATCATTTGTCATATGTGTTCACATTCAAAATTTATTTGGTACATATACTTGCTCATATGGTCCACATGACAAGAGAGCAGAATGGAAAACCAAACCAAGACATACTATTGTCAAAAAGAGGGGTTGTCAATGCCATTTTACTATAAAGGTCATGGTTCAAGATCCTGATGCTGCAATAATAACATACAACATGTATGATCATGAAGATGGGAAAGGATGGCCTTGTCATGGAAAACACGACACTTTAGGTGATGATGGGCCTCAGAAGAAGCCAAGACTTTCAAGGGACATGATTTCTTATATAGAAAGTTGCTTTTTTCTTCAAGTGCCAATTGATTCTGTTTGTAAAATGCATATTAAGAAATATATTGACATAGATGCCACAGCTCGGGATAGGGATTTTTTCTTACGCAGAAAAGATATTGTAAACATCTATAATCATTTGGCAAAAGAATATTACCAACTGTGTTGCAAAGATGAAATGAGTGTGAATCTCTGGTATGAAAAACACCATAATGATTTCTTCTTCTACCAGAAGCCCAATGGTGGAGAGATCCCTTTTATAGCCGGAATACAAACTAAATGGATGCTGGAAACTATGGTTAAGTTATCCCACAATAGCTTGATAGCCATGGACTCAACATTCAGTACAAATAAATACGAGGTGAGTATTTTTGCAATGATTTTTTCAATAAAATCATTTTGGTTATAATGATTCAATATGATTAATGACTTTAAAATAACTTCATTTTTGTTAATTTGACAGTATCAGTTGTACATGCTCGCGGTGTTTGATGAGCAACAAAGTGGGGTTCCAGTTGCATGGGTGGTGATGTCACATAATACATCACAAGATATAGTGGCATGGCTAGAGCACCTTATGCATAGATGTTTTCAGCTTCGTTCTGACTGGAAGGTCAATGCCTTTATGGTTGATGATGCATTGGCTAAAATCGTTTCTTTGAGATAACATCAATATTATTATTTGACATTGCAAGTTACATTCCTTATAAATATTTCTCACTTAAAATGAATTAAATATGACAGGCGAATCTCCAGATGTGAAGTGATCTTGTGTATTTGGCATGTAAGGAGGGCTTGGCTAAAGAATGTTAATCGGTTGGCCAGTAGTTCAGAAAAAGCAAAAGAGATGTTCAATGAACTTGGTTATATCATGAAAAGTTGTTCTAATGATGAAGTGGATAATGTAATTAATGGTTTTTTCACCACGTTTGCAACTGAGGAGAAATTTTTGGACTATTTCCACAAGAATTGGGTTGCTGGTGACAAGATCCGTAAGTTTGCATGCTATTTTTTTTATTCTTACGCTTTTTGTTTCATAACAAAAATATATATTTACTAATTGAGTTTTTACATTTAGGGATGTGGCTTAAAGGCTGCCAAGATTTTCCTCATGCAAATCAGGAGACAAATAATGTTGTTGAGTCATACCACGGTTATCTCAAGGCATCATTTCTATGTGATAGACGAAAGAAATGTTCTCGTAGGATGGATTGGCTATTATATACTCTAATAAAACATGTTGAGCCATTTTATCGATTCAAGGAAATTTTAAAAAAAGAAGGATATATGAACAACCACAAGAAAGAGATGCAGCTTGAATCATCAATGGAAAAGGCTTGAAGAATTCCAGAAAGTGATTACAGGCCTCATGAGAGCATATCTCATGCTTATTGGGTGAGGAGTCAAAGTAAACTTAATAAGAAATATCTTATCATATGGCATCACACAAATTTTATCACTTGTAATTGCCCATGGTCTATTCGTGGCAACATTTGCAAGCATGCAATAAATATAGAGTGGCTGCATTCCTCCTTAATGGAGTCAGACCCTTTATTGGATCTTGATACCCCTCCTGAGATAAGTATAGAAGCACCAAACCTTGATGCAGGTACTAGCACAACTATTTGGATGATAACAATGCTGAAGAACTTAATTTGTTGAAAGAGGAGTTGTTTGGCTATCTAGACCTGTTTCGGAATAGTTCTCCTTCTACTGTGAACAAGACAAAATAGTTGATTGATTTGGCTAAAAAATTTGTGGATGATGCTAATGACCTCCATATTATAGATTATGACTTCACCCTTGGGTTGGGTGCTTATGAGTCATCTTTAAAGAGGAAGAAGATTTTCTTTAGTCCTAAAAAGAAAAATAAAAGAAAAAAAAATTGAGATTGGATATTGACTTGAATGTCTCTGCATCCGAAAATGAACCATTTCAGTTTCAATATCTCAACAAGCGTGGTCGTCCTCGCTCCAACAATGCATCCTCTATTGTCCCAAGTAATTTGTATAGAGAGATGAGTTGCTATGTTTTTGCTCTTAATTGTGTGCATTGGTTGTTGTTGAATACTCTAATGTAGTGTTTGAATGTTTGCAGGGGTTCAACATCCTAATATTGTGGCTTCACTTGAAGCACACAGACATAACCCCCATGCATCTATTTATCAATTCAGTCAAGGTGTGTTTGATGGGACACCTAATTGATGTAGTCAGTATTCTGATGCCTGTATTAATTCACATGATATTATTTTCTCTAATCTAAATTGCATTGTTGGAGAACAGATACAACAACTTCTTCAATGGATCGCCCTCCATCCGAACATGATTGCCTCATTGGCAACACCCAAATTGGTGATTTTCCAGGTTTTTTGCTATGTGTTTGCACTTAACTGTGTGCACTGGTTGTTATTGATGTTTTTAATGTAGTGTTTGAATGTTTGCAGGGGTGCACCATCCCAATATTGTGCCTTCACTTGAAGCACATAGATAGAAGCACCATCTCTCTATTTATCAGTCCAGTCAAAGCGTGTTTGATGGGACACCTAATTGATGTAGTTTGTATTTTGATGCATGTATTAATTCACATGATATTATTTGATTTCATCGAAATTGCATTGTTATCTTACATATACAACAACTTCTTCAATGGATCTCCCTCCATCCGAACATCACTGTCTCATTGACAACGCCCAAATAGGTGATTTTCGAGGTTTGTTGCTATGTGTTTGCTCTTAACTATGTGCATTGGTTGTTGTTGATGTTTTTAATGTAGTGTTTGAATGGTTGCAGGGGTGAACCATCCCAATATTGTGCCTTCACTTGAAACACATAGCCAAAAGCGTCATCCCTTTATTTATCAATTTTGTCAAGGTGCGTTTGATGGGACAACTAATTGATGTAGTATGTATTCTGATGCATGTATTAATTCACATGATATTATTTGCTCTAACAAAAATTTCATTGTTATCTTACAGATACAACGACTTCTTCAATGGATTTCCCTCCATCTGAACATGATTGCCTCATTGAAAACACCTAAATTGGTGATTTTCCAGGTTTGTTGTTGTGTTTGCTCTTAAATGTGCACACTGGTTGTTGTTGATGTTGTTAATGTAGTGTTTGAATGTTTGTAGGGGTGCATTATCCCAATATTGTGGCTTCACTTTAAGCACACACACAAAACCACCATCCCTCTATCTACCAGTTCAGTCAAGGTGCATTTGATGGGACACCTACTTGATGTAGTTAGTATTCTGATGCCTGTATTAATTCACATTATATTATTTTCTCTGATGAAAATTGCATTGTTATCTTACATATACAAAAAATTCTTCAATGGATCACCCTCAATTCGAACATGATTGGCTAATTGACAACACACAAATTGGTGATTTGTCAGGTTTGTTGTTAGGTATTTGTTCTTAGTTTTCTCGTAAATTGTGTACTGGTTGTTGTTGATGTTGCTAATGTGGTGTATGAATGTTTGCATATTGAACCAGGGCAAAATAAATCGAAAAGGTTGAGGAAAGGACATAAAGGTTAGCCAACTTGTAGGCTTCTCAAACAAGTTATGAGAGAAACTGCAACATTTTCTTCTTTAATCTCCCACATACCAGAATTCATGTCATAAATGTCAATGCAGTTGATGATGCTATTTTGTTGAGGATTCTTGGTGTAGTGACCAACTTTTGTTACGTGTGATCCCTATCCAGGCGGAGTTGGTTCTTAGGGTTTTCTTGGTTTCCCTAACTAGGGTGATGAGAGCTTGAAATTGTTCCATCTTATGATAAGTTGCAAATATTTACATGTACTTCATCCTTTCTATATAAATAAAGTGTTTTAGTGTTCCAATAATCGAGTACTTGCAAATTTGATTATGATCTTGTCTTCCCTTTCTTCATTGGGTAATTTCTTGCACTTTTTTTTATAATGACAATTTGACATGACAAACTACAATTAATCATTGTATACAACAAAGACTGAATCCACATTTTTCCTTGATTGAAATTGATGTGAGTAGAATGTAAAAAATATGTATATAAGATTCCTAACCAATTAAATCATTCTTAAAATATGGTTCTTATCATCATGAGCTAACAGGTATATGAATCAGTCTTAAATTGCTCAGTTACTCTGTCCTAAATTTCCTATTCAGTTTACATGTGATACTACACCATCAAGATTAAAAGAGAAGGCTCGACCCTCCATACACTGTGATTTGACTATGTTCTCGACACTACAAAGGTTAAGTTATATTTCAGTCTCATTCAAATACTATGATCCAACTTTGGTTTCAGGCTCCCATTCTCTGTATCACAAACATTCCTAATTTTTGTTCAATCTTTGGCCCACAAGTTCAAAGCCCTGTGCATATTTTGGTGATCTAGTCCCTTTAATGTTTGATGAAAAGCTCATTATAAATTCAACCTTTAATCTTAGAATTAGTACACCTGTATTTGACCTCCATTTCTCTAGTATTGTGATACTGATTGAAGAAATTTTGTGACCATAAATCTGAAGATCATCAACATCATTGGTATCTTATCTGAGCAGTAGAGTTATTTGGCCTATTCTATGAGCTAGAGTGAATTATTTTGAAGTCTGGTTGACCTAACAATGAATTGGGTTTCAAAAGCTGAAAGGTATGGTTGACCTAACAATGAATTGGGTTTCAAAAGCTGAAAGATTTGGTTGAAACTTGTATGGATTTTTGCAGCTCCCATTATCAACAAAGGAAACAGTTGAGGGTTCTTGCGATCATTTGAAGACAAAGATTTTGTTTGAGGCACATTCCCTCAGTATAAGAAAGACCTCCTTGACAAATCTAGAGTAAATCTAGAGTATTTTGCACTTAATTATAAGTTGAAATGAGTTGTTCATATTCAAATCTGGTTTTAGATATTAAAGTGAATGATTAAGGTGTTTTAGCGATGTCTTAGGTTCCAATTTTCACCATTAGTTTCCAAATTTGACTAAGTACAGTATTGAGACCACCAAAGCAAGTAAAACACAACAGTAAATTCCAACCCTTTCAAAGAATTGAAATTGCAAAAAAAGAGAACAGGAATTAAAAAGTAACTAGTTTTGTAATGAAGCAATGTATGACAAAAATTTTAGTTACTTGTTCTAACACCAACCAGCAATGTATTTAGTAGTTTTTTGATTTGATATTAGATATGATTATGTTTAGTTTGACTTAAGATGTGAAAGATTATAAATCAAGAGCTCACATAGGCTTAAACTAGGCTTAGAAGGGGACTTAAGCTCATTGTCAAAAGAACTTAAAGATGGTTGTAGCTTACTGTTGTATATTAATGAAATGAAAATCTAGCAAACAGTAAACTAAAAATCCATAGAAGTTTTGGCTCTTAAAAGTGGATTAAAACTAAGAAAAACTATGCCAAAACTAGGGGTAAATCTAGGGCCAACTATGTATAAAAATGATTTTAAGTTCAGGAAACTAAAACAACCCATAGAAAAGAAAGATAGAACTCTGTTTTGAATGCTGGAAATGAAGTTTATTACAGCGAGACAAAAAAAAATAGCACAAATCATGACACATCATCGACATATAGCCATTGATAGCGATATATCAATGTGTAAATGCATGTACATGAGAAGCACTCTCCTAGGACAATACATACATAATGCCAAGATGCCATTTCAATGCCAAACAAGTCTTAAAAATTGGGGTGTTCCTCTAATTGAGTCAAGAATCACCACATGCCATTTAATGTTTTGGAGGGCTAGATTATCATAAAACCATGTGGAAGTGTAGTGTTATCTACAAATGATGAGAAAATATACCAAACATAACGCTACTAGGTTGAAAAGATCCATGTGATGTAGGGTGCAACATCACCAAGTTAAGCATCTCATGAAAGATAAAAAATACCCACTAGAAGGTTGATCCATCAATGAAAAGTGTGAAACATGAGAGGAGCACCACTAACAAAGCCATGATGACCAATCCAAAAATGAAATAGATTGGTGTCCTCCATCCAAATCAATCAACTAATAGTACAATACTCCAAACTAAGCACATGGGTGCAAGCAAAACTATCATAGTGGAAACAATATCCATAAAAGCATGCAATAACCATGTACCCTTAGTCTATGAAATCTCCATTTGTGTCATCATGCAAGCCTCTAAATATATGTAAGGGGTAACACACCATAAACTAGTTGATGTTTATTGGAGGTGAAGTTGTATGTTTATGAGAATTTCCATTACTGTTTGCATATTAATTGAATTTCCATTATTGTTTGCCGAGCCAACTTATTATACTTCCTACTTATAGTACCTCTGTCACTTCTTGAAATTCGTGAATAGACTTAGATTGCTGTGATGTTCTTCAAGAGTTTGTACCCAAACCATGTATGTATGTTAGCCCTCTTCCTTCACTTATTTGTCTCCTTACTACGCTGAAACCACAGTCTAAACTTCACACTTTTGTTGATCGAACTTATTACAGACTTGTCAAAGATCTATCTTCAAATGAAACCACAAATATAATCTTCCTTTCTTGCACTTTGCTTCAGTTCTGCAACTCACACTAAATATCCTATAAATAGTTGTTCCTGACTGTAAATAAGCCAACATGTTCTTTGACTTTGAGGCTGACTTGAACAAGTATTATAGGCTGACTTGAACATAGTATTTTCCAGCGAGATGAAGGTTGACTTGATAGGTTCTCCAACACTGATCTTGATCCCTATTTTTGTGCAATATTCAACACTTATGTGACATAGTCTCGAGGCATATAAGTGACTAGACTCTTCATAAACATGACTCTATAATTAACATTATTTATGCCCAGAAAAAAAAATCCCTAATGGACATCAATAAGATGTCTATTGACCTATAATAAAACATTTCTCATGAAACCCATGAGACAATCATACCAAAAATATATATATTATTATCTTTGTTTTCTTTACATAAATACATAATTACATATGAAGACCGATCCTAGTTACACTTTTCAACATAATGTAGAAGTACTTATACATTAGCAAACAAGGCAAGACATCAGCATATATATCAAATCTTACACCACCTATTCCATCACTTAACTTTCCATAAAGTAGGGGCTTCCTCATAATACTTCTACATTAGCAAACAAGGCAAGACATTAGCAAACATATCAAATCTTCCACCACCTATTCCATCACTAAAATTGCCATAAAGTAGGGGCTTCCTCATAAATTTGATGCACGTTGATAAACATGTTCTTTGACTTTGAACAGAGTATTTTTCAGCGAGATGAAAGTTGACTTGATAGGTTCTCCAACACTGATCTTGATTCCTATTTGTGTGCAATCTTCAAGACTTATGTGACACAGTTTGGAGGCATATAAGTGTCTAGACTCTCCATAAACATGACTATAATTAACACCATTTATGCCCAGAAAACAAATCCCTAATAGACATCAAGAAGACGTCTATTGACCTATAATAAAACCTTGCTCATGAAACCCATGAGACAAGCATACCAAAAATATATATATATATATATATTATTATCTTTGTTTTCTTTACATAAATACATAATTACATATGAAGACGGATCCTAGTTACACTTTTCAACATAATGTAGAAGTACTTCTACATTAGCAAACAAGACAAGACATTAGCAAATATATCAAATCTTACACCACCTATTCCATCACTAAACTTGCCATAAATTAGGGGCTTCCTCATAATACTTCTACATTAGCAAACAAGGCAAGACATTAGCAAACATATCAAATCTTACACCACCTATTCCATCGCTAAACTTGCCATAAGGTAGGGGTTTCCGCATAAATTATGTTGTGGTCATATATGCATTTCTATACATGTTATATTGTTCTGAGATAAATAGTCTATATCGATTTCATAGTTTTTTAATAAAGTTTATCAATAAAATTTATCATCTAAATTTTTTCAAAATACATTCAGTATGATGCAAAGCTATATCTTATGCATCTCAAATTTTTGATTAATTTAGGAAATCCCTTCAAACTTTTCACATAACCATTATTATTGGACCTACCATACAAATTAGAAACAAATTAATTCTATATATATATATATATATATATATATATATATATATATATATATATATATATATATATTATAAATCTGATTAATCCAAATTCATATTTTTTTTAACCTATCAATAATGATTCTGCCATATATATTCTTCTTTCAGTCCTTTTGAAAATTCCCCACACAAAAATGCCATATAATCTGCTATATAATCTTCTTTAATGGGTTGTACATTTATGGAAATTCAATTATGACACCGGTGCTTGTCTAAGGATTTCGAATATATAGGTAGGGGCTGCGAGATTATAAAATAAAAGGCCTTCCTTGAGTGCCACCCGCATCTTTCAATAAAGTGAAAAACTTTTGCATGTGTAAGACAATTATGCCCTTTATTTTTCAATATGTTTATATTCACTTTCCAGATTGTATTCAGGAAGAAACTTCAATGAAGCGACAGACTAAAAGACACTACTGCAAAAAAATAATGTATGGTTCTTTAATGTGCAAAGAGATAATCATATGAGGCTTAGTATTTGTTTTGCTTTTTCGAAAAAATGGTAGAGAAATTTAAAATATATTTCCTTGCCCATTAACAAGTTTTTGCTTTAATTACACTAGCTGATTGTTCCTAAACACTGATAGCAATGAAGAAACCCCCGCATAGAAGTGTAAACCATTTGAATCTTTCACTTTTCAATTGGTTTATATTCACTTTTGCATAGAAGTGTAAACCCATTGAATATTTAACTTTCCAATTTGTTTATATTCACTTTTCCAAAATACAGGGAAGTTTAAAAGATGTTTCCCATCACTGGCATTTCCAGTTTGTCAGTAACTCATAAAAACACCTTGTACATTGAAAAAATCTCTCAGTTAAATATCTGGTTCCCCTGAACAACTATGAAAATGATTGGTGTGACAATGTACATTTAACAAATCTCTTGAGTTTAATATCTGGCTTTCCTAAACAACTATGAAAATGATTGGTTTGACAATGAATGCTGAGATGATTGGTTTTCACAGAGAAGGTAAGGTGAAGGCTTGAAAGTAGATAATGTCAGGAAAGAGGATTTTTACCTTCACAGGAACCAGTTCCATGGAAACACCAGTTCCACTCCAACCTCGAGGAAGAGAAGGAGGGAAGAAAAAAGCAAACGAGGACCAAATTATGCTAGGTGAAAGGATGGATCGAACTCACACTACTCTTGGGCAATTTGTAATTATTTTATATCAAAATTTATTCTCAATACCTCAAATTTACCCTAAAAATTATATTTTGGGAAGTATGGAAAATACACTGCTTATTAGCAAGACCAAGAAAGAATTTACCAGCTCATACCAAATTTTAATACTTCAGTAGTTTATATCCAGTATCACGCAACATTCAATACATTTGAACCATACTCCACACATATATCTTATTATTTCTTTAGAAATGAATACGTCAAACAGCCACATTTGAAGAATATGGAAATTCCCAATACAAATAATTATAAATCATCAATTTGTCTTGAATTGACTTGGCTGTGAAAAAAATCCAGAAAAATTTTCTCCACGGTAATCACAACCACTAAACCTAATGTGTCAAGATGATCATACGCCCTTCAAATTATCCATGAGAACATAAACACCCATCATGAATGAATGGTATTGGTTTGAATGATAGAAAAGAGCTAGGATGAGAATCTTGAAGAGCTGAACCAATGTCCCAAGAAAGGGCTTTATACCTTCCTCGAACTAGTGCCATGGAAACACCAAAGTTCCACTCAACAGGGAGGAAGAGAGAATGAGGGGAAAAAAGAAAACAGGGACCAGATTATGCTAGGTGAAAGAATGGATCAGAGCTCACAGCTCTTGGCCAATTTATAGTATTGTATATCAAAAGTTTATTCTCAATACTCAAGTTTACCCTAAAAATTATATTATTAGAGTTATGGAAAACTCTATTTTTCTTATTATGAATAAGAAAAATTTACCAACCATACCATTTAAAACTCAGCTAGTTTATATCCAATGTCACACTAACATTCAACCCTGAACCATACTCCACACATATATCTTATTATTTCTTTAAAAATGAATACATCAAACATACATTTGCAAGAATATGAAATTTATAGTAAAAATAATTATGAATCATTAGCTGTCTTAGAATTTTGACTTAACTGTTAGAAAAAAATCCACTGAAAATGTTTGCTCCACCTAGTAATCACATCCACTGAAAAAAATTTCTCCTTCTGGTAATCACAACCACTGAACCTACTATGTTGGATGATCACCTTCCCTTCAAATTATCACAAGAACATAAACACCCATCATATCTCCCAATGTCTACGGTTTTATCCAATGGGACTATGAGCTAACACTGGTGTAACGAGCCTGCCCATGAGGGTTTTGCAGCTGAAAAAAAGTGCTCATGAAGTAATAGTAGTCATGATCCTTCGAGCATCCATCGTCAAAATTATGGGCATAATTGAGAGCATCGTACTGAAACCTCTGTATTGGTCTTGCATCTTTCTTCTTCCTAATTCTCTTGAGCTCTACCCTGATTCTCTTCAACACACATTTCCATGTCGCTCTTGCACAACCCAGCACCATCTTTCCTTTCCCCTCAAAGCACAGGCACACAGACAACATTTCTCTCTCCAGTAATGCTCTGTTTGAGGTCCTCGAAATCTCAGACTCTGAAGAATTGACCTCGGCACCTCGACCATAGCAGCAACAGCCTCCCCCAAATTAATGATGGTGTAAATGTCCTTTCCGATCCTCCATATGATTCGTTACAGGCACATATGATTTCCACTCCAGGGGATTCGACAACTTGACCTCTGGAGCCTTCTCACCTGCACCAACAATGCCTGCCTTCAATTAATCTAACTCATATATATGGCCCAAAAAAAAACAAATATCAGACTGTTAATGTATGAATCTACATCAAAACAGGAAATAAAAAAAATAAATTTTGCTGAGCAGAGACACGCAATCATTCGATGATTGAAAAATGAGAAACGCATATGAGAATAGAGAATCCCATCAACATTCTTCACGGGTTTGGTGGTTGTATTTGTTTCTACATCGAGATTAGCTATCCTAAGTGTTGTCGTTATCCCGGGCATTGCATTTGCTGGAGGTTTATATGCTTACATGATCACAGGATTGACATCCAAGAGCCAAGAAGCTTATGCAAATGCAGGGAACGTTGCAGAACAGGTATCTTATTAATATTTTTAGTTCATTCTTGAAACACATTTGTGCACACGCATTATAATAATTTATTGAATTTGTGCCAGTAAACAAGGAACTACCCAAGTCATAATCTGAATCTCTTCAATGTCTAACAGGCCATTGTAGCAATCAGAACAGTCTACTCTTTCGTAGGTGACAACAGAGCATTAAATTCCTATTCAGAAGCTCTAGAAACCAAACTAAAGCTCTGATACAAGGGAGGAATGGCGTAGACAGATCACATACCTGGACAACGCGATCGTTGACAAGGTTTAAGGTTGGCAGCAATCGTTGATCCTGATCAAACTGCTATTCTTCTGTTCAGTTGCATACCAATTTCAAAATCAAATTTGTGGGCAGTGCGAGCTAGGAGGGATGGCGGGGTTGGTAGCGCCATTAATGCATGCAGCCAACCTGTTGACGGACAGAGTAACTGAGACGGATAGTGGAGGACTAACGGAGCATAGACGTCGTGGTGACCAGTAGGGTAAAGGCTTCCGAGCCCACTATTCTCGATGTCGAAATAATGCACTTTCGGGTGATCGGAATCTCCCAAAAAGTCGCATTATAGCTTACTCCATTAACAATAAGATTTTCATATGTATGCATACAAATATGTTTATTAATATATTTTATTAACTAAAATATAATAATATCTTTTTTGTGATTGTAACATTAGTATTACTAATATTGTAGTGTAGATATTGGTATTTTAATCTTATTAAAATATTAATTTTAATTAAATAATTGATTTATTATAAGTTAATAATATATGAGGAGAATTATTTGATGATGAATTTGATGATGATGATGATGACAACGACGACTATATATTATAATGATAATAAAAATGTTTGGTTAATAATCAAATATTTAATAATTTAATTGGATATTATTATTAATGTTAATTATTAATAATATATAAATTATTATTATTATTATAAAAAAGAATTTATTATTATTAATCTTTATATTATTTATGTTATTAACATAATAGTTATGATTATAAAGATGAGTATGTCAATAATATATATAAATTGTTATTGTATATTATTTTATTATATTCTTATTATTATAATATTAAGATTAGGATACAACATAATATTGACAATAGTATAATATATGAGGATATAGTATTTTGATATTGTTGCTTTTGTTATTAAAACAATTGTGTGGTCTATTGTATGTGCTTTAACAAAATAACATATTAATGTAATTTAGTTTTTCTTTGTTAGCTAGACCTATGTAGTTTTGAATGAGCTACTTCACATAAAGAGTTTCTTAATAATATATTTTTTCATTTCTACTTTACGCCTCATCGACCATGTGTTTCTAAATTTTAAACTCATGTTTTCCAAGATTTATTTTAAAATATTATATCTATTTTAATGTTGTACATTGTACAATGATTACACTATGGGGCATCATATTTATTAAGTGTAATAGGGTGTCTTACTAGAGGGTATGGATTTCCTAACCCCACAACAATTTTAGCCTATAGTTTTTTATGAAATATATTTCATATTTTTGCATTTTATCATCAATGTATTTTGTTGATAGAGTCTTAGCGAAGAAAACTTGTAACAAAAAATGTGATAAATGTGATAAGTTATTTGAATTTTATTATAAAAGTAAAAAAAATAAATTATTTATAGGTTTAAATGATCTTTATTGGATAATGTCACTACTACATGTGGGGGTGTTTTAAGACAATATTTAAGACAATTTTACAGTGAATTGTCTTAATTAGAGACAAAAATAAAATTGTGTATCGTCTTAAATATTGTCTTTAAGTGGGTGTCTCAAATTTAGTGTCTCAAAATTAATGTCTCAAACAATTGTCTTAAAATTAGTGTCTCAAACAATTGTCTCTATAAAGGCAATATAGAACACATATTATTATTGTCTCTATAAAGACATAGGTGTTATTGTTTTTTAAGAGACAATTTCATTTGTCTACAATTTGTCTCTGTAGAGACACTTTCATTTTTTGTCTTTGTAGAGACAATAACATTTGTATCTTTATGGACAACAGCTGAGATCAAAAACTTATTGTCTCTATAGAGACTATATGTCCATAATTCAAACTATTGTCTCTCTGGAGACAATATGAAAAAATATTTAAAAAAAATAAACAAATCATTTTAAATGTTATTTTAAGGTGGTTTCAACATTTCAAGTTCCCAAATAGTGATTAATTTTAATTACCTTAAAATCTGTTTTTTATGGAAAGAAAGAATAAATTCCATTTTTTTAAAGCTAACAGTAGTCATTTTAAATCTAAGTGAATAAAAAATTTCCCAAAACTTAACAATTCTGGAAAGAAACCTTGAAAATAATAAGGCATCACACTTATATTCGCTAAAAATAAATTCATGTCATTGAATTTGAATGGGTGAAAATGTGAAGTTGGGAAACACTTTTTTCCCTTTTTTGACGTTGAAAATTGTAATTTTCTATGATTTTCAACTTCAACTCCACTAAACTCATATTTTTATTGCAAATTATGCTTTGACATAAAAACAAAAATCGTAGAGAATTGTCTTACCTCCATACCCATATTTTTTTTTTTTTTAAATATTGACATATAGAGGGGTAAATTTCTTGTTTACTAACTGCATATACTTGAAATTTTCAGGCAAACATAAATAGTCACTTTATTATCCTTTACTTTTTTTAGGGAAGGTTATTCATTTTTTGGAAAAAAACCATAGCATCATAATCTTCATATATTGCACTAGTGCACAGACTATTTTTTGGTAATTTTCGGATCAAATCACTATTTTTTATTATTTTTTGAAATGGACGAAGACAAAAAAATAGTGATGTTTCAGTACATTTTATTATCCTTTGATTTTCTTTTCAATGTGATCATCAATAAGAAAAATGAGAGTACCCTTTTGAAGTAGACAGGGAGAGGAAGTGCAGTATGATTTTTTTGAATTTTTTGGGGTCCTCATTTGAAAGTTATTGAATTTTCATTTAGTGCAATTTTTCGAACAATGAAATTACACAATGACACAGTTTAGTAAAAAATTAATAAAAAATTGAATTTTTTAATGAAACTCCACAAATCTCATATCATCAGAAACTAGATTCAGAGATGAATCTAATGGTACTTTGTCCGACATATAACATTATGTTTTTGTAGGTGTTCTGCCCCTCAGAAGTTGCAGGTTCCTGAAAACTGCAGAATTTTCTGTGTTTTTCGTTGACCAGAAACTCTCGGCCGAGATAATGTCTCGGATGAGAAATTTATAAAACTCTCGACCGAGAGTTTAACCCGCCTAAAGTTACATTTAAACTCACGGCCAAACTCTCGGCCGAAAGTTTTAAAAACTCTCGGACGAGAGTTTGCGCCCGAGAGTTTACCCGATGAAACTCTCGGCCGAGAGTTTAGAAAACTCTCGTATGAGAGTTTAGAAAACTCTCGTATGAGAGTTTAGAAAACTCTCGTATGAGAGTTTTGAAAACTCTCGTATGAGAGTTTAGAAAACTCTCGTATGAGAGTTTAGAAAACTCTCGTATGAGAGTTTTGAAAACTCTCATCCGAGAGTTTTATTCCTATAATAAAACACAAAAAATTTTAAGTTTTTAGAATTGGTACGTTATATAATTTAAATAGTACTTTATTAAAATTAAAAAATGATATAAAATAATAAAATAATAATTTTATTTTAAATAATTTTATTATTATTAATGATAAAAAATACATGAAGATTTAATTAAATAAAATTTGTTACAATATTTTGTAATATCAATGTTATATAAAAAACTAAAAATATTTTTATATAAAACTAATTGATATATTAATATAAATAAAATAAAATTCTAAAACATAAATCAAAATAAAAACAACTATATATAATTTATATAATATTTTTTTTGAAATTAATGAATAACTTTAAATTTAAAAAACAATTGACTAAATGCAATGAGGTGATAAAGGAGACAATGCATAGCACCTTAATATCGTTATAAATTCTTGGAAATCTCGAGAAATTTTTGAAGTGAGATGAGCTTCTTGAAATGGGTCACTTTATCTTCCACTTAAGTTTCACACAATTAACTTGAAAGGAAGTCTATTTTCCTAGGTATGGATGTAAGGGAATGAACAATATTATTTGAAAATTGAGTGAGATACCCTTCTTGGAATGGGTCCTCCTATATTCCACTTTAGTTTCACAAGATTAAATTGAAATGAAGTTTATTTTCCTAGGTATGGATGTAAGGGGATAAAGAATATTATCCGAAAAGGAAATGAATGTTAAGTGTGACATTCCAAGAAGAAGTGTATGGTATTGGAGAATTATGTTATTGCAGAAAACTAAACTTTGACCCCTTAACTCTTGACCCCTTAAACCCCAATTCTTAACCCCTAACCCCTAAACCCTTAACCCCCTAAACCTTAAACCTCTAAACCCTTAACCCCTAACCCATTTACCCCCACTAAACCTCTAAATCCCTAACCCATTTAACCCCTACCCCTAACACGTTAACCCCTAACCCATTTAAGCACCTAAACCCCAAAACCCCTAACTCTTAACCCCTAAAATACTTAACTGCTAAATCCCCTAAACCCCTAAACCTCTAAACCAATCCTAACCCATTTAACCCCCTAAACCTCAAAACCCCTAACCCCTTAAACCCTAATTCCCAACCCATAACCCTTGACCCCTTAAACCCTATTTCATAAACCCTAAACCCTTAACCCCTAATTCCCAACCCCTAACCAATTCAACACCCTAAACCCCTAAAAACCTAACCCATTTAAGTGTTTATTCCATTTAACTCCCAAAACCCTAACCCCTAACCCCTAAAATCCTTCACTGCTAAATCCCCTAAACCTCTAAACCTATAACCCATTTAACCCCCTAAACCCTAAACCTCTAAACCCTTAACCCCTAACCCCTTAAACCCTAATTCCCAACCCCTAACTAATTCAACACCCTAAACCCCTAAAAACCTAACCCATTTAACCCCATTAACCCCTAACTTCTAACCCCTAAAATCCTTAACTGCTAAATCCCCTAACCCCCTAAACCTCTAAACTAACCCTAACCCATTTAACCCCCTAAACCCTAAACCCTAAACCTATTACCCCTTAAACCCTAATTCCCAACCCATAACCCATTCAACCCCTTAAACACCTAAACCTCTAACCCATTAACCCTTGACCCCTTAAACACTAATTCCTAATCGTTAACCCATTTAACCCCCTAAACCCTAAACCTCTAAACCCTTAACCCCTAACCCATTTACCCCCACTAAACCTCTAAACCTCTAACCCATTTAACCCCTAAACACTAAACCTCTAAACCCTTAACCCCTACCCCTAACTCGTTAACCCCTAACCAATTTAAGCCCTTAAACCCCTTAAACCCTAATTCCCAACCCATAACCCTTGACCCCTTAAACCCTAATTCCTAACCCCTAAACCCTTAAGCCCTAATTCCCAACCCCTAACCAATTCAACACCGTAAACCCCTAAAAACCTAACCCATTTAAGTGTGGATTCCATTTAACCCCAAAAACCCTAACCCCTAACCCCTAAAATCCTTCACTGCTAAATCCCCTAACCCCCTAAACCTCTAAACCTGTAACCCATTTAACCCCCTAAACCCTAAACCTCTAAACCCTTAACCCCTAACACATAAAACCCTGATTCCCAACCCCTAACCAATTAGACACCCTAAACCCCTAAAAACCTAACCCATTTAACCCCATTAACCACTAACTTCTTCCCCCTACAATCCTGAACTGCTAAATCCCCTAACCCCCTAAACCCAAAACCTATAACCCCTTAAACCCTAATTCCCAACCCATAACCCATTCAACCCCTTAAACACCTAAGACTCTAACCCCTTAAACCTTGACCCCTTAAACCCTAATTCCTAACCGGGCTAACCCATTTAACCCCCTAAACAAAACCCATTTAAGTGTGGATTCCATTTAACCCCCAAAACCCTAACCGCTAACCCCTAAAATCCTTCGCTGCTAAATCTTGTAACCCCCTAAACCTCTAAACCTATACCCTATTCAACCCCCTAAACCCTAAACTTCTAAACCCTTAACCCCTAACCCCTTAAACCATAATTCCCAACCCATAACCCTTGACCCCTTAAACCCTAATTCCTAACCCCTAAACCTTTAACCCCCTAAACCCTAAACCTCTAAACCATTAACCCCAAAACCATTTGCCCCTACTAAACCTCTAAATCCCTAACCCATTTAACCCTTAAACCCTAAACCTCTAAACCCTTAACCCCTACCCCTAACCTGTTAACCCTTAACCCATTTAAGCCCCTAAACCCCAAAACCCCTAACCCCTTAAACCCTAATTCCTAACCCATAACCCTTGACCCCTTAAACCCTAATTCCTAACCCCTCAACCCTTAACCCCTAATCCCTTAAACCCTAATTCCCAACCCCTAACCAATTCAACACCCTAAACCCCTAAAAACCTAACCCATTTAAGTGTAGATTCAATTTAACCCCAAAACCCTAACCCCTAACCCCTAAAATCCTTCACTGCTAAATCCCCTAAACCCCTAAACCTCTAAACCTATAACCCATTTAACCCCCTAAACCCTAAACCTCTAAACCCTTAACCCCTAACCCCTAAAACCCTAATTCTGAACCCCTAACCAATTCAACACCCTAAACCCCTAAAAACCTAACCCATTTATCTCCATTAACCCCTAACTTCTAACCTCTAAAATCCTTAACTGCTAAATCCCTTAACCCCCTAAACCTATACCCCCCTAAACCCTAATTCCCAACCCATAACCCATTCAACCCCTTAAACACCTAAACCTCTAACCCCTTAACCCTTGACCCCTTAAACCCTAATTCCTAACCCCTAACCCATTTAACGCCCTAAACCTTAAACCTCTAAACCCTTAACCCCTACCCCTAACCCATTAACCCCTAACTTCTAACCCCTAAAATCCTTAAACCCCCTAAACCTATAAACCAACCCTAACCAATTTAACCCCCTAAACCCTAAACCTATAACCCATTAAACCCTAATTCCCAACCCATAGCCCATTCAACCCATTAAACACCTAAACCTCTAACCCCTTAACCGTTGACCCCTTAAACCCTAATTCCTAACCCCTAACCCATTTAACCTCCTAAACCCTAAACCTCTAAACCCTTAACCCCTAACCCCTAAAACCCTAATTCCGAACCCCTAACCAATTCAACACCCCAAACCCCTAAAAACCTAACCCATTTAACTCCATTAACCCCTAACTTCTAACCTCTAAAATCCTTAACTGCTAAATCCCCTAACCCCCTAGGGTTAGGGGATTTAGCAATTAAGGATTTTAGGGGTTAGAAGTTAGTGGTTAATGGGGTCAAATGGGTTAGGTTTTTAGGGGTTTAGGGTGTCTAATTGGTTAGGGGTTGGGAATTAGGGTTTTAGGGGTTAGGGGTTAAGGGTTTAGAGGTTTAGGGTTTAGGGGGTTAAATGGGTTACAGGTTTAGAGGTTTAGGGGGTTAGAGGATTTAGCAGTGAATAATTTTAGGGGTTAGGGGTTAGGGTTTTGGGGGTTAAATGGAATCCACACTTAAATGGGTTAGGTTTTTAGGGGTTTACGGTGTTGAATTGGTTAGGGGTTGGGAATTAGGGTTTAAGGGATTAGGGGCTAAGGTTTGAGGGGGTAAGGAATTAGGGTTTAAGGGGTCAAGGGTTATGGGTTGGGAATTAGGGTTTAAGGGGTTAGGGGTTTTGGGGTTTAGGGGCTTAAATGGGTTAAGGGTTAACGGGTTAGGGGTAGGGGTTAAGGGTTTAGAGGTTTAGGGTTTAGGGGTTAAATGGGTTAGGGGTTAGAGGTTTAGTAGGGGTAAATGGTTTGGGGGTTAAGGGTTTAGAGGTTTAGGGTTTAGGGGGTTAAGGGTTTAGGGGTTAGGAATTAGGGTTTAAGGGGTCAAGGGTTATGGGTTGGGAATTATGGTTTAAGGGGTTAGGGGTTAAGGGTTTAGAAGTTTAGGGTTTAGGGGGTTAAATGGGGTATAGGTTTAGAGGTTTAGGGGGTTACAGGATTTAGAAGCGAAGGATTTTAGTGGTTAGGGGTTAGGGTTTTGGGGGTTAAATGGAATCCACACTTAAATGGGTTAGGTTTTTAGGGGTTTAGGGTGTTGAATTGGTTAGGGGTTTTTGGGTTTAGGGGCTTAAATGGGTTACAGGTTTAGAGGTTTAGGGGGTTAGGGGATTTAGCAGTGAAGGATTTTAGTGGTTAGGGGTTAGGGTTTTGGAGGTTAAATGGAATCCATACTTAAATGGGTTAGATTTTTAAGGGTTTAGGGTGTTGAATTGGTTAGGGGTTTTGGGGTTTAGGGGCTTAAATGGGTTAGGGGTTAACGGGTTAGGGGTAGGGGTTAAGGGTTTAGAGGTTTAGGGTTTAGGGGTTAAATGGGTTAGGGGTTTAGAGGTTTAGTGGGGGTAAATGGTTTAGGGGTTAAGGGTTTAGAGGTTTAGGGTTTAGGGGGTTAAGGGTTTAGGGGTTATGAATTAGGGTTTAAGGTGTCAAGAGTTATGGGTTGGGAATTAAGGTTTAAGGGGTTAGGGGTTAAGGGTTTAGAGGTTTAGGTTTTAGGGGGTTATATGGGTTACAGGTTTAGAGGTTTAGGGGGTTAGGGGATTTAGCAGTGAAGGATTTTAGGGGTTGGGGGTTAGGGTTTTTGGGGTTAAATGGAGCCACTCTGAAATGGGTTAGGGGTATGGGTTAAGGGTTTAGAGGTTTATGGTTTAGGGGTTAAATGGGTTAGGGGTTTAGAGGTTTAGTGGGGGTAAATGGGTTAGGGGTTAAAGGATTAGAGGTTTAGGGTTTAGGGGGTTAAATGGGTTAGCCCGGTTAGGAATTAGGGTGTTAGGGGTCAAGGGTTAAGGGGTTAGAGGTTTAGGTGTTTAAGGGGTTGAATGGGTTATGGGTTGGGAATTAGGGTTTAAGGGGTTATAGGTTTTGGGTTTAGGGGGTTAAATGGGTTAGGGTTGGTTTAGAGGTTTAGGGGGTTAGGGGATTTAGCAGTTAAGGACTTTAGGGGTTAGAAGTTAGTGGTTAATGGGGTTAAATGGGTTAGGTTTTTAGGGGTTTAGGGTGTCTAATTGGTTAGGGGTTGGGAATTAGGGTTTTAGTGGTTAGGGGTTAAGGGTTTAGAGGTTTAGGGTTTAGGGGGTTAAATGGGTTACAGGTTTAGAGGTTTAAGGGGTTAGGGGATTTGGCAGTGAAGGATTTTAGGGGTTAGGGGTTAGGGTTTTTGGGGTTAAATGGAATCCACACTTAAATGGGTTAGGTTTTTTGGGGTTTACGGTGTTGAATTGGTTAGGGGTTGGGAATTAGGGTTTAAGGGTTTAGGGGTTAGGAATTAGGATTTAAGGGGTCAAGGGTTAGGGGTTGGGAATTAGGGTTTAAGGGGTTAGGGGTTTTTGGGTTTAAGGGCTTAAATGGGTTAGGGGTTAACGAGTTAGGGGTAGGGGTTAAGTGTTTAGAGGTTTGGCGTTTAGGGGTTAAATGGGTTAGGGGTTTAGAGGTTTAGCGTTTAGGGGTTAAATGGGTTAGGGGTTTAGAGGTTTAGTGGGGGTAAATGGGTTAGGGGTTAAGGGTTTAGAGATTTAGGGTTTAGGGGGTTAAATGGGTTAGGGGTAGGAATTAGTGTTTAAGAGGTCAAGGGTTAATGGGTTAGAGGTTTAGGTGTTTAAGGGGTTGAATGGGTTATGGGTTGGGAATTAGGGTTTAAGGGGTTATAGGTTTAGGGTTTAGGGGGTTAAATGGGTTAGGGTTGGTTTAGAGGTTTAGGGGGTTAGGGGATTTAGCAGTTAAGGATTTTAAGGGTTAGAAGTTAGGGGTTAATGGGGTTAAATGGGTTAGGTTTTTAGGGGTTTAGGGTGTTGAATTGGTTAGGGGTTGGGAATTAGGGTTTAAGGGGTTAGGGGTTAAGGGTTTAGAGGTTTAGGGTTTAGGGGGTTAAATGGGTTATAGGTTTAGAGGTTTAGGGGGTTAGGGGATTTAGCAGTGAAGGATTTTATGGGTTAGGGGTTAGGGTTTTGGGGGTTAAATGGAATAAACACTTAAATGGGTTAGGTTTTTAGGGGTTTAGGGTGTTGAATTGGTCAGGGGTTGGGAATTAGGGTTTAAGGGGTTAGGGGTCAAGGGTTTAGGGTTTAGGAAATAGGGTTTAAGGGGTCAAGGGTTATGGGTTGGGAATTAGGGTTTAAGGGGTTAGGGGTTTTGAGGTTTAGGGGGTTAAATGGGTTAGGATTGGTTTAGAGGTTTAGGGGGTTAGGGGATTTAGCAGTTAAGTATTTTAGGGGTTAGGAGTTAGGGGTTTTGGGGTTTAGGTGCTTAAATGGGTTAGGGGTTAACGTGTTAGGGTTAGGGGTTAAGGGTTTAGGGGTTAAATGGGTTAGGGATTTAGAGGTTTAGTGGGGGTAAATGGGTTAGGGGTTAAGGGTTTAGAGGTTTAAGGTTTAGGGGGTGAAGGGTTTAGGGGTTGGTAATTAGGGTTTAAGGGGTCAAGGGTTAAGGGGTCAAGGGTTAGTTTTATGCAATAACATAATTCTCCAATCCCATACACTTCTGCTTGGAATGTCACACTTAACATTCATTTCCTTTTCAGATAATATTCTTTATCCCCTTACATCCATACCTAGGAAAATAAACTTCATTTCAATTTAATCTTGTGAAACTAAAGTGGAATATAGGAGGACCCATTCGAAGAAGGGCATCTCACTCAATGTTCAAATAATATTGTTCATTCCCTTACATCCATACCTAGGAAAATAGACTTCCTTTCAAGTTAATCGTGTGAAACTGAAGTGGAAGATAAAGTGACCCATTCCAAGAAGCTCATCTCACTTCAAAAATTTCTGGAGATTTCCAAGAATTTATAATGATATTAAGGTGCTATGCATTGTCTCCTTTATCACCTCATTTCCTTTAGTCAATTGTTTTTTAAATTTAAATTTATTCATTAATTTCAAAAAAAATATTATATAAATTATATATAGTTGTTTTTATTTTGATTTATGTTTTAGAATTTTATTTTATTTATATTAATATATCAATTAGTTTTATATAAAATATTTTTAGTTTTTTATATAACATTGATATTACAAAATATTGTAACAAATTTTATTTAATTAAATCTTCATGTATTATTTTATCATTAATAATAATAAAATAATTTAAAATAAAATTATAATTTTATTCTTTTTTTATCATTTTTTAATTTTAATAAAGTACTATTTAAATTATATAAAGTACCAAATCTAAAAACTTAATAATTGTTGTGTTTTATTATAGGAATAAAACTCTCGGATGAGAGTTGAAAAAACTCTAGGATGAGAGTTTTTAAAACTCTCATACGAGAGTTTTCAAAACTCTCATACGAGAGTTTTCAAAACTCTCATACGAGAGTTTTCTAAACTCTCGGCCGAGAGTTTTTTAAACTCTCGTCCGAAAATCTTCCCGAGAGTTTCCGTCAATAAAACTCTCGGATGAGAAAATGCATAACTCTCGTTCGAGAGATTTTTAACTCCGGTTAAACCCAATAAAACTCTCGGACGAGAGTTTTTAAAACTCTCGGTCGAGAAATAGAGTTGACTATTTTCTCGGACGAGAAATTAAAAATTTCTCCCAAATTCTCGCCGTCCGCCAAAAAGTGTTTCCCAACTTCGCGATTTCACCCACATGCAAGATCCTCATTTGGAACTTCATTTCATGACTATTATGAGGTAAAAGAAAAATGTACAATATTTCTCCATCTTACAAGAGAGTTTAATCTCTCACATATAAATCGAAAAGATTGAATCACATTAAATGCTGGAAAAATAAATTCATATCCAGTGGTTAGCTCCACCATTTCAACACCTTTGTATAATTGGAATTGGCTTCCTTGATAACAAAAAATAGCAAACATGTATATGCATTCGAATGTACAATTGATTGCCCAATTTACACTTAATTTCAGTGCTATCATAACACATATTTGTGTTAAATATCAGCCTCGAATCAGTTAAATATCAGATATCGGAACTAGCAGCTCCCAAATTGCCACCATAGAGTTTTTATGCAAATGAAAGCCTACAACTCCTTAAAATATATATTTATAAGGAAAGCAAGTAAAACAAGAGTAGTTTCATAACTCGCTCCAATTCTTGTTGCTGCTGTGGAGTATGTCTGTGATAATGCTTCCATGCTAACTGTTAGCTTAAACATTGTCTTGAAACACCCCCACATGTAGTAGTGACAATTGCCAGGGAGGTCTTGAATTATTAATCCCAATGGCTGCCTCTTGCAATTCACCGAAATTGAGTTCTCCACTAAACTGTCTGCTTAAACATCCATGACGATCCAAACTCCTGCATCAATATACTGGCAGAACCTTAAGAAATAGAATTCTCTAACTGGACCAAGCGATGAGAGAACATGGTGCAACTCCATATTCATCTGTTATGACATGACATTCAATATTTCTAACGAGGTTCAATATTTCGATAAATAAATTAGTATAATTCGCTTCACAAATATAAAAACAATCCTATAGACTATTACTAAGCTTTAGAAAAGTAAAGAAAAGATAATACACTAGTTGGAGTTGGCCGTTCATGGTACCCCCTACACCATTGCATAAGACCTCCAAGGTCGTGGCTCTGGAAACAATTGATGAGAACATTTTGGAACAACGGTTCTGAATTGTATATGAAAGTTTAGTTAGTTAGTTCAATAGTGTGTACAATACCAGTAGTTAGAAATTACCAATGAAGTAGGCAAGAAGATGAAATGGTGGTTGTTTGCTTACATACCGAATTCATAAATATCTCATAGATCAGAATTGGAAACAATCATATCATAATACTTTAGAAACACACAAGAATTTAAAGTTCCTACATTTTCCTATGGGATTTGAATATTTACTTTTACAAGTTAACCATGATTCAAACAGTTAGAATTTCACATCTATCCCATTACATAAAGTATCTCTAGAGTGTGGTCAAGGGCCAGCAGAATTATAGAAAGGATATATCTCATAACGCACTATGCAGCTTTGACTCCAGTACTGAAATCCATCATATTCAGGATAAGATTTGAATATTTTATTGGTCGAGAATGACAGACATGTTGTGCAGTCATGAGTAGGATATATTAGGTGACTGTAGGTGACATTGTTTTTTGGGATGAGGAGAATGTAGGAATCAAGCCATGGCCAATGATGATAGAATAGCCACCATGTGCTGAAGGAAGGGGTCTTCCCATCCCCTTTACTTATAAGGTATCGTTATTGAAAATAAAAATAAAAATTATTTAATTAGAAGAAAAAATTGATTTTGTACAATATGCAGTCATGAGTAGGATATATTAGGTGACTGTAGGTGAGACTATTTGTTGGGATGAGGAGAATGCAGGAATCAAGCCGTGGCCAATGATGATAGAACAACCACCATGTGCTGAAGGAAGGGGTCTTCCCATCCCCTTTGTTTTTTTAATGTGATTGAATTCACATACATTTTTTGTTTAATGACTTTGAAGAACCTTTAAGTCAAGCAGGGTATGAGATCAGGATATAAGATCAAAAGGATCAGCTCTTTGTAAACAAGAAGAATGATCCAACAACAGTGTTTCTCATTCAACAAGATTTTGGTAGCAACATTCCTCCCAAGATTACAACAACAACCAAGTCCAAATAAAATTGGAACTTTTTGGATATGGCATATAGTGAAAGGGGGAGCAACATTGATCCACAATGTATTGAAGTTGTTGTGATGGGAGAACTAAAAGATTTTGATATCATAAAAGTAATTGCAAAAACTGTGAAAGAGTCTACATAAGGAAAGGAAGATATACAAGACAAGGAGACTACAATTGTCCTAAACAATATAGCCGTTTGATATATTAATTAGATTATAATTAAAACATATGTCTATCTCTCCAAATCTCAGAAGAATTTGACTTCATGACATATTATTAAGGTTTATCTTTGAAAAAGACAAAACAAATTTGATTTCATGGAAAATTATTTAAATTAATGCTTAAAATTAACACAACTTTATCTGTTATAACTAGATCAGCCTAACTATATATTAACTCCACCTCAAATCTATAAAAGTACAAACCTCTTCTTGTACAAAATTTATTAAAATAACATAGAAAATTTTATTAAAATGATTAATATTTTCTTTTATTTTTAAATTTAATTTGATAATGATATTCATTGACCTATAATACCTTTCTTTCTAAAGATATAAAAGAATAACATTTATTTTGAAATAATTTCATTAATAATAATAATTTTTATTTGTTATTTAACATTATTTTTTTATTTTTTTTTCTAAAAATTTAAATTCATTTTTAATATTAATTTTTATAATTATTTCATAATATATCTTGATAAAACTTAAAACTTAGTTTCCCTATAAATAAATTTAAATTATAACATAATTTGAATAATTTTAAAACTTACTTTTATTATATTTATATTAAAAAATTTAATATAAAAGTTTTAATAAAATTTATAATAATAAAAAATATTAATGTAAATTTAAGTTTCTCTACTCTAAATTTTATAGTGAAAAAAACTACTTCTAACTTTATTTTATTATTAATTAAATTTTAATGATAAAAAAAATTAATATCCTTACCTTTTTATTAAATTCCTATGACATCAGAGGGAAAAAAATCATGACCAATTAACTTTAAATTATAATATAATTTTAATCATTTTAAAACTTTTATTATATTTTTACTTAAAAATATAATATAATTATTACTTTGCCAAAAAAAACGAAAAAACAGGCAAAACATCGTCCCATTCAAATGGAAATAGACATTGACGAAACATTTATTACTTTAAACGTATAGAGCAACAAATATTTTATCTCCTCTTCTGCAACTCTTTCAATGACATTCTAAGACACAAAATATTGGAGCGAGCGAGCAATTGCGGGATTTTCAAGTTTTCACCGCCTTCTTATGATCAAAGGAGGAATAGTTCAATGGAGATAAACTTTGAATTGGGAACAGCAGAATCGAAATAAACGTGGAGTTGGAATAGTTGAGTAGTGATAAGCATGGAGTTGGTAACAGTTCATCTGACGGTGCATGTTATGTTACTAACTTGGAGTTCGAAATCCTTCACCATCTTTTAAATGTCGGCATTTGGAAAAGAAAATGCTCAGAGCGAAGAATGTGCAAGTGTGAATGAGAACGACCAGTGAAGCCGGTCAGTCATCCCCTAGTGTTTATTGCCTCTGCATGTCTCGAACCGCCTAGTCTAGTCGAGTACCTGTGGCGAGTCGCGACCAGTCAATCTCGGCAAGTCTTATTTTTCAGTCTATTGGCCCATTAATGCGTTTAAGAGTACCAATATGTGCATCGATCATCAATACCTCGCATATTACATCAGGCTCGCCACCCCATTTTCCGGCAGCTCTGACTTCGGAGTGTGAACCCAACTGGCGGACAGGACAGGCGGGGCTCACGGATCTGAACTCAACTGGTGGATATGACAGCCTCCACTCTACGTATTGAATGCGGTAGGATTTCAAATTTTATATCGCGCCCATTATTTCTAACTGGAGTTGCGCGCCAAATTTTTGAAATAAAATCTAGTTAATACACGTTTATCCCACCTGGTGTACAATCTTTGCATGAGAAATGCATCGACGGAAGGAAGGAATTCCATGGAACCCATGCCAGCGACGGACTCTGGAAGTCGGTGCTTCAACAACCTTTGCAAAAGAGAGCGAATATAAGGACCATAGCATGTGCAATTACCACGACAAATGTGGATACGTTGGCTGCCCTCATTTCCATTGCCATTACTTGTTATGAAACTAGACAGAATCAATCAAAAGATGAATCGCGGTGAACAGAGCGAAGTAGCCAAATCCATGCGCTAAACTACAATAACCTATGGGACACAAATGCCTCAATTGGTTGCCCTCTCCAATGCGGAGATACTAATACAACAAACGCCAAACATACAGAAAGCATGTCACTTTGGTTTTAAACTATAGCGGGATTAATGTGGGATTCTTCATTTGATTTGGGAATGAACTGTGCGCTTGGCCTTGTTGATCTTATCCACAGAACTAAAATCATGTTTTGGGTATATTTTTACCAGATTTCCTGGGCTATATGATTAATGGTGTGTTCTTTTGTAGGGGCGTCATGGCCCATATATACGTTTGATAGTAAGAAAGAAAGAAAAAAAGTGTCCAAATATAAACAACATGCAATGAACATGAATTACACTGATTGAAAGGCACACGACACAATTTTTATATGGAAATTTTGATGCACAAAATACATGCCGAGAACTGCACTCAGATCACAGGAATCTCGTCTAGATCTCAAATTCGAAGCCAAGTTGATTGTTGATTGCACAAATTGGTGGGTTTTAGAACTAATTCTATTTTAGAAAGATTGCAAGAGATTCATTGCAGCGAAACAAGTAATCCATAACGTGTATAGTTTAAACGAGACTTGCACCCAAAAACCCCAAAATTTCTGGATAAAAAACCACGAATTTCCGAGAAACCCTCCAAATTTAAAACCAATTCTAAATCTCGGTTTTTGTAGAGCTACTCGGGATCATCTTTTCATTATATTTCAATGTGGCAATCTTAGTTTGAAGGGGAGAAGATTTTGCCAATGAAGAAGGCCAATAAGAGAATTGAAGGGAAAGATTATAAAAGGAGAAGATATGATCTAAGAGGCGGAGAGACTGGGAGAGTACACAAAGAAAAAAATGCTACATACTAGATTGCATTTCGATGCACTATTATAGAGGGTGGAGTCTTTATTCAAGTCTTAAATTTTGTAAGGAAGTGTTTGAAATTATTTCCAAAACACTTTTTCTGAAGGAGTTTGAGATCTGAAAATTGAAATGTACTAAGGCAATTAATCTATATATAAGTCTCATTTTTCTTGTATTTTTGTAAGAAATTTCTGAGTGTGTCTTACTTTTATGTGTCTTAAACTAGTTTTGATTCAATTATGTACAACTTTGCATATAAATAGCTAAATGAAGCATTATTGTTGATTTTAATTATTATATGTTGATTGTGGTTTTATAAGAGTTATCATTGCAAGTCCGGATATAATGTTAGCAGCCCTGGAAATGTGTTCATAAAAAATTATTTGTAGAGATTAATTACTATTTATTTGTCTTTTCCAAATTATTTCTTCTAATTTATGTAAACCTTGTATCGAACTCAGTAACTTATGTGAATGAAGCTATTTTTTTTAGCTATTTATCAAAATTATTTCATTAGCATTTATACTTTAACCATTTGTAAATCTTCTAACTACTTTGAGATATACAAATGAAGTTTGAGTCCCATCTTCTTTTCATTAGATACTTTTTTCTTGATTAAGAGTAAGGTTACCCTTCTCTTAATGAAGATAGGTTAGGTTTTAATTTGTTAACTTTCATCATAGCATAGGCCACATTTGTATCGTTATTGCATTTCCATTTTCATAAATTCCTCTTTCACAGTGGCATCTTTGGGTTTGATTGAACCAAAAAATCTATCAATTCCCTTATTGATCTAAAATCTTCTTCTTAACCATTAAGATCAACCAACAGGAATTATATATCTTTATATTAACAATGTTTAACATAATTGGACATTTTTCTTAACATTCAATTGTATAATAATTTTGATTTTAATTATAACTAAGAGCATAAACACTAATGTAGATTCATATTAGATAATAATGATATATAACTTATTGATAGAAACATTAGTTTAATTTAATAATATTTATGTATTGTATTAGTAGTGTAGAATAATATTAGTATAGTGTTATGCATCACATATTTTATTAGATTTAATATTACTACATAATCAAATATATATAATATAGTTAGTTACTATTATATTATAAGTAATATTAGGTCTATATAATATCAAGTAATATTAACATAAGCTTATTTAGGATATACTAATAATAATATAGGTAATACTAAAATAATCATATAGGATACATTAATATAGGTATAACATAGGAGACAAATACTAACACACTAGTATCTAACATAACATGATTTTTCATTGAGCATTAACACCTATTTAACATAGTACCTTGTAGGCTTAACAATTAATATTACATATAGGTTAGCACATTAGGATTAGGTTAGAATAACACTTAGTTTAGGCTAGGTTAACAATAGGTTGGTCTTAGGTGGTAGGGTAACTGGACCAATAGATCCATTCAGAACCATAATCTCAAATGGAAAATGGTCTGATTTGGGGCCTTGACTGGGTGATCTCCTTTGATGTTGATGAGGTCATTTTTTCTCATCAATAGTAAACTACAACAAATCTCCCCAAGAATGGTTTCAAGACCTCTGATTTATGATCCTCGTGAATGTGCTTGGGGCATTGGTAAACCCAAATGGCATAACCAACCACTCAAACAATCCATCCTTTCTCTTGAAAGGAGTCTTACACTCATCACCTTCCCTGATCCAGATTTGATGATAATCACTCTTCAAGTATAACTTTATGAAATATTCAACCCCATCAAACAACCATAATATCCTCCATCCTTACAAAAGGAAATCGATACTTGATGGTTATTCTATTAGTGGCTCTAGAATATGTACACATCCTCCATTCACCTGTATTCTTTGGAGTCAATATTGTGGGTACATCACATAGACTCAAAATTTCTCTTATCAATCCTCTATCAAGAAACTCCTGTACTTGCTTAATTACTTCCTCATTTTCTACTGGAGTCATCCTGTAAAGTGCCTTGTTTGGTAAGCTCAATCTAGGATTCAAGTCAATCTAATGAGGAATACTTCTCATGGGAGGCAATCCCTTTGGCAATTAATCAACAAAAATATCCTTGAATTCATCTAAGAAGGGTTTAATTTATGTCAAAATGGTTTCTAATTTCACTTCCTCTAGTACAACCTTTAGAATTACTGCTAAACAAAGTTTTTCCTTTTGTTCCTGATGTACAAACTCCTTGGATGAAAACAACATGATATTTTTGTTACATGCACTGGTACTTCCACAACTTGTTGTTACAACTGTATTTTCTAGCGTTGGGGTGAGTTTGTACCATTGTCCATCTTTCCTAAACTCATATGTATTCTCTTGGCCATCATGGTGAACTTATCTGTAAAACAACCACCATATTTCAAAAAGTATGTGCCATGCATCCATATCAACCACATCACACTATAATTTCTCCTCAAGACTGCTAATTTGAAAATTCAACAAGCATTGCTCAGTCATAGCTACTTGTTGTTCCTTTTGTAACCATGAGACTCTATAAGGATTTGTATGGGCTAAAATCTTGAGTTTTAACCTTTCCATGACTTCAGTGGACACTAAATTCTCAGTGTTGGGTATGTGTTATATTCTTTCCATGACTAGCCCCACACACTGTACGTTGCGCCGGGCGCAGAAGGGTGGTCACAGGGGGGGCGACAGCCCCCCCAATCAGGGTTCGGGGCAGCGCCCCGAAAAAAAAAAATTTTGGTATGCAGTCCCACTCATAGGCAGACCCACCCATGTTTTGTGCATGAGTTTGCACATGGTTTTGGGGTACGATGGTTTTCAGCCCCTGGTATTTTGTAGATCCGGTCAAGGGAACTACGGTTATGTTCTAATCCAGGGTTAATGGATTGGGGTTTATGCATGCTTCGTCATGTATATATATATATGTGTTGTAACACTAAAAGGAATATAATGAAAAATCAAGCTGGTCGTCCTAATTTGGGATCCAGGGGAAAATCTCTGTGTTTATCTATTTTATGTTTTATGCTCTCGCTATTGTTTATTTTCTGTTATAAGATTTGTGTGTAGATAATTTCTGTTCAGGGTTAAAACCTACATTTGGTATCAGAGTTGTTTCAACTTCAAGGGGACGCCTTTGCTGCTAAGAGTTTTTTTTTTTTTTTTTGCTCAGGCCTGAGGTAGACCCTGTTCAGTGGGAGATCTGCAGGATCGATTTTTGCGGTGAAAGAAGATGGCGAGTGGCGGAAATATAGAGATTGAAAAATTTAATGGTCAGAGTTTTGAGTTGTGGAAGCTCAAGATGGAGGATCTGCTGGTGGATAAAGATCAGTGGATCACGGTAGATCTAGGTTCTAAACCAACGACAATGTCAGATGAAGACTGGAAGAAACTGGATCGAAAGGCTAAGAGCATAATACGGTTGTGTGTCTTAGATTCAGTATTGTTGAATGTATCTGGGGAAGCTACTGCGAAGAATTTGTGGGAAAAACTTGGGACTTTATACCAATCTAAGTCTCTGGTGAATAATTTGTTCCTACGGAAAAAGCTGTATAACCTGAGGATGAAGGATGGAGACTCGGTAACAGAGCATCTAAACGCCTTCAATACTATGGTAAGTCATCTATCATCTGTTGATATTAAAATTTCAGATGAAGATAAGTGCATCAGTTTGTTGTGTTCTCTACCAGACTCGTGGGACATTCTGGTTATTGCAATAGGTAGCAATACAACTACCTTGAATTTTGATGAAATTGTCTCAGCCTTGCTGTCGGAGGAAATGAGACGGAAAAAAATGGAGGTTCAAAATGGAGATGCCTTATCTATACGAGGAAGGTCCCAAAACAGAAACAAGAATAAGGTTTCGAGTGGGAGATCTAAATCTCCTGGAAATTTTGTAAAGGTATGCTGGAAATGCCGAAAGGAAGGGCACTACAAAAAGGAGTGTAGATCTAAAGCTCTTGAGAAAGGAAAGGGATCTGATGATGCTCCTTCTGCAGAGGCAAAAACCACCTCGGATGAAGGTGGCGATGTGTATTTGGGTTCTTCTTCAAGTACAGATGTAGATCATGAGTCATGGTTGATTGACTCAGGTGCATCCTTTCACTTCACTCCCCATAGGGAGTGGTTCTGCGAGTATGGGAAATATGATGATGGTGATGTCTTCCTAGGGGATGATAGGAAGGCCAGAATCGTCGGACATGGAAAGGTCAAGCTGAAGCTGCAAGGTGGAAGGATTAGAACACTTCCTGGTGTTCTGCATATTCCTACATTGGCCAGAAATCTGATTTCTGTAAGCAAGATGGATGATGCAGGTGTAAAAACAGTGTTCGAGAAAGATTCCTGCAAGATGGTTCGGGGAGCACTAGTATTAATGTGGGGAGTTCGGACTGGAACTCTATACAAGCTACAAGGTAGCACTATTATTGATGGGTGTACAGCCTTTCGTGGTTCCTTTAAAGGAGTGGAAATCCTAGCTGTCTCTGGAGAAAAGACCATGTTATGGCATCAAAGGCTTGGACATATTGGAGAGAAGGGCCTTCTAATACTGCATAGAAATGGTATGGTAGAAGGTATGTCTAATTTCTCTCTGGATTTCGATTTCTGTGAACATTGTGTATATGGGAAGCAGAATCGGGTGAGTTTTCCTTCTGGTGCTAAGAAGGCAAACAAGATATTAGAACTTGTGCATAGTGATGTGTTTGGACCTGTGTCAGTTCCATCACTGGGAAAGTCTGTGTACTATGTTTCATTCATAGATGACTTCTCAAGGAATACATGGATATATTTCTTGAGGAAGAAATATGAAGTCTTTGACAAATTTAAAGAATTTAAGGCTCTGGTGGAAAACTAGATAGAGAAGAAGATAAAGGCGCTGAGGACAGATAATGGTGGGGAGTTCTGCAAGAAGGAATTTGAAGAGTTATGTAAGAAGTGTGGTATAACATGGCAGAATCCATACACACCTCAGCAAAATGGAGTTGCAGAAAGAATGAACAGAACACCGATGGAAAAGGCAAGAAGCATGCTCAGTGGTACCGGGTTAGGACAAGAATTCTGGGCAGAGGCAGTGGAGACTGCATGTTACTTAGTTAACAGATCACCTTCATCAGCGTTGGAGGATAAGACTCCACATGAGGTATGGACTGGTAAGAAACCCTCTCTTTCACATCCAAGGGTATTTGGATGTGATGCATATGTACATGTTCCAAAGGAGAAAAGGACCAAGTTGGATAATAAATCTGAAAGGTGCATCTTTATTGGGTATAAGGATGGTTTAAAGGGTTACAAGCTTTGGAACTCAGAAATAAGGAAGGTTGTGTACAGCTGAGATGTGGTGTTCAGAGAGGTGAAAGATGTTGTTACACATGAAGTCCTACCAAAGGAACTTGAGAAGATAGAGTTTGAGCTAAAGGAGGATGAATCAGACTCTACAATAGAAGAAGACTCAGAAGAGGAAGAATCACAAACTCCAGCTTTGAGAAGATCAGCTCGGGAAAGAAGACAACCAAAAAGGTATAGTCCATCTACTTTCTGTTCAAATTTTTCCTTAACTATAACTGATGATGATCCCAGAACTGTCAGGGAGGCAGTAGATTCAGAGGATGGAAAACTCTGGAAGGAGGCCATGGTTGATGAAATGGCATCTTGCACAAAAATGAGGCATGGGATCTGGTGGAGTTGCCGGCTATAAGGAAGCCCATCGGGAGAAAATGGGTGTTTAAAAAGAAGATGAATGTAGAAGGCAAGGTGGAGAAATACAAAGCTCGGTTGGTAGCAAAAGGTTATTCCCAGGTGCCGGGAATTGATTTTGGTGATATTTTTTCTCCTGTTGCCAAGGTTACTTCTATTAGATTACTTTTATCTGTTGCTGCTGCATTTGACTTTGAGATAGAACAGATGGATGTGAAGAAAACATTTCTTCACAGGGATCTAGAAGAGGAGATCTACATGAAGCAACCTAAAGGCTTTATGGTGAAGGGTAAGAAAGAACTAGTATGCAGGTTGAAGAAGTCTCTGTATGGGTTAAAATAGTCACCAAGGATGTGGTATCAGAAATTTTATACCTATATACGGGGACTTGGCTTCACCAGAAGCAAGGAGGATCACTGTGTTTATTTTAAATTAATTGGTGACCGTGTTATTTATTTGGTCTTGTATGTGGATGATATGTTGTTGATTGGAAATGACAAAGAAATTATCCAAGATTTGAAGACCCAACTGTTCTCCAAATTCGATATGAAGGATCTTGGTGCTGCAAACTATATTTTGGGCATGGAAATTAAGAGAGATCGGGCAAAGAGGAAGCTCTGGTTAAACCAGAGGAAGTATGTCGAGACTATATTGCAGAGGTTCAATATGCAAGATAGTAAACCGGTGAAAGTTCCTATTCCTGTAGGTGTAAATCTATCTGCTGAACAGTGTCCCAAGACACAAGAAGAAGAGGAGGATATGTCCCGTGTTCCATATGCAAGTGCAGTGGGTAGCCTGATGTATGCAATGGTCTATACTAGACCAAACATTGCACATGTAGTGGGAGTATTGAGCAGGTTTATGTCAAACCCAGGGAAGGAGCATTGGACAACAGTGAAGCGGGTTTTCAGATATTTACGTGGCACTAGTGATTATGGCTTGTGCTACCAAGGAAGACTAGGATTAGAAAGAATGTTGGACATTCGTGGTTTTGTTGATGCAGACTAGGCTGGAGATCTGGACCAAAGAAGATCTACAAGTGGGTATGTGTTTAGCCTATTTGGAGGTGCAGTCAGTTGGATGAGTAAAAGACAGTCTGTAGTGGCGCTTTCAACTACAGAGGCAGAATACATAGCAGCCACTCATGCAAGCAAGGAAGAATTTTGGTTGCAGATATTGTGTTCAAGTATGGGGTTGGTACAACAAGCTATAAGGATAGACTGTGATAGCCAAAGTGCAATTTTCTTGGCTAAGAACCCTGCTTATCATTCAAAGACAAAGCACATTGATGTTCAATATCACTTTGTTAGAGATATGGTTGAGGCTAAAAGGGTGTTGCTGATAAAGGTGGACACTTTGAAGAATGTTGCAGATGCATTGACAAATTCGGTGAGCACTCAAAATTTCTCTTGGTGTAGAGAAACAATGGGTGTTGAGGAATTGGCCCAATGACTAAGCTCTCCTGTGGCCCCCTGTGGAAAGAAAACAACAAGTGGGATAATGTTGGGCATGTGTCATATTCTTTCCACGACAAGCCCCACGCGTTGTACGTTGCACCGGGCACAGCAGGGGGGCGGTAGCGCCCCGGCAAAATTTGTTTTTGGTAGGCGGTCCCACTCATAGGCGGACCCACCCATGTTTTATGCATGAGTTTGCACATGGTTTTGGGGTACAATGGTTTTCGACCCATGGTATTTTGTAGATCCGGTCAAGGGAACTACGGTTATGTTCTAATCTAGGGTTAATGGATTGGGGTTTATGTATGCTTCGGCATGTATATATATATGTGTTGTAACACTAAAAGGAATATAATGAGAAATCAATTTGGTTGTCCCGATTTGGGATCTAGGGGAAAATCTCTGTGTTTATCTATTTTATGTTTTATGCTCTCGCTATTGTTTATTTTATGTTATAAGATTCATGTGTAGATAATTTCTGTTCAGGGTTAAAACCTACACTCAGTACTTCCACCATATATAACCAAGTTACAACACTTTCCTTGGATCTTACATTTAGTTTTGAAAACTTTCCTTCTTTGATATGGTTCTTCCACTATCTTCTTCTTAGGCTTGAGGATTACTTTGTGAAACGTCAATTTTTCTCCCTATTATTATTGAAGCAAAATGAAATTTTCTCCCGCAATAGAAGCTTCAACAACTTGTGTAACTTGTGTTATGGCTTCACCTTTTCTCCCTAAGTTTTGTCCCTTCATGCACTCGAATTTCTTCTTTCCTTGAACTCCACAGTGGTAACAAGCAGTTACATACTTTCCCTTTCCTCTTCTGAGACTTCCTCTACCTCTTCCAACACTATTTCAACCTCTACCATCTTGACCTATGGTGTATTCTTCTTCCTTTTCACTGCCTCTATCAATCCCCTCCTTACCTCTACCTCTAAAACCTTTTCCTTTTCCTTTCGACTATGTTTTATTATTCAATTTTTCCTCTACTTTCAAGGTAATGTGGTAGGCTTCATCAATAATTTGGAAATAATGTGTACTAATTTCATCTTGAATCAAGTATTTCAGTCCATTCACATACCTTGCAACTCTATGGAATTTTGATTCCTTTATACCTGATCGAAGGGATAGTCTAAAAAACTCTTCGATGTACTCATGAACAAATGTCTCCTTTTGTCTTAGATTATGGACTTGTATATACAAATTATGCTAGTGATCAACAAGCATAAATGTCTCCTTGATCTTCGTGACAATATTTTCCAAGTATTGATATTTTCTAGTTGATTATTTACTCTGACTTTTTGCAGCATATCACACCATAATGCAGCATGACCCTTCAACTTCGTCATGTAATTTTTTTACCCGATTTGGATCCTGAAAATTTTCATACTTGAAGTATATTTTGAGTTCTCCAATCCAATCGATGAGCTCATCAACTCTCAAATTTCCATAATAACATGATGTTGTGCAGGTAAATCCCCTCTGCGGACAGAGGCGATCCCTCTAGCCATGGAGTGGGTCTAGCAACAAGGGAACAAGATGGACTTTTAGACTCCTAGCTTATAAATGAAAACGAGTTGGGATAGATAGCCTACCTTGGTCCAATGCCTTTGTTGAATTTTGCAGCAATGAACCGTTGATCTTTATCTTCACATGTCACAGTCCTTCAATGATAATGTCCGTGTACCTACACAAGGATCAAGTGAATGGTGACAACATAGGAAAACATATTTTCATTCATAGCTATTCAATTGGTCAAGGAGAATCAAACATTTGCATATGATCGAACACAAAATTGGAACCAAAAAACCAGTCATGTATTAATGATAGCGAAAAGAAATTTACAACCATAATGCCTTGACGTTGCATCCTCCTTCGACTGGTTCAGTCAAATGAATCTCAAGCATTCGTTGGGGATCAGACTTGGTGAGGAAATGGGCCTAAACTCTTTCTCAACAATGGATTCCTCTCTACCTTGTTCTTCACATCAGCTATAGTAAGGATTGTTCAGCGAGCTAAAACCATGTGAGAAGGATGTATTTATAGGAGAGGAGGAGGTGGTTTGGGATCCCTCATAAGGTGGAAGAGAGGTCCTATCCCTTTGGGGAGTTGCACAAATATAGGAAACAAGAAGCCAAAGGGAGGATTTCGACGTTATTCAGTCGAACGAACCATGATGACTTTGCTCACGAAGTAGTTAGGAATGGAAAATTCGCTTCTATTTTAAAAAACATTCCAAAAATAGCTCGGCACAGGTAAGACACTGAGACAGAGTGCTAATGGGCACAGGGTCCAGTGTTAATTTCCTTGTCGGCGTGGGGCCATAACTACCTACCAGCATCGACCCAGAAAAACATTTTTTTAAGAGTCTACTTGAGGAGAGATCAACAGAGGAAATGTTCTTGACATGCCAAGGGATGCAATGACACTTTTAACAAGGCATAAAAATACACTTAAGTCACTGAAATGGTCCTCCAATGTGCGGGATGGGGATTACAGGGACAGTGACAAAATCTTATGTAACATATGCCCCCTAAAGCATGAGGTCTGAGAGAGAGGGAGGGGTGAAATGCTTTATGAGAACATGCCCAAACCAAACACCATCGTCAGAAGACCTGCAAGAATCAAGTACAACTGATATCTCTGATACATGAATACATGGCATGGGTGCAACCATCCATAATAGAGTACATATAAAAATAAGATCTGAGGTATGGATGTAGCCATCCAACAAGAAGGGTCAATGAATAAACTTAGGTATGGTCACAGCCATCCAATTAGAAGAGTCATGCATATATTCATGATAAACCAAAACGCCTTGCAGCCTGGATTTTATCAGACAAAACCCAGGGTCTTGCGCTCCATCTTGACCCGAACAAGTACAAATTCAATCATGCGAATGAGTGAGCTGAAGTCGAACATGCAAGAAAATCACCTGATTACTAGGCAATGATGAAAGTTGTTAACAGGCGCGAGAGAAACCACCAACAATGACAATGGATCTCAAGGTACAGCTAGTACAATCCACTGAATGTGAATAGTGAGGTGGATTCGAACACCCACGAAATAACTTGATCGAAGGCCAATGATGAGGACCTGTTGTCAAATGCTAAGAACTTTCCATTGAGGCATGCAAGCTCCAAGGTACCGGAAGGGAGTCTCTAGATCAGCTTCCTGGATAATGAGCTAAAGTCGATAGGAAGTGACCTAGTCGAAGGAGGGCCATAAGGTTTCCCACATCATTGACACGAGACAGAGGAACAAGATGATAATGAATCAGGACCAAACAGAGGATCAGAGGTTGAAAACTGTAGAAGGAAACTTCTCTTGAACATATTGGCGACACGACTCTGGAATTTGGTAGTATTTTCCATTAAGGGATCTGAGGTCATGATGACGCAACAAAGAGCAAAGAGAGGTAAAAAAAGATAACCCAAAACCATGGAGGCAAAAATGACAAAATGGGATGTCCCCAACCCGACACGAATTGCAGACAAGTGTCATGTTCAAGAGAGACATACTGCTGACACGACTGAGAACTGGTTCCATTTTCTCCCACCATTTCTGGCGAGTACCCCAATTATTTTTAGAAACAAGCTTGAAGGGGATAACATATGCTTATCATGTAAGTTTGTCCTTCAGAAAAATCCGTTCTAGTACATTGTACGAGCCCTAGGAAGGAGGAACTCAGGTATGTTATAGTGACGATTTCCAATGTCATCTAAGTTTTGACGAGTCTAAAAAAGGAAGAACTCGACATCTTTTCATGTTTAAAGAGTTTGAAAAGAAGCAGAAAAGAAAACTCCAGTAGGTCCCTTTTCGTAGGTAGTCTCATAGATCTGAAAAGGTAGAAAACAATATCTGAGAGAACCTCTTAGTCGCAATAGGCTAAGGTATTCTTTTTTCGTAAGTAATCTTCCCCAGCCCGAAAAAGGGGTAAAAGTATACTGGGTAGATGTTGTTTCACAGCCTTTAACGAGTTCAAAACAACAAGAGTCTCGACAATATTTCAAATTTTCGAGAGTCAGAAAAGTGCTAAAAGATGACTCCAGGGGGTGAATTTTTCGTGTTTTTACCAAGTCTGAAAAAGTAACAAAATACAACACATCACTTCATCACCATCATGTTGAGGACCTATTGTTGCACAAGAAATGCACATAAAATGCATTTTTCGAGATAAAATATTAAAATAATCGAAAAATATGCTCAAAAACCTAATTAGGGTTCTAAAAATTTTATAAAACGCCAAAATTTGGTAAAAATAATTTTTATAACCAGTAGCAGCTGTACGGGAAGTATACATTTCAAATTTATTAATATAGTAACAAGGAATACTGAGCGGGTAATAGCCCGGAAAGACTTACAAATATCAATCTATAATAAATTAAGAAAAGTATACATTTTATTAAACTATTTTTATTATTATAATAAAAATATAGATTTTTAAAGAATTATAGAATAAAATTATTTATCAAAAATTTTAATTTATAAATAAGTTTTGTTACAATATTATAGACTAATAATTTTAATTTATAAATAAATTTTGTTACAATATTATAAACTAATATTAATATTACTACATGTTAAAAAAGGTTTATCAATATTACATATTTAGAAAGGCAAGTAAAATACTATTATGTATATTCTAGAGTATTTAATAGTAATTAATTCTACTTTCCATTTAACATTTAATAATTGATAGTTAATTTAAATTTAAAACTCTATTCCTAACCGACACACTCATTACTATAATTTTAAAAAAAATTAATAATAATTAAATTCTTAATTCCAAATCCCAAATATAATAAAAATTAACAATAATGGGTATTGGATACTCTAATCAAGTTTGGTTAAATAGAGAAAAGGACCAAAGCCTAGAAAGGAAATACTAAGAGAAATGGAAAGGGAAAGAGATCTCATACTAGAAAATTAAAAATCAGATTAAAAGTTAAAGGAGTGTAATATTCAAGAGACCTAATTGTTGCAGGGAGAGTTAAATATTAAGTTAAAAAATAATAATTTTGAGTTATGAGAGATTATAAATGAATTTTTTTCTGCACATAATAAATAAAAAATTTTAGTGTTGCAAAAATAAGACAATATTAATATATTTGAAAAATTAACTTTAATCATCTATTATTATTATTGATGCTATTATTATAATATTAATATTATAGTAAAATAAAATTAATATTCAATCGAAAATAATAATGTTTATAAGAAAACAAATGTATGAATATAAATTTGTTCATTAATTTGTTCATTAATATATTTTATTAATTAAAGCATAATAAGATTTTTTTGTGATTGTAACATTAGTAATATTAATATTGTAGTGTGGATATTAGTATTTTAATCTTAATAAAATATTAATGTTAATTAAATAATTGATTTATCATAAATTAATAATATATGAGGAGAATTATCATTCTTAATTATTAATGATAATGCTATGTAATTTTATATAATTTTATGATTATATATTGATGATGATGATGATGATGGTTAACGTCCACTCAGACCAATTTTTGGTCTATTGGACCTAAAGAAAAGAGTTATTTAGTTTGATTTAAGATTTTATTCATATGCTCAAAAAGCTTGGAGAGAGGCCTCCCGAGCTCACTATAATTTTGACATCTTAAAAGGCTAGGAAGGTCAGTATTGTAACAAAGATTATAAAATTGAGCTCTAATGTGGTTGTACTCAAGGCACTCTAAGAGGAAGTGATTTTCATCCTGGATGTTCATATTCTCATAAAGATGACAGATCCTTTCCATCCACGGTGTTTTAGGAACTGTCCAACTACCTGTTTCACTATGGAGCTCATGAGGGTTCGTTCTAATCTGGGCTATATTGGCTATAATGATAATAAAAAATGTGAGGTTAATAACCTAAGATTTAATTTTTTAATTGGATATTATTATTAATATAAATTATTAAAAATATACAGATTATTATTATTATTATTATTATTTTATAAAAGGAATTTATTATTATTAATTTTTGTATTATTCATGTTATTAATATAATAGTTACGGTTATAAAGATTAGTATGTTAACAATATAAATATATATATTATTGTATGCTATTTTATTATATTCTTAATATTATAATATTAAGATTAGGATACAACATAATATTGATAATAGTATAATGTATGAGGAGTATTTTGATACTGTTTTTTTTTATTATTAAAACAACTATGTGGTCTACTGTATGTTCTTTAAGAAAATAACATATTAATGGGCGGATATGTGACGCTGGGTTACACTTTTGTGAGAATCGGGGGTGGAAATTTTTTTTCGGCAATAGTTCGGCTGAACTTTATGAGAAAGTTTGGTCGAACTCATTCTTCCATTTAGATTGACGGCACACTAACAGCGTGGGCAAATATAATTTTTTCCGAAGATGGGAAAATCGGCAACAAAAGTTCGACTGAACTAAAAGTTCGGTCGAAATTTTACTCTTAAAATAGTTCGGCCGAACTACTTCATATAAATATATCGCCCGTGAAGTTCATTTGTTTCCCGCTTCTGTGTTTCATTGTTTCTTTGCGCGATTTTCTGTTGCTATTCTGTTCGGTGATCTGTTGTGGCGCTGCTGCTGGTCTGGGGCTGCTTCTAGTGATCATCTTCGGCGACGTCAAGCGAGCAAACTACTAGGTAACTCCCATTCCTGCTCTCCTATTCTTGATTTTACCTCGGAGGATCTTCCCTGTAGCTTTTATTATTTGCTTTATGGTAGGTGGACTTCTCGATGGTAAATTATCCTCAAGGATATTCTTTCTTAACTGCCTTAGTGATAGAGAATTCATTTAAGAAGTTTAGACCTCGCTCGTTAACCCCATTACTATAGTTGGTGCTCTGCTACGTAGAAATGTAGTATCTTATGTATAGATCCTATATAAATGGATTTCTATGTTCTGCACTACAGCAGGAGAAAGGCAAGTTGAAAGTTCCAGACCCCATTTAGTGGATTCAGGGATCTTCTTTACTTTTTAGGTAATCAATGAAATGAAATAGCTTGAACAGAGCATTTCGTTGTCCATAAAGGTTGGGTCTTGCTTGTAAAACACTTGTTCTTTTCATCTTTAGAGCTGGTAAATCTAGCTGGTGAATGTGTTGTCTGAAGCCTGTGACTAATGCTTTGATATTGCCTTATGACTTTCTTTCTCGAGTGCTTGCCTACATGAGGAAGGCAAGTTGAAAGTGCGAGACCCCATTTAGTGGATTCAGGGATCTTCTTTACTGCTTAGGTAATCAATGAAATTAAATAGCTTCAAGAGAGAATTTCGTTGCCCATAAAGGTTGGGTCCTGCTTGTAAAACACTCGTTCTTTTCATCTTTAGAGCTGGTAAATCCAACTGCTGAATGTGTTGTCTGAAGCTCGTGACTAATGCTTTGATATTGCCTTATGACTTGCTTTCTCGAGTGCTTTCCTACATGAGGAAGGCTAGGGGAATAGGACTAGCTTTTATACAATTATGGATATGGGAGACATAGAGCATGAATAACCAAACTAAGGTGGTAGGACCCATTATAACCCCAACAATAAGTGATAACTTGATAGGCCTCGTGAGCACTACACGCCACCCTTTCTCTTGCGAATTTACGTTGGATGCCTAAGTCAGTCCCACATATTTGAGGGCACTGTTGAAAAAATAACCTTATTGAAATGAAAAAACCTCGTTGAAACATCAAATTTCCACTTTGTGACCTCTCTTGAATCACAATTTCCAGGGAACAGCTGCTTCTCGGTCTCCTCTTCCAGTTCTCTACCACTTGGTGGCTACCACCTTGCTAGCAGAAGCCTCACTAGACTATTGTGCACTCTTTTTATGCTTTAAATTTCATTACCTTTTGCTGTAAGGTGTATGTTGAATTTCTGGTAGTATGATATTCATTCGGTTGCTGCAGTTGTTACTGTTCCTGTGGATCCATCAATTTCATCCACTCTAGTTGATTCTCGCCTTGTGCATGGAATTTTACCACCACTGTTAAGTTTATGCCGTTACTAAGCCTTCTCTTGATTCCTCAACGCAGGAATGATTGAACTAGAACTACTGCTATAATGTGACTACATATTGTCTTTTATACTGTTGTAATGTATTTCTGTATGAGACAGAATCTATTCTTTTGTAATGTGGTCCTACATATTATCTTTTATACTGCTATAATGTATTTCTGTAATGTGACTACATATTGTCTTTTATATGTGAATACATATTTTCTTTTATACTGTTGTAATGTATTTCTGTATGAGACAAAATTTGATCTTTTATACTTGATAACCTGTTATGGGTATATCAAGAGGATTTTGTATATGAAATGTTATCAATATATGAAACAGGGTTTTTTCTCCTTTGAAAAAAGAGTTGAAATCATTCTAAATTCACATATGTTCAGTGGTGTCACTGTTTCACTTCCGATATTATGTTGCTTACCTTGATGAACAAGTGGAACTCTGCTAGGAGGCCTCTCTATTTTTTGACTCTTTGCTCATACTGTCAAAGGCTGTTATATGTTATATGGGCTAGACTGTATAGTTATTAGACTACATATCTTCATATAGAACTTGCAAATAATATGATGGAAACCAAACATAATAATGTATTAGGACATCACAACTTGCTAATTAGTTATTAGACTACATATCCTCATATAGAACTTTCAAATAGCATGATGGAAATGTGAACTCGAAAATAATATGATGGAAATGTGGATCTCATGACTCTTCATGATTAATGCTTCCAGAAACCAAACATAATTTAATGTATTAGGACATGCTCCTTTAGGCTTGGTGGAATTACCTTTGCTTTTTATTTCTCTCTTACACACACACACACACACACACACACACACACACACATATATGAAGAGATTATCCCATTTTCTTTTTTATTCATAGATTAAATGTCATTTAAATACAAGATTTATCATAATGTACAATGATTCATTCCATATTATTCATAATTTTTTTCATTAAAAAATGAACCCTTTAAATGATGAACCTAGTTAATGCTTATTCTTCATGAAGAAGACTACTTGATCTTTCAATTTTAATTTGATGATGGTCCTTTGTTATCTTTCTTGACTACTTCAAATTATTGACACAATCATATGCTTCTTGTTACGCTTTTAATTCCTTCCTTATATTGTATTCTCCCCCTTAGATATTGTGTACTCTCCCACATAGATATTGCACTCAATTTTGATGGTCCTTTAGTATCTTTCTTGACTACTTCAAATTATCAAATTATTGACACAATCACATAGATATTGCACTCAATTTTGATTGTCCTTTGTTATCTTTTTGTACTTCAAATTATTGACATTTGATCATATAGATATTGCACTCAATTTTGATGGTCCTTTGTTATATTTCTTGACTATTTCAAATTATTGACACTCTATCATATAGATATTGCACTCAATTTTGATGGTCCTTTGTTATCTTTCTTGATTACTTCAAATTATTGACACAATCATATGCTTTTTGTTACTCTTTTTATTCCTTCCTTGTATCTATTCTCCCCATTATATATTATGTACTCTCCTACATAGATATTGCACTCAATTTCATAGGCTCTTCTTTTGAAGTCAAATATATTGTATTCTCCCCCTTAGATATTGTGTACTCTCCCACATAGATATTACACTCAATTTCATAGGCTCTTCTTTTGAAGTCAAATAAGTGACAATAATTTACAAGAAATATCCCTAATTTGTTTCTCACATGTTCAAATGGTCCTTTAACAAGATAATTTACAAGAACTATTCCTAATTTGTTTCTCACATACATATTCCAATGCTTCTCTAACAAGATGCTTTGTGGGTATGTATTCCATCTTCACTATTTTCTCAAAGACTTGTTGTGTGAGGAAGTGGTACTTTATGATGATATGTAAATAGTGATTAAAGGTAGTAGAATATTTTATTTTTTAAATTATTAATACACTTCTATTGAAACACTTAATAGATATATAGATTTACCTTAATATCTGGTAGAGCCCATTTCATCCAAAACACTCAAAGAAATTTACCTTACCTTAATATCTTGTAGAGCCCATTTCATCCAAAACACTCAAAAAGAAATTTAACTTACCTTAATATCTTGTAGAGCCCATTTCATCCAAAATACTCAAAATGAAATTTACCTTAATATCTTGTAGAGCCCATTTCATCCAAAACACTCAAAAAGAAGTAACTACTATGTACATTCCACTTCTACTCACTCAAAAAGAAATTTACCTTAATATCTTGTAGATACCATTTCATCCAAAACACTCAAAAAGAAGTAACTACTATGTACATTCCACTTTTACTCACTCAAAAAGAAATTTACCTTAATATCTTGTAGAGCTCATTTCATCCAAAACACTCAAAAATAAGTAACTACTATGTATTCCACTTCTACTCTAGATAGAGAAAGTAACGACTCTTCTTGCTTAACCATTAAACCAAAGACTCTTCTAAGTAAAATTATACATTGTCCACTTGTAATTTTCACAAGCCTAGTTGAATCTCTATATGTTGTCAATGTAAATTTATTACAAGTAAATTTGTCAATGTAAATTTCTTAATTTATACAAGTTTTATAGGCAAAGTTTGTAAAGGGCCAGGTAGCCTCTGGATCTCATCTTTTATGGAAGGTGACATATCTAGTAAATGCCCCTACAGTCAATCTCTAGAGTAGATCTAAATAGAAGTTCTTCATTTTAATATCCATAAAACACAACCACTTTAAGGTAAATTGTTTACATGCACGTCATTTCTCCCACAAATTAAAGGCTTCCTCCCATTAATTTTAGATATGAATTCTACCATAAAAATTTTAAGTCAAACTTTAAGATAAACCATGCACATGTCATTTGCAATAAATGTGAATTTAATATCTAAATTCACATATGTTCAGTGGTGTCATTGTTTCACTTTTGATATTATGTTGCTTACCTTGATGAACAGGTGGAAATCTATTGGGAGGCCTCTCTGTTTTTTGACTCTTTGCTCATACTATCAAAGGCTGTTATATGTTATATGGGCTAGACTGTATAGTTATTAGACTACATATCTTCATATAGAACTTGCAAATAGTATGATGGAAACCAAACATAATAATTTATTAGGACATTGCAACTTGCTAATTAGTTATTAGACTACATATCTTCATATAGAACTTGCAAATAGAATGATGGAAATGTGAACTAATTAGTTATTAGACTACATATCTTCATATAGAACTTGCAAATAGCATGATGGAAATGTGAACTTGCAAATAGTATGATGGAAATGTGGATCTCAAAGAAAAGTCATGATTAATGCTTCTAGAAACCAAACATAATAATGTATTACGACATGCTCCTTTAACTTGAAAATAGTATGGTCGAAATGTGGATCTCATGACTCTTCATGATTAATGCTTATAGAAAACAAACATAATTTAATGTATTATGACATAATTTAATGTATTAGGACAAGCTCCTTTAGGCTTGGTGGAATTATCTTTGCTTTCATGATTAATGCTTCTAGAAACCAAACATAATTTAATGTATTAGAACATGCTCCTTTAGGCTTGGTGGAATTACCTTTTCTTTTTGTTTCTCTCTTACACACATACATATATATATGAAGAGATGATCCCATTTTCTTTTTTATTCATAGATCAAATGTCATTTAAATACAAGATTTATCATAATGTACAATGATTCATTCCATATTATTCATAAAAATTTTCATTAAAAAATGAACCCTTTAAATGATGAACCTAGTTAATGCTTATTCTTCATGAAGAAGACTACTTGATCTTTCAATTCAAATTTGATGATGGTCCTTTGTTATCTTTCTTGACAACGTCAAATTATTGACACAATCATATGCTTCTTGTTACTATTTTTATTCCTTCCTTATATTGTATTCTCCCCCTTAGATATTCTGTACTCTCCCACATAGATATTGCACTTAATTTTGATGGTCCTTTGTTATCTTTCTTGACTACTTCAAATTATCAAATTATTGACACAATCATATAGATATTGCACTCAATTTTGATGGTCCTTTGTTATCTTTCTTTACTTCAAATTATTGACACTTGATTGAATATAGATATCATATAGATATTGCACTCAATTTTGATGGTCCTTTGTTATCTTTCTTGACTACTTCAAATTATTGACACAATCATATGCTTTTTGTTACTCTTTCTATTCCTTCCTTATATCTATTCTCCCCGTTAGATATTGTGTACTCTCCCACATAGATATTGCACTCAATTTGATAGGCTCTTCTTTTGAATTCAAATATATTGTATTCTCCCCCTTAGATATTGTGTACTCTCCCACATAGATATTGCACTCAATTTTGATGGTCCTTTGTTATCTTTCTTGACTACTTCAAATTATTGACACAAACATATGCTTTTTGTTACTCTTTCTATTCCTTCCTTATATCTATTCTCCCCCTTAGATATTGTGTACTCTCCCACATAGATATTGCACTCAATTTCATAGGCTCTTCTTTTGAAGTCAAATATATTGTATTTTCCCCCTTAGATATTGTGTACTCTCTCACATAGATATTGCACGCAATTTTGATGGTCCTTTGTTATCTTTCTTGACTACTTCAAATTATTAACACAATCATACGCTTTTTGTTATTCTTTCTATTCCTTCCTTATATCTATTCTCCCCCTTAGATATTGTGTACTCTCCCACATAGATATTGCACTCAATTTCATAGGCTCTTCTTTTGAAGTCAAATATATTGTATTCTCCCCCTTGGATATTGTGTACTCTACCACATAGATATTACACTCAATTTCATAGGCTCTTTTTTTGAAGTCAAATAAGTGACAATAATTTACAAGACCTATCCCTAATTTGTTTCTCACATGTTCAAATGGTTCTCTAACAAGATAATTTACAAGAACTATTCCTAATTTTTTTCTCACATATTCAAATGCTTCTCTAATAAGAGGCTTTGTGGGTATGTATTCCATCTTCATTATTTTCTCAAAGACTTGTTGTGTGAGGAAGTGGTACTTTATGATGATATGTAAATAGTGATTGAAGGAAGTAGAATATTTTATTTTTGAAATTATTATTACACTTCTATTGAAGCACTTAATAGATATATATATTTACCTTAATATCTTGTAGAGCCCATTCCAGTGATGCCCTCAGGAGGTAACGTTGCCATCAATGCCTCCAACGTGCCTTAAACAGTCCTCTATGGCCCTCTCAGGAAAAAGCCTATTGATTCCACCCCTCAAGTTAGGTCAGCTATCCATTAGGATATGCCCCTCAGGAGGTCACCATCATTTTAATAGTCGGCGATGCCCTCAAGTTAGGTCACTGGTCTCAATGGCCTAGCCCTCAGGAGGTAAGTGGACTCCGTGTAGCACACCCCCGCAGAGAAGATGGACCATTAGCATATCATTGAAGGCCTTATTGCCTCCTTATAGCTAAACTTAGAGATCCTATGGTCCACCCAACCATTAGGATAATAAGCCTCTACGCCCCCTTAAGGGGGTCATAAGGTCCTTCAGCATGTCATGGAAGGCCTTCCCATTATTGATGGGAGCCTATGCCCTCATAGGGCCATTGCAAGGTCCTTTCAGTTGATTAATGTGATGATATGATCTGATTGTTATCAATCATATCAGGCCATATCACCCATATGATGGGACCCCATGCCCCTATAGGGCCATTACTGATGGGACCTCATGCCCTCATAGGGCCATATAACCATATGTATGGGACCCTATGCCCTTATAGGGCCATTAAGGATCAACCATAGGAAGGAATGGGTGGAACCCGTCCTAAAGGATCTACAACCAAAGGTTGAAGGATCAACCATAGGAAGGAATGGGTGGAACTCATCCTAAAGGATTTACAACATTCGGTTGAATATCATTAAACCAAAGTTTTAAGGATGAAGAAAAACCAAAGGTTGAAGGATCTACGACCAATGGTTGAAGATCATTAAACCAAATGTTTAAGAATGAAGGACAACCAAAGGTTTAAGGATCAACCATAGGAAGGAATGGGTGGAACTCGTCCTAAAGGATCTAAAACCAATGGTTGAAGATCATTAAACCAAAGGTTTAAGGAAGGTTGGGCTTGCCAAATGAGTAAGGTCAAGGACCTTTGCATTAAACCAAAGGTTTAAGGATCAACAACCAAAGGTTGAAGGATGAAGGTCCCTTGACCTTCAAAGTACAACCAAAGGTTGAAAGGTTTAAGGAGAAACAACCAAAGGTTGAAAGTACAACCAACTAAAGGTTGAACCCATAACAACAACCAAAATTTGAAGGATATACAACCAACGGTTGAAGGATCTACAACCTTCGGTTGAATATCATTAAACCAAAGGTTTAAGGATGAAGGACAACCAAAGATTGAAGGATCTACAAACAATGGTTGAAGATCATTAAACCAAAGGTTTAAGGAAAGATCAACCAAAGGTTGAAGGATCTACAACCTCTAGTTGAAGGATGAAGGTCAAGGACCTTCAAAGTACAACCAAAGGTTGAAGATCATTAAAAAAAAGGTTTAATAATACAACCTTGAGTGATTCCACAGGTCCTCTACACCCTTCACACGGTAGAATTGGGATAGGTCTAGTGTTTACTTCTACAAGTTCTATATGTAGAGTCTGTAAAGGGCCAGGTAGCCTCTAGATCTCATCTTTTATGAAAGGTGACATATCTAGTAAATGCCCCTACAGTCAATCTCTAGAATGGATCTAAATAGAAGTTCTTAATTTTAATATCCATAAAACACAACCACTTTAAGGTAAACTGTGTACATGTGTCATTTCTCCCACAAACTAAAGGCTTCCTCCCATTAATTTTAGATGTGAACTCTACCATAAACTTTTTAAGTCAAACTTTAAGATAAATAATGCACATGTCATTTACCTCACGATCTTGTGTCATTTCTCTCATGCATTTGCAATAAATGTCGATTTAATATATATTTTTTTATTGAATTTGTTTTTTTTTTTCAGGGATAAGAAAACCATTAAATATGGTTGAAAAATGGAAATTATGCATAGAATTTTCTTGCTATCCAAATCCAAGGAAAGCAGTGATTACATATGTGCTTTCCAATATTGCGACTAGCAAAGTCGTCCAAAGGAAAATGAATATACCGAGAAGAACAACAAACAACGATGCATATTATATTGGATTGATAGAAGGCTTGGGAACAACGATGGAGTATGGATCAAATGGAATTGTAGTTTTCACCAATTCTGAACTTGTGTGCAACTAGATGAATGGCGTGTGCCAAGTTAAGAAGGAGAGGCTAAAAGAACTGCATGGAATAGAAAACAATATTGTTAGCCAATTTCAATTTTTTAGCATAAGGCATTGTACAAATGTGAATAAGATGTCTGCTAATCTATTGGGTGGGGCAATGCCAATTCATGATTTATCTATCAAAGATGAATTAGAATTATACAGAGCAATGCCAATGCAAGATTCATCTCTCAAAGATGAATTGGTTTTGAGATGCTCTTCTTCAAAAATTCAAGATTCATCTCTCAAAGATGAATTAGTTTTGAGACGCTCTCCTTCAAAATTTATTGATGGACATTGTAACATATCTTGGATATGTGTGTGTTGTGTACTTATAAATGTGTCTTTTTTAATGACCATGTGCTTTTCTCAATTATATACCAAGTGTTCTCCCACCACACCATGTAAAGCGCAACTTGGTGAACTTCACATTTGCAACAAGTGGTTAACTTCACATTTTTATAAAATTAAAATGCGGAGACTTCAAATTTTTTTTGTTTAAATGGAGTTTGTTTAAATGTAGTTTCACTTCTTCTTTAATGACCATGTGTTTTTTTCAATTTTATACCAAGTGTGCTCCCACCATGTAAAGCGCAATTTGGTGAACTTATCATTTTTTTAATTTCTTTTTTACTTAAATTGAGTTTCACACATCAATTATTGCTTTGAAAGTTGTGTTCTATATAATTTGTGTACACTAAATTACAAATTGATTTTCTGAAATCTATTTTGTGTAAATGTCCACCAATAGATATATATATCATGGAGGATGAACGACGAAGATCAACCGAATCCCATATGGGGGTTCAGGAATCGGGGGATGTTCACGGTATTTAAATATAATCATAAATCTCCATACATGTGTGTACATATGGAATTGATTTTTTATTAACTTTGTGAGTTAAATTAGTTGTTAATAAGTTTCATTTTTTAATTTTTAGGAGCTAAGAAGAGAAGGGTCTCTACTCCATCCATGGAGAATGCCCATGGTTCACCCAGTCATGGTATGGTTCACGCAATTTAATCAATGAATATGTACATGTATTTATATGTCCACATGAATGTATTTTTCAATTGATTATAAATGACCTTAGGGTTTGAAATTATTTTAACATAGATATATATGGGTACAATTTGTAATAAATACATGTGTATGTACATGTATACATTTATTTGTATGTACATTAATCTAACAGAAATGTATCATTATATGTTAAAACACCATTTGCAGTTGTCACACATGATGCATGATGAAAATGTTAATATCACGTTCGGGACCTCTGGTTCAAACAATGCAGATGGGTCTCACCATCAGGATATTTTGGCAAATGTTAGTGGTTTTTAAGTTATATTTTAAAATAAATAATTGTGCACACATGTACATGTATGTATATATAATGATAAAATGTTTTAACAGATTCTGATTCCGTCCGATGTTTTTGGGATGGCAGTACCTTCTTATTCCTTGGGAGATGTACCTTCTACTTCCTTAGGAGATGAGCCACAAGTATGGACAATTTTTCACTTATAAAATTTATTTTTAAGTTATATATATATATATATATATTCCACCTCAAAAAGTTTCATTAAAAATTGATATATATATATATATATATATATATATATATATATATATATATATATATATATATATATATATATATATATATATATATATATATTGAGTTATTTTAAATTTTTGAATTTAGGTTCCTATAGAAGATTTCTTTAATCCATGGACTCTAGCGATGGAGATAGGAACATCCACACCATTTGAACAAGTTGTCTAACTTTTTTTTTTAATATTATTGAAAATAAGTTTATATATGTACACGTGCATTTTCATTTGAAATTTTTTAATATATATATAACTGTACATGTATATTGTACAGTTTACCGTTGCAGATGTTCCCATTGGGGGGGGAACTTGTAGCAGGTGAACAAATGGAGAGGGAACCTCATGAGGTATTGCATGATTTTTTTTTTTAATATTTTTTTTTTACATGAAGTTCTATATATATTCTCACTCATTTTTAAAACATCAAATTTTAATGTTCAAGTACATGTGCATTGTGTACAGGTTTCCCATGCTTCATATGATAGTGCGTGGATTGAGACCCTGATAGGAAAGACGCTAGATCCATCTCTATTTGATGGACATGATTTGTAGATTTGATTTCAAGATTTAGATAGTCTTAAATTTTCTTTTTTATATATTATCTAGATGCACTGTCATATATATATATATATATATATATATATATATATATATAACTTGATACAGTTTGATACTTGTGAGATCTATAATTTTTGGACATATTTTATTACAGTGTTAATATAATTTGTTTTGTTCCAAAAAGTTAAATTTTGGATGGTTTTAGTACTTTTGGCATGTGAATGTGAAGTAATGTTGTTATATAATTTGTTTGGTTTTTAAAAATTTTAAGTTTTGGATAATTGAACTACTAGTAATGTTGTCATCTATAAATTAATGTTTTGCTTCTGAACTACATTTGGCATGTTATGTAATGATGTGTTATAATTTGTTTTGTTTTTAAAACTTAAGTTTTGGATGCTTGAAGTACATTTGGCATGTGAAGTAATGTTGTGATCTATAATTTTTGTTAAATTAAAAGTTAAGTTTTGGATGGTTTCAATCTACATTTGGCATGTGATATAATGTTAAATGTTTTTATTGGATAGTTGAACTATAATTGGCATGGCATGTGAAGTAATGTTATGTATGATATAATCAAAATGTTTTTAAAACTCAAGTTTTGGATGGTTTCAATCTACATTTCGCATGTGATATTTAATGTTTTAATGTTGCACGATATATAATCAAAAAGTTTTTAAAACTTAAGTTTTTGATGATTTCAATCTACATTTGGCACATGTGGTATAATGTTAAATGTTTCTATTGGATAGTTGAACTATAATTGGCATGGCATGTGAAGTAATGTTGCACGACATATAATCAAAAAAAATTTAAAACTTAAGTCTTGGATGGTTTCAATCTACATTTGGCACATGTGATATAAGATTAAATGTTTTTATTGGATAGTTGAACTACAACTGGATGGCATGTCAAGTAATGTTGTGATATAATCAAAACGTTTTTAAAACCCAAGTTTTGGATGGTTGAAGTACATTAATCATGTGAAGTAATGTTGTGATATGATCAAAAAGTTTTTAAAACTAAGTTTTGGATACCATTTTAATCTAAATTTAATGTAAATCCCTTTAATTTTGATTTAATGTTAAATTTTTTAACTGTTTTGATATAATGCTAAATTTTTTTATCTAAATTTTTGATGGTTTCAATGTACATTTGGCCTATGAAAGACCCCATGCATAGACAATGGATGCATTGCAGAATGGGAGGTAGGGGTAGGGATGGAGGGGGCAGGAGTGCTGACTCTCACCCTCCTCTTTCCATCCATGACACAGGTAGCCACCCTCCACCAGCAAGAAATGAAGCACAATTTCACTTCACCAGCGCTATGGTCAGACCGCGAATTATGGCGACCATTTCCATCTCTTTTCAGGAGGAGCCGCAAGATGAAGGTGCTTCTAGCTCCAAGAAGCGGTGGAGAAAGTCCATCATCCCAACCCATCAGCCCTAGGACACCAGGAAGTCGGTAGCTATTCCAGTCAAATCCGGCTCGACGAGCTCGAGCAGTGATGGCGCAAGCAGCGACAACTCCTCCCATGGCGCAAGTAGCGACAACTCCTCCCAGCACTCCAAGGGAGTAGATGATGATTCAGAGGACTACGGTTGTCTAATTGTGGAGGATAATCCTCCTACACACATCGATAGCTAGCATGATGTCAGGTCCTCTTTAGCTTTTTCCTGGTTATGGGAAGCTCCTTTTCTATTCTTTTTATTCAGACCCCCTCTGTTGTTGGCTAGTTAGGCAACCCAGGAGACAGATCTCGCTATGTACATTATGTTCATTACAGTTATATATATGCAAATCCTTTAATTTTGATTCAATGTTAAATGTTAAATGTTTTGATATAATGTTAAATGTTTTGATCTAAGTTTTGGATGGTTTCAATCTACATTTTGCCTAGATGGAAGACTCCTATGTGAAGTATTGTTTTGATTGAATCAAATAGAGTAAAGAAGTAGTTGTATATGTAAAGCCAATTAATTTTGATTTAATGTTAAATGTTAAATGTTTTGATCTAAGTTTTGGATGGTTTCAATCTACATTTGGTCTAGATGGAAGATACTCCTATTTGAAGTATTGTTTTGATATATTCAAAAATATTAAAGTAGTTATATTTAAATCGATTTAATTTTGATTTAATGTTAAATGTTAAAGGATATAACATGTTAAATGTTTTGATTTAATTTTTGGATGGTTTCAATCTACATTTGACATAGATGGAAGACTCCCATGTGAAGTATTGTTTTGATTTAATCAAAAAGAGTAAAGAAGTAGTTATATGTAAATCCCTTTAATTTTCATTTAATGTTAAATGTTAAATGTTTTGATATAATGTTAAATGTTTTGATCTAAGTTTTGGATGGTTTCAATCTACATTTGGCTTAGATAGAAGACTCCTATGTGACTTGCATTGTTTTGATTTAATCAAAAAGTTTTTAAAACTCAAGTTTTGGATGGTTGAAGTATATTTGGCATCTTTAGATTGCTTTTGATCTCTACATAGTGTTGTTTGAGTGAAAAAATTCCCAATAGGAAGAACATAGCTTTTCAATGCAACTAACCATGTATCAATTGAGCTCTAATTGAAAAAAGAGTTTAAAGAAGTAGATATATGTAAATTATCCCTTTAATTTTGATTGGAAATATAAGTACATATATGTTTGTTGAATTTGGGTCAACGTCATTAATGCACTCAAATAGGTAGCCTTGTTGATTTATAATTTGGTAAATTGATGACATTCATTTAATTGCATTATAGAACATAGAACATATCCGACCATTGGACAAACAAATTTTGTACTAGATTTTCAATCAGGAATAGAGATGTGGGTCAAATCCCACCAAAAGTTAGAGAAGTGCTCCGAGTCTCTTGTCTGAAAGGAATCTTCATACAAAACTATACTATGGATGATTTATTTACATTGCACGGATACTTTACCAAAAAATCTCACAAGAAAAATTGGGCACATTCAGTTCGTGTATATATCCAATACAATTTTTCATTAATGCACATAGAAAAACTACTTTTAGTTAAAATTTCATTCTAGAACATATATATTGAGTACATTTAAATCATTTTTCATCAATGCACATAGTAAAACTACTTGAACAATTAATTTCATTCTAGAACATATATATCCAATATGTAAGTAACATTTTTCATCAATGCACATTAAACATATCCGACCATTGGACAAACAAATTTTGTACTAGATTTTCAATCAGTAATAGAGATGTGGGTCAAATCCCACCAAAAGTCGGAGAAGTGCTCTGAGTCTCTTTTCTGAAAGGAATTTTCGTACAAAAGTATACTGCGGATGATTTATTTACATTGTGGATACTTCTTACCAAAAAATCCAACTAGTTTTTCATCAATGCACATAGAAAAACTAGTTCCAGTTAATTTCATTCTAGAACATATATATTGAGTATGTGAATCATTTTTCATCAATGCACATAGTAAAACTACTTGAAAAATTAAGTGCATTCTAGAACATATATATATATATATATATATATATATATATATATAGAGAGAGAGAGAGAGAGAGAGAGAGAGAGAGAGAGAGAGAGAGAGATGTAAATAAATTTTCTACTTAAAAATATGTATGTAGAAAGCTACTTTCAGTTGATACTAGAGCACGTGCGTGTACCAAAACAATTTGTACATGTGTAAACACTTGCACAAATAACATAAGCAGCTCAATTTTTAGTTGAGTACTGGAAGTTCTAAAACATATTTAATCCAAAGAGAATAAATTGTTGGGCAATTCAATCAAAAAAATTCCAATGAAATGCCATCTTCAATAATCCGTTCATGATCGGATTTTGACATTTTCCATATCTTAATTTTCGTTTGTTTCTTTCATTGAACCTCTATCAACTTTATGTGTGCTGCACACACCAAGTGACTATATTGACAACTTATGGAATCAGGTTCATAGTCTTCAAAGTAAACAAAGTCCCCACTTTGATTAGTTTGTCTGAAAAAATAACCTTTCAGTATAATAGATCCTCTGTCATATTGAAATCCGTGATCATTATAGTTTTCTAATAATTTCATTTTTCATTCAGTGCAACACATCAAATAATACTTAACATTTTCATCGTTGTTAATAGGTGCAATTACAACAAAAGCATCTCCTGCACAATAAAACAAAATTAACAAACTTATACATATTTAAATTTATTTCTAGATCTTTAAATCATTAGAAAGCAATTCAAATGTTACCTTATCTAACAAGATCAGAAACACAATCACCATCGGATGATATTATAGTTTCCTTTGATTGCATTTCTTCAAACATTGCAACAAAAATTTTTCCCTTTGTATTTAGCTCTATATGTTTCCAATATTTTACATACATTTTGTTTTCACAAACGTCATTGGATTTTGTGTTGTCTATGCAAACATCACAAAAACAAGAATATTTTCTTTTATCCAATGCAAACACATTTCTGGACGACTTTGTTTTAATTGAATGCAATTGTCGAGTCCCTTTTATTGTTTCAATGTCATTTCCAATTGATCTATCTACGTCTTCAATCCCAATATGCTAGAAAAACCTTTATATGGAAAATTAAAAGAAGAATTTGTAAATATGATATCAAAATACAATCAAAGATAATAATTGCATGATAAATGTACAATGCCTAAAATTAGATTTCCAATAAAAATTAAATTTAATGTACCTTCGTACTTCCCTTGATGGGTTAGTCTCATGGCTTAGAGCAGCGATGCACCATTGAACAACTTCTTTAGCGTTCACAAGTCAGCTTGCAGAGGGATTCATTTGATATCCTCGAAGTGCTCGTTTTATGCATGCTCCTGCACCGTCATGTTCTCCTTTTCCATGGCCAGTCTCAAAGAAATTCCAACAATGTTTAATGTAGGTTTTCTTATGAAGACAACACAACCAAAATAATGATCGTGCAAATTTGAATTGACCTGCGCATCCATCTGACCATATCCAATGTTCATTGAATGTTATTCCATGATTTTTCAAGGAATCATAATTTTTTCCAAAACAATGTTGTACAAAATATGTATCATGTGTACGATCGTCACTGATAAAAAGTGATATTCTTTAATGATATGTAGATTTTCACTTGTTATTTCTATATTATCAACGTTTTGTTCAGCATGTCTATATAGAATATGGACGAGCATGGAGACTTGGTCAGAATGATAGTAATCACTCTGAATTTCCTTATGTGGAACAAATGTGTAGTTTTTTGCAAAATCAATCACTAACAAAATGGTCCCTTGTGGAACAACTTCACGAGATTTTTTGAATTGCAAGTCTTTCCATTGAGCTCTATGGGAATGCTTGGTGTATTTGTAAATTTCTACCTCAAACTTTCTCAAAAATTCTATCACAAAATTTCATCTTCTAGTAATTAAATTCTTTTAACACTATTTGTACCTTGAATCGATGTATCTATATATTCATATCTCTTCCATTTCACTTTCATGTCGGAAAATGATTGATAATTTATATCAGTACGATATTTGTTTTGAAATTTAGTCAAATGTCCACAATCATCACATTTTTTACCACCAATACATTTCTTTTTGTAAAATAGTTCATTGCTTTCTCTTTCACATAGAATTTGAGATATGAAATCACAAATAGTGGAAGGAGGAGGTGAATCCTTCCATAATGTTCTACCAAAATCAAGGAATGTGTCATAATATAACTCAAATTCCACATGATAACAACAACAACAAGTGTCGCATACGGTGATAGGTTTTACATACCATGGTTTTTGTTGAACAAAAGCACTGATTGAAACATGAATTTGACGATTCTCTTCTTTGAACTTGTTGAATAACTCTATCTGAGTGGTTTCCAAGAAGTATTTTTCATGTTCTTCGTACTGATTTCGTGCTATTATTCTTCGCATCACATGCCTTGAAGTTAGCGAAGCACACGAATTGTTCTTCCAATATTCATATATTATTTTTTTAACATTTTCTCCAAGTCTATCTTTGTATGGTTGCCTACAAATAGCTCTCCAACAAGCAAGTTCATCATTTACATCTACTTGCAGCCGAAACTTCCGATGTTTGTGCAAAGTTTTTTGCGAGGTTCCTAATGCTCGTGCCATAGATGTTACCAAACGATTCTCTTTAGTACTTGATGAAACCATTGCCATATGTATTCCTCTATGTACAATTGAAACATTTTTCTCTCTAGATCTCTTAATTGAATTTATAGCACTACTTATATTTTGTATCACATCTTCCTTCATTTTTTTATCTTTGGTTGATTTTCGAATACCCAGTAGTGTCGTAGCTTCTTTTAATTTCCTTAATGATAGGAGACCTTTCAACATTTGAGCTTGAACTGTCACCCGCTCATTTAAGAAATACTTTTCAAAAATGCAGTTAACACGATATCATATAACATGGTCAGTGTTTTTATCTCCATATGTGTGAGTGTCAACATTTTCTAACATCTCATCTCCGACATTGATTTCATCTGTACATATTCAAAAAAATAGTACATAATAAGTTTACATATGAACAATAAATTTAACTAAATTAATAAATATATGTATAATTTCAATAATACATGCATGTGTTCAATATATATATATATATATATATATATATATATATATACCTTGTGATTCAATTTCTTCATTTGAATTTTTTTCAATATTTTCACCATCTTCAATCATTGGTTCAATATCTCTTTCACTTTCTCTTTCAAAATTTTGTATCTCATCATCAATGTTTTGAGGAATATCTCTGTCTGTTTACATTAAACAAAATATTTAAATTCAAATTAGTTCATCAAATAAAAATTAAGCTTCATATTTTACACTAGGAAAATTTTAAATATATCAATAGATCATAATATTTACATTTACATACCTGCTTCAATTTCTACTTGAGGTTGATTTTCCCCTTCAATATTTGAGAGGGCTTCTATCTTTCTTTTGCGAGATTGTCTCGTCTCTTCTCTATGTTCCTCAGGGTCTCTTTTTCGATCATATTTTCTCGCACAAGTCCTTCGATTTCCCATGATAATAGAGTATGAAGTTCAAAAAATTTCCTTCAAAAAATTAGACAATAACTCAATTAGAAAAAACATCACAAAATATTTAATTTTTAAAAAAAATCATTTTAAATTTTTTGCAAAAAATACATACTCCAATCCAAAACACTTACTTTAAAAAATTCGAGAAAAAAAATGTATTATAAAAATGAAACGAAGCTCAAAATATTTACTTCAATTCAAAACACGTACTCTAAAAAAATGTCACTTCAAAAAATGCCTCCAACTTAAAAAAAACGTCACGTCAAAAAGTACTTCCAGAAAATGTGTTTTCAAAATTAAGCCCAACTGCATACTTTCAAAAGAAATGAAGCACAAAAAACATCCAAAAAAATGTATTACATACCTCCAAGAAATGTCCTTTCAATGTACGTCCAAGAAAATTCCTTAAACCCAAAACAATTCCTTGCAAAATTAGGCCGCCTCCAAGAAAAGTCTTTAAACCCAAAACAATTCTTTGCAAAATCATACCGTCTCCAAGAATTCGAAATTAAGCACAAATCCATACTTTAAAAAAAAATGAACAAAAAACATCCAAAAAAATATATCACATAGCTCCAATAAATGTCCTTTGAATGTACGTCCAAGAAAATTCCTTAAACCTAAAACAATTTTTTGAAAAATCAAACCGTCTCCAAGAAATGTCCTCCAAGAAAAATCCTTAAACGCAAAACAATTCTTTGAAAAATTAGTCCATCTCCAAGAAATGCCCTTAAACCCAAACCTCCAAGAAAAGTATTTAGACCCAAACCAAGACCTTTATAAAATCATACCAAATGTGCGAAATGTGCGAAAATTATGAATGATTTCACGGCAATTTATATTGCCGCGAAAAGTGTTTTAGGAGGGGCGCCGCGAAATTTTCCGGCCGACAGAAAATTAGATTAAAGTTCGGCCGAACTATTAAGTCATTAGACTTAACGGGCCGTCGACGCAAAAAATAGTTTGACCGAACTTTTAATCAAAGTTTGGCTGAACTAACGCGTCACCAGTTACGCGACTTGACGTTTCTGCAACTTTGGATTGATTAAACTCCATGAAACATTCTGAATTAACTGTCGGAACCAAGCCAAGGATTTTCAGAATTGAATCTACTTTCAGGAAATATAATTTTATGGAATTTCATAAACATTTACTAATTTTAATTAATTTTCTAATAAAATGGGTGCAAACAATTTCTAAGGGTAATTGTGATTCAGTGAAATCAAAATTCTATATCTACCAAAATACATTGTAAAAAAAATTGAAAAAATTATGGGGCATTACATTGGTCCGTCGTCTCTAATGGGTAGCTTTTAGATTTTTATTTTATAACTTATATATTAAGAAATTTGTTGCGTCATGAAACATATCCAAAATATGCAGTTTTTTCATATTGGACCAGTTCAAAAATTTTTAGTAATTATGATATGAATCCATTGTCTTTGTAAATATGACAAAACCGAATTAGAATTTGTCTAGATTGTTGTAACACATTTTGTTTTCTCAAAAACACAAATTTTCAATGAATACAACATTGCGTATTAACATGACTTCTTATGAATCCTTTGATTGTTAAGCAACACACACTCAAAGAAACGCTAAGTTGACATATCAAATATGCATAAAAAAATTTCAAAAAATAAGTAATAGAAAGCTAACAAAATTTCTGACAACTTTTATTTTTATCGCAAAATGAAATTCTAAACGGAAAAATTGTTATAGTTTGCAGAAAGTTGAAGAACCGAACAAAATGAAAGTTTTTTTCTCAAAAAAGGGCAAAAAGTGTAACCCAACTTCACATTTTCACCATGTATTTTAGGTTTTCTTTGTTAACTAGAGCTATGTAATTTTGAGTGAGCTATTTCTCACAAAGAGTTTCTTATTAATATATTTTTTCATTTCTAATTTAGGCCTCATGGACCATGTATTTCTAAATTTTAATCACATGTTTTCCAAGATTTATTTTAAAACATTATATCTACTTTAATTTTGTACATTATACAATGATTATACTATGGGGCATCATATGTATTAAGTGTAATAGCGTGTCTTACTAGAGAGTATGGATTGCTTAACCCAAGAACAATTTTAGCCTAAAATTCTTTATCTAATTTAGGAAATATATTTCATGTTTTTGTATTCTATCATCAATGGATTTAGTTGGTAGAGTATTAGGGAAGAAAACGTGTAACAACACATGTGATAAAAGAGTATGAAAGAAAGTGAAAATTTAAAGTTATTTAAATTTTATTATAAAAGTAAAAAATTTAAATTATTTGTAGTTTTAAATGATGCGTATTGGATAATGTGGGTCATGTAGAGTAAGAAATATAGGATATTTTGAAATTATTTTCAAATTTTTAGTGTTAAAAGAAATTTTTAATGAAAATCTTGCAAAGAAAAGAATTAGGTGGATTAAAAAGTGATCAATATGAAGTTTTTATTTGATATTTTAGTAGAAATGTACACCTTAGAAATAGCTAGTGCATGATTCAAAACATATGATTTCACATATGTTGAATATTGTGTAGCAACTAACAATGAGGGAAGAAAAGGTAATTCTAAGAAAATAAAAATAATGAATACAAAAATAAATCCAAAGAATTCCATAATTAGGTGATATGTAAAATAAAAAAAGTGTTTTACAAGTAAAATTCGATGAAACTTGTTAAAAAATATAATTGTAAATGTATATATTTTTTTGTAACATGCATATCATAGTTTTGAAAATTATCAAATCATTCTTTCTACTATAGTTTTTTCCTACAATTATTAATTTGTTTTTTATTGTGTTTTTTTTGTTTAGTAAGGAGATTGATAAAATTAGAAAGGAAAATTGATATGATCTCTAAAACATGTCAACATAGATTATAAAAGAAAGAGATGGTTAAAGGATCAAGATCATAATTACATGACAGATGAAACTCTCCTAATAAAAATCCACATAGGATGCATGTATTCAATGATTTTTCGTGTGTATAAAGGATTTCATATTATTATTATTATGTGTGTAATTTATCCTTTCATCAAAATAAAAATGTCTAAATGATACAAAATGTCCAATATTGTAGGACCACTGCTTGGGAAACTAGAACAATAACAGTGAGAAATGCAAGGTAACTAGATCCAAAATATAGAGAATAATTCCATGAATTATCACTACATATTGTATACCCTCTCCGTCTCATTTAGAAATGAATAATCTAAGTATATTAAGAACAAGGAGGAAAATCATTGTTGCATAACCATGGTGGTTGGATCTGTATATAAGAGTATGAAAATGGAGAAATTTCAATGGACCTTAAGGAGGCATAGGTGGAGCACTAAACTTAAAAACTTGATTGGTATGGAAGAATTCATGCATGGTTTCCTTGAGGTTATTAATGTCTAGCATGCATTCAATATTGGAAAAGGATGCATTTGTCTCAAATAATTCAACCAGATGTTCGATAAGATGGAAGTCAGGGAAAATTTTGAGGAAAGTTTACCTTAAAATTTAGAAATTTTGGCGAATCTTACTAGTCCCTAATATGCAAATTGTAAAAATTTTGGCTATATTTTTGTAGAAATATTTATATTTCAAGTAATTTTATATTAGTCAATATAATACTTTGGCGATTTTTAAGGTAAAATAATTGTGTACTATAAAATTTGGGTGAATTATTTTACAAAAAAAATGGAAATTGGCGAATCTTGTTTTTTGAAAAAGCATTGACAATTAGCCCGCCTACGAATATTAGCCCCTAAAATTTTCCCTGATGGAAGTTGGGTGGATTATTCCTACATAAAATGATAAGGTGATCTCTCCTAGTGCATGGGAAAAATTGCTTCTAAACCTACATTCATGGAACTTGAACTCAACTCCACGTCACAACTCTTGAAGAATGGTAGCATAAAATGTATCAAAGACAATGATATGAATCAACACAATAGGATGGAAGATAGGGTTGTATGTTGTTTCAAATCCGCTAATTATCGCCTCCCCCTTCAAGACAAGAAAGGAATTTATTGGCTTGGATATTTCCCAATCAATATTCTATTTTCTAGCATCTTTGTGGTGAATTCTTTTGGGAGAACTCCTTCATGGCTTAATTTGTTTAGGTCTCTTGGAGTAAGTATTCAAATCAAGGGAAATTCCTTCTTTGGGATGATCAATTCAACACAACACAACAGTCATTACATGTGGATGCACAGGGATCCAAGAAACATGAAGTTTTTGATTATATGGAGGGGCTTTTTGATAGTGACATCACCATTCAAAATTGACATAACTTTCCAAAGTAAATTGGCCGGTTCTTCTATTTTCTTATTGCGCTCAATGTTGGAGTTTGTGGGCCCTCTCTTCTCCTTCAATGAATTTTTAGGCTTCATTTAAACACTGATGTTTGGCATACAATGGACCACACTGACCCTTTCCACTACAAAATATTCCCTCATTCTCTAGTGACTCAACATGGATGCCTCAACGACCTTTGTCAACACATCATCTACTTCTCAAATAGAATTTTTGAGTTGGATGAGAAACTTGATCCAGGTGGATATCAATGGCCACCCACCTATTCCATTTGGGTCTGCACCATCAATTCTTGCAGCTTTTCACTTTTAGCACAACTTACTTTTTTTAGCAGGTTTTTGGGTCCTGCACTCCCAGAGCTGTTTTGGGGCCCTAATGATCTAGGTGGATATTGGTGGATGCCCACCTATTCCATTTGAAATGCAACCATCAGTTCTTTCAGTTTTTCAGTCTCAGCACAGCTTACTATTTTTAGCAGTTTTTTGGGTCCTAAACTTCCAGAGCTGTTTTGAGGCCCTAAACGAAATTATTTGGAAAAAATGAGAGAAAAATATGTTTCTCACACCAAAATTTTTACTCCTTGGATAGATATTTCTAACGAGGTATGGTGCATGTCAAACGGAGATCGTATGCCAAAGTTATGTCCTCGGGAATTTGAAACACCAATTTACCCAAACGGGGCCCATAGTTTTGGCCCTTCATCTCCTAGGGTTAGGTTTTTGGACGTTTAGAGTTTTCATTGTTTCTCAATAATAAATAGGCACTTGAGCCTCATTGTAACATAGTTCAGAGGACTGTAGCTGCCACATCTCTTCTAAGAGATAATCTACCAGCACCCTAGCTATTTTATTTCGGTTATGTCTATAAGCATATTTCTGTTATTTGATATAAATGAAATGAAGCATTATTTCCGTTGCATCTCTGTGTTCATGTATATTTCTGTATTTTATTGTGTTCCTACATAAATCTGGATCAGTGGTATCAGAGCGGTCTACTCTTTCTCTATAATTATTTTTATGTCCCCAATGTGGTCAGGGTGTAAGGAGTTAGGGCTTGATCTGGTTGAACCCTTGCAAGACTAGCCTCACAAACCATGACGACCTCCCATGGCGGAAGAAAAGAAAGATGAGGGATCAAGAGATCCTATAAAAATATTTCTTGAGGAGGACCTCAAGAAACAAAGGAACATGATGATGCATAACTTTGCTTAGATCCTTCAATGACTGCCCACCTACGACGCATCTGCATCTAACAGCCAATCTGGAGGCACCACTCCCTTTAAGGTACTGGTAAACTTTGACATTCCTATATTTGAAGACCAGATAGATACAGATGCTATATATAGATGGTTGAATTTGCTGGAAGGGTATATCTTCATCCATGATTTCTCCGACTAAGAAAATATTATTTGTTCACTCCTCAAAGCCACCCCCCATGTCAAAGATTGGTGGGAAACCTACTATGAGAAAAAGGACGAGACAAAACCCTCTCTGTTCTCGGCCGCACCCACTAGGGATTTGTTCGGAGATGGCATCAAGGAACAATATTACCCCATGGGGAGCTATGAGTACAAGTACGTCCAATGGACCATGCTGCAGTAGCAAAGGGGTCAAGATGTGCACGAACTAATGAATTTGTTCCATACCCTATGCACAAAGTTGGGTATTAAGGATTCAGAGAGACATTTGGTGCTCAAGTACCGCAACTGTCTACACAAAAAAAGTTAGGAGGAAATGGAGTTCCTCGACATTATATTTCTTAGCACGGCATATCGCTATGCCACCAAGATTGAGTAGAAATTTAAGCAGAAGAAGTGAGACTTTGGATCCGCAAATCTGAAGCCAGGGAAGGTGCCCCCGAACCATAGAACAAGGGGTAAGGCCAAAGCAGGGAAACTCGGAACAACACCAAAAATATAAATAAGGACATGGGAAGTAGTGTGAATTTCATAAAAACCCCAATCATAGGACAAATGAGTGTTGGGCTAAACAATCGTTGGTGGCAGAACCAAAGGCACCCGAATCAAATGCATGTTCTAGTCGTGAGTTAGAACCAGAAAAAGGAAATGACAAAGGGAAGCAGATCATTGGTGAGGATCCCTGTGCTAGTGTTGCCACCACAAAGATCCAGAGGGAGGATCCCGAGGATCCAGAGGAGGGGGAGTGCCTCTTCCATTCGCAGATGTGGGTGAAGGGTTCTCCACTGCAATTCCTTGTTGATATTGGAAGCCAAAAGAACCTTATTTCAACAGAGGTTGTGAAGCGAACTGGCCTATTGACCATAACACACCCGCAACCATATACCATCGGGTCGCTTCAACCATGGAGAGATCTCCCCGTCCACTAGTAGTGTCACCTGCCATACATTATCAAGCCATTCATGGATGAGGTATTGTGTGATGTTTCTCCTCTTGATGTAGCTGATGTATCATTGGGCCAACCATAATTGTAGAGGTGACATGTTGTGTATGAGTCTAAGCCTCATGTTGTTATTATTACTTTGGGAAATAACTTGTACATGATACCGGAGGTAGTACCGCCTCCTGTCATCTCTTTGACTACTACAAAAAAACACAATAAGATTATTTCCTAAACCAGGAAATTTATTTTCCTTACAAATCGATCACAGGGAAAGAAGAATATTATGGCCACAACCTTGAAATAGGGCTCCCCTACACGGCTGCAACAGATGGACAAAATCATGGAGGAATACGAGTACATTTTCTCCTCACTCACGGAGGTTCCTCTACATTGTTAGGACAAGCACTCCATTGATCTGACCCCCGAGGCACCGCCACCTGATGTTGCCATACCTCATGAGACTACAGAAATGGAATCCACACATGCACTATCTAAGGCTGATAAAGAAACCAAATTTACTAAACGCATCCAGCATGTGCCCCCACAAGTCCATGACATCTTCAACAACTCTAATACCTAGTTCAACATAATTTGACTCACCTCATGGAGGATCTCAACGCAATGGGGACCATTGCTTCCTAAGGAGGGAGGAATGATCTAGGTGGATATTATTCGCCACCCACCTATTCCATTTGAACCCACACCATCAATTCTTACAAGTTTTAACTTTCAACACAACTTACTATTTTTAGCAGGTTTTAGGGTCATGCACTCCCAGAGCCGTTTTAGGGCCCTAATTATCCAAGTGGATAATTGTGGCTTCCCACCTATTCCATTTGAAATGCCACCATCAGTTCTTTCAATTTTTCAATCTCAGCACAACTTGCTATTTTTAGCAGTTTTCGGGTCTTGAACTTCCCGAGCCGTTTTGACGCTCTAAATGACAATTTTTGGGAAACCCAAGAGCAACATGGGTCCAAAGATTGATGTTGCTCACACCAAAAGTTTTACTCCTCAGATATATCTTTCTAACGAGGTATGGTGCACGTAAAACATAGATCGTATGCCAAAGTTACGTCCTCGGGAAGTTGAAACACCAATTTACACAAATAGGGCCCATAGTTTTGGTGCTTCATCTCCTAGGATTAGGTTTTTGGACGTTTAGAGTTTTCCATTATTTCTCAATAAGAAATGAGCCCTCGAGCCTCATTGTAACATAGTTCAGAGGCCTGTACCTGCCACATCTCTTCTAAGAGATAAGCTACGAGTGTCCTAGCTATTTTATTTCTGGTATGTCTGTAAGCATATTTATGTTAGTTGATATTAATGAAATGAAGCATTATTTCCGCTGCATCTCTTTGTTCATGTCTATTTCTTTATTTTATTGTGTTCCTGCATAAATACGGATCAAAACTCCTTAGTCTACAAAGTAGAACAATGATGTTGGAGGAGAAAATAGATTTCTTGCGTCGTCATCAAATTGACCTGCAAGCCAAAATCCAAGGTCATAAAAGAAAAATCAATTTAATGGAAGAGGAGATGGTGGTTCTTCGTAGGAAACAGGTATGTTAACAAGCCAGTCGAACCCATGAAAACAATGGGAGAATAGTTGGTATCACCCTTGAAAATACCTCTAACAAAATGTCTATTAACCCCCCAATTTGAGTTATGATTGTCCCTTGTAAATTCATTTTGCTATGTGGTCAATTTTTCCAAATCTATAGCAGCAAAATTTTTCCATAATTAAAATTATATTATTTTAAAATTATTACTAATAAAATTAATAGCAATTAAATATTTTATTATATATATATATATATATATATATATATATATATATATATATATATATATATATATATATATATATATATATGTAATTTTTTTCTTATTTTATTAAAGTATATTTTTAATTATATTTTTATTTTAAATATTTTTGTATAAATAATATTGTTAAAATAAATAATATTATAAATATTATTTATATTAAAAATTTATCTATCTTGAATATTACTTATAAAATTATAACCTTTATTTCTTAATACTAAATATCATTTTTTAAATACAAATCCTTAAAATTTAATAATTTTCTTCACTTCTATAATTGAAATCATAAAATTATGTATTAAAATTTAATTATGATAGAGAATATACTGACACTCTCATAACTGTGTGAAATTGAAGTGGATTTTTCTTGTTAGATGGATGATTTTCATGATATTATTATGAAACACCTTATGTTTCAAGCTACGGTGTCCAACAATATTGCTTTTTTCAAGGGAAAGGAAAAACATAGGTTTTATATTGCAAAAAATAAAAATAAAATATACTTCACATAAAAACTCCAAATGAATAAATCTTCAATATCATTTGCTAAGGAGTGAGGAATCATTGTCGTAAAAGACAATCAAACAACAAAGGATTTACCATTTTACAATCTCCATAGACTAGTATAGCAAAGGATCTAGGTATGCCTAAAATCTCAACACTATAAACATCTATATATAAAACCAAAACACTACACATTTAAGAGTTTACAAAAATTCATATCATCCAACATCCAATATAGCTACAAATATATCATACCAAGAGGAAAGATGTAACATTATTGCATATGCCATTTTATAGAAGAAAAAAAAGAAAATATTGTCATACGAATCATATAAACCCCTTTTTAAGAGTGTGTCGGGCACATAATTGAATTCCCTATACACATGAATACAAAATCTGTGTTGGAACATATATTTTAACCAAGAAATCTTGTGCAACTAGGTGATTATTAAAGGCATATCTAAAGATAAATGAAAATTTACCCATTCTATATCAACCTGAGAGTCATTGATAATGTGTAATGAGTCAATACCAAACCTTATTTACGTAATATAAGAGGCCTCATAAAATGATAGCTTTGGCCCTTGTATTTCCCCCCTGTACATTGTTATAGTGAATATGAAATTGATAATATAGTGTCATCTTGATAACCACCCCACATCCACTTCGATAACCCTATGTTGCCCTGTCGGAATAACCAACTTGAAAAATGATGATAGAAGCCTCTAGAATAGATCTGTGTGGACTAATCTTAGTGGTTACCCCATCATATTCACATAACAAGGTTATTTTGGATTCAAATATGTGGTCCATGTTAATGGGATGCTACTTAGAGATCAAATTATTTCTTCCATTCCATATTCTCCTAATATAAATAAGGGCAGAGTCTTTTGAGCTAGGCACTAAGTCACTAAGTCACACACCATTTACAACAGGATTCCATAGACGAAAAATCCCATCAAGTGTGAATATTTAAAGACAAATGGACATGTTTCTAGATGTCAATGGAACTTGGGCATTGAAAGAAAATATGCATCACATATTCAAAGTCTTATTTACACATAAGGGATCTAACCATCCCTTGAAATCCTCTCTTCCACCTGTTTTCCCATGTGAGAATCTTGTTATTCCACACAAGCCAACCAAATGTTTTTTTAAATCTTGTTATGTGAGAATATTGTTATTCTACCCAAGCCAACCATTTTTTTTTAGCTTTAAGAACATGTGCCATTTCCAAATGTTTTTAACTTTAAGGACATGTGACACTTCCAAATGAAACATTTAGCTTTAAGGACATGTGCCACTTCCAAACATTATAGAACTAACTAATTACTCTGAGCCCGATCAAGATAAACGGATGTGTTTGTATACCTCTGCAACCTAGAGGTGTCCATGAAAAAGGGCACCATTCCACTAGACAATATTGAAATTCTCATAAAGAGTAATGCTATCTCATTAGAGTTGTGCAATGTAATTCATTCAATATTCCACCATCTAAAATAACATGTCTAATGCAACATCACTCTGTGAGGTTGGAAAATCTATAAAAGATCATAGGATGCTCGAATATGAGATAGGAAAAAAATACCTTTATCATAAAGAAATTTAAAAACGTCATGTGAGAGTAGATGTGTGCCCCCGATAGCATAGATGGGGTGAATCATGGGTTCCATTTCTGATCTTCCAACCGATATTATCGAATAATCACTTCTTCAACTTCATAGGTTTAGACAAAACTAACTCTTTATTTATACAATATTTGTTTCACAAAGAGCACTATACAAGCATAGTTGTGGAGCTCTATAAAATCATGGAGACCAATTTTCAAAAAATGAAACCCTCACTAGGTCATGGGGATTTCTTCCATAAACATTAATTTAGTAATACTATGTGGAGAATACACTCCAACATGGAGAGTATGTAACCATGTAGAGCAAACAAGAAATACCTGATCATCGGTCTGAGAAACCTGGCTCAAATCTTGCCAAGAAAGGAGCAAGACCACTGAGCATACTTGGAAAAGGAGATGGTAAGGGTTTATGAGAAGTGAATCTGGCGGGAAAACCAAATGGCTCCAGTATCGATTGAACGACGAAATGAAGTTTATGATGAGGGTTTCGGTAGGGTTTTACCCTAACCACCTCACCAACTTCCTCCATCGTCCAATTAGAACATGGATCAACGAAAATCTCACCTCCAAGTGTTCGGGACACATATTACCAAATGGGCATCGAGAAGTTTTGGATGGGATGGTGCACAATTCTCAAAACCTCCAATAACGACCTGGGGGGGTATGAAAGATTAATGTGTAATGGTTAAGCTAGGAAATATTTATATAAGATTTATATTTAGATATACGCATTATAACTTCAAAAATTCCACCTTTTCAATTCTCACCATGCTTTTATACAATTCCACTGTGCTATATGTAGATTTTGTGTTGTGTTTTCAAATAGAAGTTTGGGGAAAAAGAAATCATATTTCATTCCTTCCTCTCCCAGTTTCAACATGGCACACTCATGCTTCCATATTTGTGTCCAGGAACTACACCTATAAATGCCTTATCACACACAATGAAGGAACCAATTTGGACTTTAGAGAAAATAGACTGACAGGGGAGATCCCCAAGTTCAACATAGCTATACAATTTATATAGCTTCATCATTCACATACTGGAAAAATCCCAATTGAATTGGGGTTGTTGCAGAAATTAGAGTACTTCTCTCTATTTGCTAACAATTTATCGAAGTCTTGATTAAGAACATAAATTAAAAGGAACGGAAACAGAAATAAAAAAGCTACAAGTATGTGAAAACCTGTCTCTGGTTCATTTCCTTCTATGCCTTATCTTTTTTACTACAATTATTTCACATCTTTATAAGACATCCAGAGAAGAATTCATAAAAAAAATTGAAGTCGTGGTTTGGAAAGAGTTCCAGAGTACTCTTAAAAAAAATTTGAATCTGAAGGCAAAGAAACTGTAAATCTGCTACAGGAAAACCTGCATAGAGAGGAAGATGCATTCCTCTCAGAAATGAAGTGGGACATGTCGGTGATCACAGGAAAGCCTTTTTTCAGTTGCATCGAGGGTTGTGAAGTTCAGAGTGTTTGCTAAATCTATGGAGAAGTTTACTGCATATGAATTTAAAAATTTAAGGGAGACTTCCAATGTTTCTCTAACTAATACTATATGTTGCACTCATAAATCTAATTGTGGTCAACCTTTCTCCATATTCCTTTAAATAGTTATAGTGTAAAAGGCTCAAATTTTTTAATTTGGAAAAAATTATGATAATATAAACCAAGATGATCCTAAAATGGTAGGTGTGAATTAATATCATTATTGACTTTTTACTCTAGTCATTGCAAGAAAGTATTCTACAACACAAAGGACTTGGGTGTACACTTGAATTCCCACTAGTGAGAATGCACCTTAGGAAAGAAAGGGTAAATAATTCTGGATTTTACTTCTCTCTATTTGTTAACAATTTATCGAAGTCTTGATTAAGAAAATAACTTAAGAAGAACGGAAACAAAAATAAAAAAGCTACAGGTATGTGAAAACCTGTCTCTGATATAAGGGTTTATGTTCCTACCATAGAGATAACCCATTCCAGGTTGGTATTAAAATTGGTCTTCTCCCAAGAACAAAATTTTTGCCCAAAAATTTATAGAGTAAGTTAGTTTGAGACTCTGCCTATGAAATTTTATGTGGAAAGATACCCCTTGATACAGCCTTCGATGGTCATTCACCTAAATATGGAAATTGTACTTAATGCAATATGCTTCTCAAAGTTAAATTCCTTTTTATTGTCTCCTGTTGATTTTCCTTGTAAGTTATTCTTTCTAGTATACATTATGCTTCTCTTTGCACCACTAACAGTGGGAAATCTTCATTTTTTGATAAGTGGACACATAATAATTATGTACTCCAATTTTCCAGGTTCAGTGGTTACTAGTTATCTGAAATTCCTGAAATCAATGAAGTTTCAAACTTCAGCAATTAAACCAAATTATATCTGGAAAATATTGTGAGGAAATTTAATATTGAGGATGCCCTTGAAGTCAAAAGGATCGAGAATGTGACAAATCATGATGTCAAGGCTGTCGAGTATGTTTTGAAAAAGAGTTTTGAAGCACATACAGAACTAACAAAGGTTTGTACCTCATGCTGTATTTCTATCAGCAAAACTGAAAGGCACTCTGCAAGTGCAGGTCCTTCCTTTGGGAAATTTTTCATTCTTAATTAGTATTCTTAATTTTTTTCCCCTGAAGGAAGCCTTCATTTTGAGGGGGAGGGGAGAAGGCATGGGTTGCTTCCCCACATTTCTGGATGGCATCACTAATAAACCTGTCAACTTAGACTAGTGCACCTCATCCAGGGGGCTTTGAACTGAGCAGTTGCCAGCATGGAACTAGCCAAATGCCCATACATTGGTTACAAAGGTTGAGTTAACCCCTTGGGTTGAATCTTCATTGTTACCATATAGTTATATTGTTACATACATACTGGAGGCTCTCTCTGAAATAATTAGAATTATTTGACAGAAGACATTGTAACAATGAAAACAAGGTTAACATATCATGAGTAATATGCACTTTTGTCTTTTTTATTGGGAACATGGTAGCATAATTATTTCATGATTTCGGTTTCAAAATAAGATAAAATCTAGAGCAGCCCTTCTCTATTTTACCTACCAACATACGTTTAATGATGAGAACTTGAATGTTAGTCAGCTAGGTCAAAGATCTACTCTAGCTAAACTGTACTAGAAATGTACTTATACAGATTAGAGAGGTACTTTGAGCTATAATAAAGTTTTAGTTTTTCTACATTCCTCATTTTTTGTGATTTATTTCCGTTTTTTTTTTAAGCTTGAGCAATGGTCAAGTGAAAATAATCTAATTGGTTTGTAGCACTTATTGAAATGGACTTATTTATCTTTTTAATTCTAGTACATGATGGTCTAGGTTATTTGATTGTGAGGTATCTCATCTCTATACAGGGGATAATAAATCTTGTAAATGATGCTCCTGGTTGTTTACTCATGAGATATGTCATCTCTATATAGTGTATATGAATGATATTTTTAACTAGTAAGTGCATGAGCATAATTTATGAACATTCTCCTAATTGAAGTCAACTCTGAGGTGTTTCAAAACGTACTGCATCAGGGTATGCTCTATAAATTCAAATTTGGAGTATTCTAATTTTTAAAAAGTACAATCATAATTATAATATTGATGTTTCTCTAGTGAAGTTTCAAGCATCTCTGATTTGATTTTCTACAGTTATTGGAATTTATCCATTTTTTTTGCACTTTTGAGGACATCAATAATTTAGCTCATTCTTTGATGTTGTGGGAGGCTCAAATCCTTGTAAAAAATGAAAAAATGAAGTCTTGGTTAAGAACAGGACTTAAAAGGAACGGAAACAGAAATAAAAAAGCTACAGGTATGTGAAAACCTATCTCTGGTCCATTTCCTTCTATGCACTGTCTTTTTTACTGCAATTATTTCACATCTTTATAAGACATACAGAGAAATCGAGATGTAGTAAAACACATAACTTCAATACCCATGATGTTATCACTAAAGTTATATCTAGGCATTGAATTTCATTTTTAAGTTGGAAAAACTTGTGATAATATAAACCAAGATTATCCTAAAATGGTAGGTGTGAATTAATATGATTATTGACTTTTTACTCTAGTCATTGCAAGAAAGTATTCTACAATACAAAGGACTTGGGTGTACAATTGAATTCCCAAAAGTGAGAATGCATCTTAGGAAAGAGAGGGCAAATAATTATGGATTTTACTTTTTTTCTATTTGCTAACAATTTATTGAAGTCTTGATTAAGAACAGAACTCTTAAAAAGAACAGAAACAGAAATAAAAAAGCTATAGGTATGTGAAAACCTGTCTCTGGTCCATTAACTTCTATTGCATGTCTTTTTTACTGCAATTATTTCACATCTTTATAAGACATACAAAGAAACCGAGATGTAGTAAAACACATAACTTCAATACCCAATATATTATCACTAAATTTCTTTCTAGGCATTGGATTTCATTTTTATTATGACATCATACATATATAAATAGTTTTTCAAAATAGCTCTACACATTTTCTAATAATGTGTACTTATGATTAGCTCAATCACATTATTTAATGTTTTCTTACAGTGACTAAATAGTATTCAAAGCATACTGTAAGTAAATCGGGGCTCAATAAGCTTTCATGTGATATGTTAAGCATAGTGAGAAAAGATTTGTTCAATAAATTACAAAACATAACTTTTTCCAATTTTAATGATATTCACATATGGTGAAATTTTGGTTCAAGTGATTGCAAACTCAACATGATCCTTGTTTTCCTATTTAATAACCATATTTAGTGTAGGCCTATGAGTTTGGGTCTACTGAAATTGATCTTGATACATTAAATATGCTTCATAGATGGAGGATAACAAGAAGATTCTTGTCTTTGTTTCAGATAGACTTCCAATGTTTCTCTAACTATCAAAACTAAATATGATGATGAAAGAGGATATATTATTTGAAGAAAAATCAAGGATTTACAAACTTCTAATTTGATTGACAACTCCGGGAAAAATAGTTAAACAACAGAATCAAGAAACAAGTGTGATGGATTAGAGGATACGAAAGGGACCCCTAAATCTAGCAATGAAATAGCCCGTTTATAGCTTTTTGACCATTGATTTTCTCCTTTTGATTTTGGGGTTAAATATTTTTACTCTAGTCCTTGCAAGAAAGTATTCTACAACACAAAATCATATGTATGCATACATGTTTCTCTTAATGTGATTAATGGTGTGAAGATGGATCTATAACATCTTTTGGGAATTCCTGCAATTGTGAGTTTGTGTCCTTAGCACGATACACTACTACATAAAGGGGGGTTTTAAGAAAATATTTAAGACATTTTTTGGGTAAATTGTCTTAACTTGAGACAAAAGAAAACTTGTGTATTGTCTTAAATATTCTCTTTAAGCGGGTGTCTCAAATTAAATCGTCTTAAAATATTGTCTCTATAAAGACAATACATAACCAAGAATTTTGTCTCTCTAGACACAGTTTCATTTTTGTCTCTCTAGAGACAATAGTAGCACTACAATACAAAGAGGGGTTTTAAGACAATTTTTGGGTAAATTGTCTCAAATTATTGTCTTAAAATTTGTCTCTATAAAGACAATAGTTAGAACTAAAGACATATTTTGTTTATGGAGACAATGTCTATAATCCTATCTATTGTATTTCTAGAGACAATATAAAACAATGAATCCAGAAAAATATCTCACCATTAAAATAAATCAATATAAAAATATTTAATTAAAAAAATCTACAATATCATTGAATAATTCACATTAGGGTACAGTGGAATCGAACCACCAACCTCCTGCATGGCAGGTGCTCTTCCATTGAGCTAGCACTCTTTAAAGAATTATGTGAGAAGTTATGGAAGTTTTTGAAAATGTTTAATAGGCATTGATTTTTAAACTAGCAATTGCATCGGGAGGTACAAGGGAACGCCGAAAGGAGACCTCCCAATGATGTAAGGGGGGAAAAACATTTAGATTTTGAGTTTCTGCATTTTTGCGAGGGTTTGAGTTCCTGCTAGCCCTTCCAAAAAAATTCCTTTCCCATTGCATTCTCTTTTCTGGTTCATTGCGCTAGCTTTCTCTCTCGCACAGACAACGAGATCTCTTTGAATTATGGAGATGTGAATTGCCGATTTCGTTTTTCTCTCTCTCTCAAAAGCAACCAGAGTTATATGAATCGTGGAGATCTAAGTTGCAGAGTTCTTATTTATGTATTCTTTAAATCCGGGAGATATGAATTGAATTGCAGAGTTTTGAATTGTTTTCCCGCTCTCTAGCACATTCTGCATGCACATTCTGGAGTGATTTCTGTACGCATATTTTCCCCAGGGTGATGCCCGGCGATGAGCAGATCGGTGGTGATGATTTCCATCGTTGCCTGCCTTCTGGTTTCTTGTAATTGTTGGCAATAAACAGAGGAAAATTAGGTCCAGCCCTGATGCTACATGAAAAGAATCAAGTTCCATACCTCCTGCTCTCAAAAATTCCATGTCCACACTAGTCACATATCCAGGTCTTGATCAGCTGGTGGAACCCAAGGATTTTGATCAAGCCACCATTGAAGCAACCATGGAGCAGATTTTGCAATCCTACTCTCGAAATGTTGCAGCCCCTATTCCTGTTCGATATAAAGAGAATATAAATAAAATTCTACATAAAGAGAATATAAATAAAATTATGATATTATCAATGAAATAAAATTTGACATAAAGAGAATATAAATAAAATTCAATATATCATAACAATGTACTGTAACATGGTTGTCTTGAACACATAACAGATTATTATTGCATAACAGATTATCAGAATAAATGCAAGATCCTCATGTAGATCATCAGGAAGACCAGGTATAACTCGCTGATACATGAATATCAATAAAATGCACGCATCAAATTGTGTCATTACTAATTAGACGGTAAAAAACCAATGAAATTGACAACAAAATAAAAAATCCCAAGCCCATCGTTCAACTTAACCCTTCCACTGGAATGTTCCTATGGAGGTAATCCCCCAGTTGATACTCGGTTGTTTGATCTGATCTTTATAGGTCTCCCAAACAAAAGCAAAGCTTGGAAATAAAATCTCTATAAAGCCATTGAAAATCTGTGGTTTTGTGTTTTTCTTACCTTAAAAGCTGTTGCATATGCTTCCTGCAAGTTTGACATACCCTCAAAGGGCATGCGGTTAGTTGTTAGTTTCCAAAGAAAAATAGAAAATTTGTATACATCGATCTTAAGGTTGTAATGCTTTCTTTCACCAAGCCTTAACGTTACTGTACTGTACAGCTGCACCCAATAAAATTTGGTTGTATTTGAGAGATGCTTACGCCAGTAAACTGCAAACACTTTTGAAATTAATTCATATTATGCAATCAGAAGGGAATCATATTTTACATGGAACATGGCATGAACTACAAACCTTAGGAGCCATCCAACGATATGTTCCTATCTCTGTAGTCATCATCTCTGTAAGAGATTCTTCTCATGAAAGGCTGAAATCAATTAGCTTCAAGGACTTCTGATATGCAGTTAACAGCAGGTTATCTGCAGAAAGAATAGTCACACCTCCAATTAAAGTTTAAACAAACAATTACTACTAAACTGGAGTGCAAACACTTGACTAGAAATAAATCCATCATAATTATTTCACGTATTGCAATAGCAGCAACATATCTCATCCATGCAACAGTCACTGGAGAATTTAACTGAAAATGTCAAGGTGCACTTTTTAGTAATTTATGGCTCCCTGCAAATGGATGGAGGAGACTCGTGGGAGGCAATAGAGATTTTCAGTGAAAATTAGTTAGCAGACAGAGAAAAGCATGAAACTTTAAACCTAAGGCAACAGTATATAATTGAAAATTTTCCAAAATTTTAAGATGCCATGACTAAATAACAAGAAGCGAGATGACATTCTATAGAGCAAGGTAGACAGTGCTTTTGATAGGGTGGAGGGGAAATGGTGTGGCACAATAAGTTCTCACATTTCAATATTTATGCTGCTATTTAACAGAAACATGTATTTGACTGCCCAACAATGACATACCAAAACACAAACCTGTCAAATTATAAAATGCCAAAATTCTGGAGAAAAGACCTTAACCAAGACAGATTGACAAGATATCAAACCCCTACATATGGAATTTCTTTTCTCCTCTCTGAATTATTTTTCCGGTTTCTAAAATTAGCTAAAGCTCTAACGTCTAACTTGGCTCCATCCAAATGTGAACTCAGATGAAAAAATAAAACATAACGGATTTCTAATTTGAGGAAATCAAAATGAAATTAATATTATGGTTTATCAAATCAAACACCTTCAATCAATTGTAGAAGTTACCAAGATGTTCTCTCTTGCTGCCATCATGTAAACATGTTAACACGAACAACATAGATGATTAGAAAGAAAATCCAGCATGCATTACTTACACTCTTTAATCTACTAAAATACCTGATTGTATTGTCCATGAATTCTCTGAAACAAAAGAACCGAAAAAACTCAAATTTCTTTGCCACCAGAGAACTATTACTGATCTCTTTAGACATCATGTATAGAGCACAACAGAAGCGCAACTTAAAAGATCTGTACATAATAGAATCTCACAATTTCAAGCTATCACTGGTTAGAAGTAAACATATTCATATTACCAGGCTTTAGATCCCTGTGTATAATCCCATTGGCATGTAGACAGTCCATTGCTTGTGCAATGTCAAGTGCAAAAATTATTGCAACATGGAGATCAATTCGATTGGGACATAAACTCATCATGTACTTCCAAAGTGACATGCCTAGGAGCAGTTAGGTAACTATTGCCTTCATTGGATCTTTGCATGAGGTAACTATTGCCTTGATTGGATCTTTGCATGCTCCGATGAACTGTAGTCACAGATACATGTTCGATTATAGTTGATTTCTTGAAACACAGCTGAATTGAAAAGCACCTATAAGTCATGCAAAAGCAAATCCAAAACAAACTACCCTGACAACATAATTAACCATCGTGCTAAGCAAGAATCCTAGAAGCCAATGAAAAGGTTAGGGAATGCAATAAATTATAAGCAACACAAATGAAGCTATCCTATTTTTTTCTGAACACGCAAAAGCTCACATCAATGTTGGAAAGAAAACAGAGTTGTGAGCATATCTCAAATCAAGAAATTTAGAAATCAATTTGAACTGAACCCCAGTAGACCAGGTTTTCAAGTGGGCTAAAATGGGGTCTCTTGATAAATGGAGAAAATTTCTCAAAGGTTCAGGGACTGATATATGCAATCTGATTGAATTCACGATCTTGGTTGCTACCTCTGATTTCCTAGATGAATTGAGTAGAAAGAGAGATAGGATTGCAAAGAGACTGTGTGCATCTAGGATTGTCAAGTGCTGTGACTGTACTTCTGTTACTTTGGCTAAACCCCATGATGAAACTATTGATGATGAGGATGCAGAGGAGGGTATCACGGGTTGCCATGACAAAACAGTGACAAGGAAAACAGCGGCATTGGTGAGACAGATGGGATTAGGATTAGCGATTACAGTTATAATGAGGCCAGAGCCCTCAGTGAAGAAATTTAGGATGGATCCCTAGCTCTCAAAGAGGTCTTCAAGATCAGAGAGATTATTGCGAACCCATATACAGTAGTGTTTCTTATAAGTTAAATATCTGATAGTTTTATTGAGTCAATTCCTGCAAGAAATATTCCTTTGATGAGTGATTTTTCATTAGCAGCCATTAAACATAAATTTCTACTCATGCAAATTTTTATTGAAATAATTACAAGTCTTGAAAATTGTCTGCACTAGGGTGTGTTTATTTGTCTCTCTCCATGGTAAATCCTCTTTTGTGTTACAGTCTGTTACTGAGCTATATGAGTGTTTGAGAAGATTGGAATTGATTCAACTCATAGTGGAAATCCTAAAGGTATGCTTTTTCAGTCATTTACAAAATGCCCTTCGTTGCAGGATTAAACAGAGTTCCCTCTCTTTTGGTTTTGGAGGTGTTCTTAAGTGTGCTTTGAAGTCAAACACCCTTCTTTCAAATTGTTTAATAATAAACATTTGAAGAAGGGTCGCTGCCTAATATTTGGCCTCAGGGCTACTTTGCTGCCCCAAAGATTTACTCTTTAAACAATTTTGTTACCACATAAGGACTCTTCAAGGTGGGCAGCATGCCACAAATAGGGTTTCAGGGTTGTTTTCTTCACAGACCTCACTCGCTGACCCTCGTTGTCCCTGGAAATTCCTTGAACAGGCCTATGTTGTCATAGAGTAGCCCTTTGCTGCCCAAAAAAGGCCACAGAACCTTGATGCCACACAATTTCTCCCTCAGAAAACCCTTATTGCCACAAATAGGTGAATGCTGCCTCCGGAATTATGTTTAAACAGAGTAAAGAGAAGCGATTGGCTATGGTGGCATCTTTCACCATTGAAACCAATAAGAGAAAAGGGGTCAGAAAACCCTCCAAGAGCTTCAACTCAAAAATCAGAAAGATCCACATTCCATGATGATTAAAATGATTCCTCTCTCTCCTTTTTATAGATTTCCTTTGGGGTCTTCCCCGTTAACAAGTTTCCTTACATTTTGCTCAAAATTTGGCTTTTATTACAAGTTTCCCTCCTTTTACTCCAAATTATCTAAAGTTACCCCAATAACATTAAATAATGGGTTCCCCCTTTACAAATGGCTATAGCCTACGGGGTTGGATAGGCTACTTTGTTAGACGTCCTCCCTTGGCAATTTGAATTTAGTTAGAAGAGGACATTACAGGATGTATGCTTTTAGTCCCAATGCCCTACTTTTATGGTCATTTGTTGGAAATAAATAAGATTGTTTTATCATATCTTCTTGCTTAGAGTAGCACCTATTTTTCTTTATTCTCTATGGCTTCAATATGTAATAATTCAAGATGAAATTTTTGTCAAAAGTTGTCCAAGCCTAAAATATATGAAATTTTAGTAAGGAACTTTAAATATCTCCATTCAAGTGCATCATGGTTTTAACTAGGTCTAAGTCTCTAGATGGACCCAGTTCACATTAAAAGTGGAGCCCAAGTAGTTGACTCCTAAGTTTCTAATTTTGTTCAATTTGAGATTTATAGCATAACACTGTTTATTTAATATTGCTGGTACTCTGTTAAACTCATTTCTTTCTCAATTCAAAAAGAAAGTATAAATGGGAGATAAACAGGCTGTTGATGAAAACAGTTGATTATAAGAAAAAGCAAACCATTATTTAGAAGAAGAGTTTGTTTGATGTACATTTCTTAGAAGTAGGAGACTCGAGCTTGTCTTGACCATACTTTGTAATTGTTTTGTTGATTTTTGGGGATGGATTTTATAGTAGAAATTGAATTGTCTTTTAATATGTAATGTTGTATTTAATTGCTTTGTTGGTTCTGTACATATTTGAGTGGTGCTTCATGAATTTAGAACGAGCATTTAACTCTACATTCAACTCTGTCAAATGAGAGTAACAGTTTTCAATATTCTGTTTTTCTCCTGCATAAGAGATGCAGTGTTGCATATATGTTTGCATAATCATGCTGAAATACATTCAGGGATCCTACTATGACATGCATTGTTGGCAATGCTTCCTGTGCCTTCTGAACACTCTTTTTATTGTTTCTTGCTACACAAGGTTCCCTCAACTTCAATCTCGAGGTTCAAAATTCAATGAGCCTCAAAGCTCATGGCTATTGACCAAATCTATAGCTCAAGTGCATAACCTCATGTCACAGATCAAGCTTGTGATCTATCCTTTGTGTGTCCAATTCCATTATATCATTGCTTATGTTTATTGATGTTGATTTTTACTTTTATATATGTCATATTAAAGTTAATATATCTATATATATAGAAAATTTATATAGACAAACCTAGTGGTGAACCTTATCCGAACCTCATCAAAAAACTCGAACCAAATCTAATCATTCCATAACCTGAACCTGAACCCAAACTTTGTGACTTAGGTTGCTTGCTGATATTTTGTTGTGGCCTAGATGTTTCAATTTTATATTTCTGCTACGTCAATTTATTTGGCTTAAGAGTTTACTTGAGGAAATGTTTGTCTTATTCCATTTGTGTAGACTGGAAAGTCCAGGAATTTTTTCTCATTTAATTAAAATGATTCTTTTATCTGCTCTTGCGTTGCATTGTTACAGTTCTGCAGGGGCATCTTCTCCTACTGTACCAGTGAATATTGGTAGTGCAAACCGCTCTAGATTGGGGCAGGGTCCAAAGGGAGGTAGTTTATCAGGGGCCGGTTCTTGGTTAGCATGGACTTCTGTAAGCACAAGTGCATGGGATTCAACCCTGGGATCATCACAGCTTTCATGCAGGCCTTGGGAACAAGCAGATTTACTGAAACAACTGGCCACATTCAATCCTGCAAATTGGTCTGGGAAACCTAAGGTTTGTTTCCTTATCTTTTGCACCCATATATTTTTGTGGCCATGATATTTTTCCTTGAGAGACATGAGGCCTTTTGAACAACATATATTTGATGTTTTGGAATCTGGATTAATCTAAGGTTTCGACCCTGGTACTAGAGCATCTCCCAAAATAGCTTGATATCATGAAGCCAATCTAGGTGGCAGCAAGGAACTTTCTTTCGAATAGACATCGTAAAGCCCAAAGTTCGGACCCTCTTTATAATGGTAATGATGGGAGTCACTCTAGTGAATCTGACAGTGACTTTACAGCTACCCTATCATGTGGCAACGTAAATTATTAATGACAGTAATTCGGTGGTTGAAGAACTATCTCCAACATAATCTCAAGCCTCTACATAGTAGTGATGTCTATTACAGAGTAGGAATTGTGGTGACCCAAGATCGGTATTTGCATGATTATGCTTGAATCTGTCTCACCGTTCTAGAAATCTGAAGGCACAATTTTGAGCATAATTCTCCTGCTAACAAAAGATAGAGAGACATGTTCTTTATGTGGCACATCTTATGCATGAGCTGAAGTCTTTATCCTAGAGTTTTTAAGCTTATTGAAGCTTGACCTTTGAGGAGTAATATCTATCATGCTGGTGACCCTGTTATACATTCTGATGCATGACAGAGATTCCATAACAGTGACCTGATTTTGTTACAATATTTTTGGCAAAGTCATTAACATATATGACTCTGATCTAATTTGATCTTGGATATCTATACCTCTGTTAAATCACCAGCTCGTCTTCAAAATCCTCATCGTTCAGATGAAGTAGAACTTAGAAGTACTCCTATCAAGGCTTGCATAAGACTTTTAGTCATGAACTAATATTGCTACTTGGAATCTCATTGTTAAAATCCTTAAGTGAACAATAGGTTGTGTATTGTTATTGTTAATTTGCTTTGAAGAGTTTGATGCATTGGTTGAAGCTTTCAACACTAAGATATTAGGTAGAACCTCAATTATTGAGCAGAGCATGTAAGACAGAATGTTAATGGATGCAAGTTGCTTAGGCAGATCTAAGGACTTATTGCATAAATTAGGCAGATCTAAGGATGTTAATGGATGGGTTTAATTATTAGTTGCATATATCTCCATTTTTGGTGGGTTGGTGGGACCAGCACTATAACAATTACTGGTCCGTGCACAACATTAGACATCTCTCCCCTATCCAATGATAAACATATACAATATACAACCCCACATTAATAATTTAACATCACCACTGTAAATATTGGCACTGCCGCCTGACCTCTATTTTTTATGGCAGGTGAAATAAAAGCACAGAACATGTAGGCACAAATGCCGATGGAATGAACCACATGCCACGACTCTGTACTCATTGACATAACAAAATACCTCCATGAATTCCCATGCCCATCGAATGGACCACTGACCAGATGCCACGATTCTTTACTTAGTGACACAAGAAAACTTATATTGGCCACTGAGCTAAGCTCCACTGTATATACCAATATATTTGGTCACAACACCACCAATTTTCATTACAGTAAGAAAAGACTCCAATAGGTTTCAGCGTTCTCATTTTTTCATTGATCTCATTAAGCATCCAAATCTGGAGAGCACATTTACCGCATGCAGTACTCACCTGATCTCATATGGATCTGCTGGAATAGCATTCCCCACTCCATCCTCCCTCACTGGCTCCCAATAAAGAAGTTAAGGGTTTTGCAAGTGACAGGGGAACAACCATTACAAACATTTTGGAAAATTGAAAGTGAGGTACATCTGCATTTTAAAGCAAAGTTTTTTGTTTAGTTTTCAATGTTAAATTAAATTCTCTGCTTGTACCAGCAAGCACAAAATTAGTCGAGAGGTAGCCAGGTTTTCTAAATGAAAATAATAATATCTGAGAGTTAAGATTAATATCCTTGTAGGCACCAATGCAGTTGAGAGAGTTGATTGTTAATGTTCCCATTTCACAGTTTCCCAAGTCTATGTGGTAGTTGCAGCACCTAGAAAATATTTAACTGAGAGATCAAAGAAACATGATATTTCTGCCAGACTTGTTTGGCAATCTTACAAACCTACAATATCTTGACTTGTCTGGGAGCTGCAGTTTGCAAAATCTGCCACATTCATTTGGGAATTTAATTAGACTTGAGCATCTCTGTCTAGCAGATTGCTCCAAGTTGCACAAGCTGCCACATTCATTTGGAAATTTAATTAGACTTGAGCATCTATTTGGCAGATTGCTCAAAATTGCAAGAGTTGCCACATTCACTTGGGAATTTTATTCGACTTGAGCATCTCTGTTTGGAAATCTCCTCCGAGTTGAGCATCTCTCAAGGAACGCTTGGAAATATCACCACACTTGTATCATTAGACCTTTCATTTTGTCTGAAAATGAAGGTATTTCCTCCCCAAGTAGCAAGCCAACGATCCTTAGAAGACCTAAATTTGTTGGGCACAAGCTTAGAAGAGCTACCAAGAGATCATATCAGAGAGCTAGGCCATTTGAAAACATTAAAATTGGGAAGCCCTTTTCTGAAAGAGCTACCACCTTCACTCCGTGATCTAACGACATTAAAGGAACTCACTCCCCTTGACCGCAGGAGTTTGGAATGTTTTCCCTATTCAATTGAATAGTTGAAACAAAGGAAAAATATGGAGATTCTTAATTCAGAAACAGGAACGGAGATATCAACAGATTCTGTCATTAACAACTGCATGGTTCGGCTTGAAAACTTACAACTGTACGAAACTCGGGTATCATAGCTATCATTTGTTGAAGGTATTTTCCCAAACATTCAACATCTGAAGATTGAGTATTGTAATTATCTGGTGGAGATTGGAGCATTCCCAACATCACTAATAATGCTATAGATGCAGTTCTATGGTGTATTGAGAAAAATTGGAGGGCCTTTTGGTCTTGCAAAGCTTCAAAAATTGGACATAAGTGGTTGTCAACAACTAGAGGAGCTGCTAAGCCTAGAGACATTGACATCTTTGGAGGAGTTGTGCGCACGTGAATGAAAACAGCTCAGGAACATATGAGGGTCGGTGCAGCTGGCGAAGCTTCAGGTATTAGATGTTCAGGAGTGCTCCGAGATGGAAGAATTGGCGGGTATCGAAAATTTGAGGTTGGCGCTGAAGGATTTTCATTACTCTGGCTATCCAAAATTGTAGGCATGTGGAAAAATACTAGACCTGCCATGTGTAGGCGTAGCATAGGAGAAATCCACAAATAAATTGCAAGCATGTGGAAAAATACATGAGCTTCCACACATAGGCATAGCAGAGGAGAAAGCCCCACTACTTGAGGATCCCAATAATTGTGGGTTTTCATCTGATGCTACCAAAGATCACCTTATCAAATTGGAACTGACCACCTCAAAATCCTCAAAGTCAGGGAAGAAACTTGGAGACTCAAAGGCCAGGCCATATGGTTAAAAGTAGGGGATGAAAATACTAAATTCTTTAAGCAATATGCCAGAGGTAGAGGGGCCATCAATACCATTTGGTAACTTGAAAATGTGGATCGTACTTCAGCTACATCCTTTGAACAGCTGGCCAAATTGGGCACTTCACACTTTAGAAACTTCTTCAAAGCCCCTCACGAAGCCACACTGGCAGAAACCATCAAGGTCGTTGGATACTTCCCTAGTTTTGTGGACCGAGACTCTACAGAGGAACTTTTCAATCCAATCACGATGGGAGAACTTGAGGCAGTTCTCAAATGGTTCAAGAAGGAAAACAACCCTGGCCCTTATGGATGGTCAGTGGAATTTTACCTAGATTTCTTTGATCTTCTGGGACAAGAGCTACTGGAGGTGGTGGAAGAAACCAAGAGTACATGTCACCTATATGATGCATTTAACTCTACTTTCATTGCCCTAATCCCTAAGTTTAACCATCCCTCCTACTTTAATGACTTTCCCCCTATTTCCCTATTTAACTACATTTACAAGATCATGGTAAAAATTATTGCCAACAGACTCAAGCCCATTCTATCTGAACATATCTCCCATGAAAAATTTGCATTTCTAGAAAACAGAAAGATTCATGAGGCTATTGGGGTTGCACAAGAGGGACTTCACTCTATGCACACTAAGAAGATCAAAGGCGTGATTCTTAAGATTGACCTTGCAAAATCCTTTGACCAGACCAACTAGCTCTATATCAGAATACTCCTCACTCACCTTGGCTTCCACGTATCGGTTATCAACTGGATCATGTGTTGCATCACCTCTGTCTCCTATAGTGTTCTCATTAATGGAGCAGCAACAAAATTCTTCCATGCAGAGAGGGGCCTCAGACAGGGATGCCCACTCTCCCCTTTACTATTTCTACTCATTATGGAAGGCCTAAGCAGGTGTCTGATTGATGAAAGGGAAAGGGGCAGGCTAAAAGGTATCAAAATCACAAAAAACTATATATTGACACATTTTCTCTTTGTGGACGATGTCCTCATGTTTATGAATGGCTCCCTAGGTGACATAATAGTTGTCAACTCAATACTACAATTGTTCTGCAAAGAAACAGGTATGTATTGTAATAACTCCAAATCTACTATTACCATTCATGGATGCTCACCACACGAGACTCACTATGCTTTGCAGCAGTTCCCCTTCAATTCTATTAGACTTGAGGATGGTCTTAAATATATAGGGTTTAACCTAAAACCAACCAACTACAGAATTGTTGATTAGACCTTGCTGATTGCAAAAATTGATAAGAGGCTTAATGCATGGCACCACATATTGCTCTCTCGGGTTGGTCAACTTGTACTTATTAAATCTATCCTGGAGGCCATTTTGGTTTACCGGATGTCATTGGCTTGGTTACCTAAGGGTATTCTCAAAAGGATTCATAGAATCTGTTGATGGTTTATGTGGAATGGCTCAAAGGAGGGACACACTTATGCTTGGGCTAGATGGGATCTCATTGCCCTCCCTAAAAAGTGGGGGGGTTGGGGCATCAAAGACCTGAACTCTTTCTCCATGGCATTGGCTACAAAATTGGGGTGGCAAATCCTAACTCTCCACATTCTTTTGATTTTTGGTACAGATGGAGGCTTATAGCCCAAAGAGTTATCAATTCCCGTGCTTTTTTATTGAACCATTTTATTTTTAGAAAATTGGGTCATACGATAGCAAATGTTGGAAGTATAACTTTGGACCTAGCCAAAGGGACTAAGACTCTGATGTTGTCATGTTGATCTTGGGAACTTCTAAGTTTTTTGAAATATGTTATTGGCCTTCTGAGGTTTGGTATGGACAAAGGCTTATATCCAAAATATTTATCAGTTCTCATTCTTTTCTATTGAACCATTTTAGTTTTGGAAGATTTTTTCATATGATAACAGATGCTAGAAGTATAACTTTGGACCTAGTGAAAGGGTTTGATGTGGTCACGTCTATGTTTGAATTTTTTGACAAAAATAATGTTATAAATCCAAAGGACCACAACGAGGTTAACGAGTTCTCAAAATTGTTTGTTGTTCTTTATTTGGAAAGTGCTTTTGGTTTGAAGAGGTTGCAAGAGATGATAATCTCAAATAGTTGTTGACCAGGCCAATGCAAGTTTTATAGGTAGAATGTGCGGCTTCAGCCCCTGATGTCTCAAATTTGGTCGTGCATTCAAGAGCTAGAATGGTCATCCTTCACCCACATTTATCATGAGATCAATCAACTAGCAGATAAGCTCTCCGAGAATCAGCAAGATCAAGGTTGTGGCACACCCAAAATAGTGTCAAGGTGACATGCATCCAAGATGTGCTAGGTGCCAGGGTGTGCCAACATGTGCTAGGAAGTGTTAGGGATTTTCAGGGAAACACAATGGAGAATTTACGTTGTAGCCATTGGAGAAGTATTTACATTGTAGCCATTGCAAGACCTCGAGAATTTTTTTCCATGGAGAATTATTTACGTTGTATCCATTTCATTAAAGCAAGAGGTCTGTCAATTCTTTTTTGTATCTGTTTATAAATTGGAAGCGAGAAATCAGAAACAAGAAGGGCCTGAAAGAAATGAACAAAGAAATGGAGGTGACTGGGATAAAGTTGATGGCATTGGAGTTGGTAGTTTAAGACTGTCACAAGGGCATCCAAGACAACCATGACCTGATTGAAGAAGTGGAAAACAAGCTGGTAGTCCACATTGAGGTATATATCAATCCATTTTCGACTAAACCAGATATATAACTGTGGCTCTCTCTACTCATAGTATTTCATTGAGATTGAGTTAGGTATCTGTTATTAACCTATGCTTGTGTCTATTTAAATGGATACTATATTGATAGTCCAAAAATGAGGCATTTTGGATTGTCTATAGTTTGCACTAGTTCTAAAAAACAACTAGCAACAGTTAATCTCTTTGGTGGCAAAAAGTATTCTACTTGTTGTGTTGGGGAGTTTCTCTCAGAAAATTTATGGATAACCCGACATATTTTTTATATACGTACTATGCAAAACCTTTATAAATCTACCTTTCAAATCAGCGCCAACCCAATGCAACAACATTTTCCCTACAAAAAGCACAAGATCAAGCCAACATGTGTGTTGTGTGCATTTAAAGAGATGGATAGGTATGTTTACCCTTACGAGAACATGGCACCTTAAAATCCGACCACAATTGGTGAGTGCAAGCATTTGCAAAATGGCATCATGAGTGGAGCCTTTTCCAAAAGAGATTATTCATTTACATTACAATATATACAACATGTAGTTAGCGTTCCATACATGTTAGCGCACACACTTGATGGTATCAATCCTTAAACTAATGGTGTTAACGAGTGTCCATGAATATATATCAAAATTTCCATCCATGCAACAATCATCGGAAAAACGAAAATGTACAACCAAAATGATATGTCTAAGGCATATTGGCACAAGAGGGCATCCATTATTGACCTCGGGAAAACCCATCCCCTATACATATGCAGCATAAAAGCCAAGCCCCTAATGCAACTCAATACAATTGTAAATGCCTAGAAATCCCAAATTTATGAAACTCCTTTCCTTGACCCAAACATAGAAGAATGCAACACTAATCGATTGCATAACCAACTTTCACTTCTCTCCAAGTCAACTTATTGTTAAATAATGGTTTCTCTACACCCTAAAACACATGTTTACATAGACAAATAGGAGAAAATATGTAAGCAAGCAATGCAACCACCTCAAATTGCGGGGTAGATCACGATACGTCCATCATAATAGGCACCTTCTATGTTTGACTCAAGCCACAGAACCTTCCACTACTAGAGGATGACCCAATATATATGCCCACTAAAGGAGTAGAGTTGTTGAATTTCAAAGTTGTTGACCCCCACAAGTTTATTCCCAAGTCCAATTTTTCCATATTACTTAACCATACAACCCTTGACATTAAGGTACATCTCCTTACATATAGTTACAAAATCTTGCATTCTACTTCTTCATCCATGAGTTGGGTTATCAACTATAAAATTAAGGATCTAAACATACCTTGACTTATTTTTCATCTCCTTCCATATGACCCTTGAGGAACTCAGCATTTTGTATGAAAAAAAGAGGACACATTCTTTCAACGTTAAATTTTTTTTGCCAAAATATTGGAATTGCGAATAGATCATTATTTTGTTTGACAAAGCAACCATCCGTCTACTTCCATTTTTTCCCTTTCTGGATTAGTTTCTCCTTGTTAATTCTAGTGAAAGATTTATTTTTCTATGTCAAATGTGATGGGAAAACTGGTATAAGCTTCTGAAGCAAAATAGGTTGAAAATTTTGCCTCAATGTATAATTCTTTCCCTGCATCTCAATGTCAATGAATATTATATTCTCTATAATAATGTGAAAATTTTTTCCAAAAGATTGGAATATATTTATTTTTTCCGATTTTCCCATCCCAAGAAATAACCCAAACAAATCGCAAGTTTTTCTGAGTTCTGAAAAAATCACAATTTCAAAAAAAAAACTTGAGTATTTAATCAGTGCCAATAAATCTTTCATGGATTTCCCTGCTTGGGTAGATGTCAAGTATGAGTAGGATTGGCTGGCAGTAGAGGATTTCCTTAACCAGCCACTACAGGATGGACAAAGTCCTGTACTAGACTCACTACCCACCACTATGTTTGACTCCAGCCAGAGAACCTTCCACTACTAGAGGATGACCCAATATATATGCCCACTAAAGGAGCAGAGGCATTGATAGTAGATACTAGATCCTTTGACATTTTACACCTTTTATATATGTATCTTATTTTCATATGGTATGGCAATATGATTATATATTGTTGCTAGTTTATACATAATTTTAAATGAAAAAATGAAATATTTTTCATTTTTTAATGTTAGCCATTTTTTGCTAAGTCATTTCCATTGTTTTCCCGAGTTGCTGAATTTCAAATTTGTTGAACCCCACAAATTTATTCCCAAGTCCAATTTTTCCATATTACTTAACCATACAACCCTTGACATTAAGGTACATCTCCTTACATATAGTAACAGAATCTTGCATTCTACTTCTTCATCCATGAGTTGGGTTCTCAACTATAAAATTAAGGATCTAAACATATCGATTTATTTTTCATCTCCTTCCACATGACCCTTGACGAACTCAGCATTTTGTATGAAAAAAAGAAGACACATATTCTTTCAACGTTAAAAAAATTGCTCATTTTCTGATCCTTCTTGTGAGCTCTGGAGCTCTTTTTAAAAATCAATAAAGAAGCAATTTGGATATCAACACTTCAACATGGAACAGACCCCTCCCCCTCTTTCTTATAATATCAATCCAATAGCTATACAACTTTCCACTTAAGTTAAATGTGTACATGTAAACACGTAATAGCCTACATGTAAACACCTAGTAATAGCCTACATCTAAACACGTCATGGGTTTAGGAATTTTGAAATAGGCAATAAAAGCGTTCTATATTTATCTATAAATATACAATCTAAAAATATTGTTACATCCAAACCACATCAGTAGTAGAAAATTACAAAATACATAGATATAGAAAATCCATACCCCTTGCAAATACTAAGCACCATAGCCTAACTTCTAGCTTTTTGCGTCTCACTTTTATAGTGGTAGTAGGAAACTAAAAGAATTATATATAGAGAGAGAGAATACTATTTCACCATAGCATATCTTCTTGCTTACAAGTTACAAGGTATCACAAACCGTAGGCGCAAAGGACAACACGTTCCTCCCGTTGTCATAAAGTATCTAGTAGTTTTGCTGTTGAATGTTACCAAATATTTACATCCCATTATTGGGTAACATTGCAAGGCATGCTATGCCACTACCTGCATTAGTATTTATGTAGTTCTCTTTTGGAAAATTGAAATCTATTAATCTGCTCCTTCAAACAAGGACTGTTGTAATTTCTTGTAACGATTGAACTAGTTACAAGAACGATTGCCACTTCTTTACCAAGTCCTTCAAATATGAGGCTACTGATTCTTATTCTAAGGGGAAAAGAACTTCTGCAACAAATGTTCACAGATATGCAGAGCTCACTGTTGATGTCACACTGAAAACTGAAAACTATGTGAAGAAAACTAGGAAGCTTCTACAACTTAGGAATACAGGAGAGACAAATGAATATGAGATGTGTACACTTCAAGCTTTAATTCAACATCAGAAGATGATTCTTCAAAAAAAATTGAAGAGGATACCATGGTTACAAGGAGGTTTAAGGAGTTATTGGAACCTCAAAAAACTCCATCCTATGATGTGGGGAGTGCAAGTGGCTGTAGATTTGTTCCTAGTAACGAGAGAGTTTTGCAACATCTCGAGCAAGGACTAGTAGTAGATGTGCATATGCATGAAGCTCATTGTCATGTAGAAGACAGTACTTTTGTTGTCATAAAGTATTTGGTAGTTTTGTTGTTGAATGTTACCGAATATTGGCTACCATTAAATATTGCAGAAAAAGTATTTCACATATTTCTGTATATGGTTCAACAAAGGGAAATCCTACTTTATGGCATGACTGAATGGATAGATCTCATGTTGAATAGGTTTCCTGGTGAGCACTTAGCTAAGACAAGCATAGGAAAACACAGAACAACGAGGTGAGAAGGACATAAGAGCTATTTGTTTGGGTTATTCCTTCTCAAAATTGGACAACAAATTATTTTGGCAGCCATCTATGGTAATAAAGACCTCTGACCTACAGTAATCTCTTCAGATCTGTGTGGCTCGGAATTGCAAAACCGTGGAGGATTGTTTAAGGGCCAAGAGGCCCTATATAAGGCCCTCTCTTCTAGCCGCAGAGGCAGCATTATGTGAAGAATTTTGAAGTTTGAACTGTGTAGAATCTTGAATTACAGTCACCTTGAAGGCTACCCTAGGACCTATGGTAGCTCTTGTGTGAAGTTTTAGAGGCTTGGACCATGCACCTAAAATCTGTTATGCACTTTCTTCAAGGTACCTCTATTTTCATGCTCATAAGGATTTTTACAAGGAATTGAGTAGGCACTATGGAGAACAAATAGCAAACGCTATGATGGATGTTCAGGATCAAGTTTTACAGTAAAAAAAATGCTACATTGGTGTAGTAGAAACGCAACGAAATGTTTTAAGAAACTGAAGATTGTCCACTCAGTAAACTTGAACTCTGCAAGAAACAAGGGAAAGAAAGCAATCTCATATGTTACATTAAGATGTGGTGTAGAAATTTTACTTCTAATTCAGTACATTAAGGTGTTTCAAGTAGAAATTATTGGAGAGAAACTGAATGCATTAGAAAACATGATTGAGGACTGTGGATCAATGTTATACAATACACTCAAGGATCAATAGGTGTGTACTGCTGGACAATAGACAAGGGTGGTTACAACTATCATCTCCATCATTAAGACTCTTAAAATCTCTCTATTGTTCCCAGCTTAACAGAAAGCATCTTGGATCAAACTGTTAAAATCATTCCCTTTAATCAAAGAAAATCAAGCTCTATGGATGTGAAGCCAGTCAATGATATCTAATAAATATTTCATGTATTTTACTTTTCAAATCTGCCTCATTTAATCCAATTCGAAACCTGGTTAGATAGATGGGCCGGTTCAAAAACCCAGTTCTGGTTTTCAAAACTATGGGTTCAACATATCATCCAATTGGATGCAACAACCTCATCATAGGCGTGCCGCAACACTCTGACGTTCTCCAATGACACAGAATTTTAAAGAAAATAAAAGGGCAATACATAGATGAATCTCATTATCAAAAACCAACAAAAGTATTGACTTCATCTAGCCCAATTAACTTGGAAGCAGCAAAATCACCTAGCTCATTTACATGTTCATCTTGTTGCTCATGTAGGACCTGAAAAAAGAGAAGCAAATCTAAATGAAAGAAATACCTATCCATCATAATAGGAGATGGGGTCCAACTTTGCTGGTGCCTAACCACAATCCATCTTGATTTCAGAACATCAAGAACAATATAATTGTTGTTCTGCTCATTAATTGTTTCCAGATCTAATATATTCGTGATATCCAAATTTGTGGCCTCTTTATTCTCAGGAGAACTTCTGGTTACAGTGCCACCTGGACTGACTGGAGAACCAAACAATCTGCTTCTCAAGGATGTGATTGTCCTCTTAGCATGAGAATTTCCAGCAAACAGTGTTGACTGAAATGAATGTCTTGGTATATGTCGTGAAACCAAACCACGAACATAATTCAATGACTTAACAAGAGCTCCTGAGGCAAATGCTGCAGATGTTGAGGTTGGAGAAGATGAATTGATAGATGTAGTCGATGCTACATGCTGACTGTTTACAGACTGCACCCATAGAGAAGCCTTTTTGTTGGTAACGGCATTGCACTCAGCAATTAGATTCACACAAAACAAATCAATCTGCTCTAGAGTCTCTATCCTAGGTATATACTTGCATCAACCATCAAATATTTGGGGAAAAGAATCAAATGTGTGAAACAGCTAGAGGAAATTTTGCAAATGAAATTGGGTCTATATTAACTGTTGAAAATGACACACAGAAAAACAATCTTTTGTTTTATAACTATTTTGGCAATGTATGTTCAGAAGAATCAAATTTTGAAACAGCAAGAGGAAATTTTGCGAATATATTTGGCTCAGTATCCCCAATTGAAAATGACAGAGGATAAAGATCCTTTATTTTATATTATTTTGGCAACATATGTTCAAAAGAAATTAAAAAATGGACACAAACCCACACACAAAGCATACCTGCAATATTTGCACATGTGACAACCATATGACAACAAACTGTATATACATCTTGAATATCTATATTTAATATATGTGTCATCAAAACTGAAGTGTTTGATAACACAATAAAGACAACTGTCTATCATTTCATCTTTTTTACAGGTCAAAAAATCTGTTAATGGTATGTACCTGAAGCAATAGAATATTTTCATATAAACTTGAGCCGTAATGTAAAAATACAAAGGAACAAATTATTGCATATCTCTACTATAGAACAAGAACTATACGAAACACTAAAAGAATAAACTCACCTAAATAGATATCGTTTGAGAAGTGCTACACACTTTGCAACAACTGGAGGGCTGTTTAGTCCAAATAAATAAAATGTATTAGCAGTTTCTTAGGAAATGAAAACAATAGAAAACTTTTATATTAAAGACTATGAAAAGAAAACCAAAATAGAAGATGAGACGGAACTGTACCAGCAATCCATTAATCAATACACAGGACTTCTAATGAAGATATCAACAATAGGTAATACTATATATCAAGGTACAATACTCCCAATCATAGTTTTAAAACTTGGAACTGGTCTTTGAACTGGACACCTATCAAACCAGACTCAATGGACCCACTTTTAAAAAAACACATAAAATAATTTAAATTTTTATGAAAAAAATACTTTTAAGATTCCAATCCACTAGAGACAAAATCTACAAATTTTTTTCATCTTTATACCATGTCAGGGTGAATATGTCAAAATGGCACTAAGTACAATACATACCAGCAACATAACACATAAACGATATGTCTTTGAATGGCCTTTAGAGTCCAAAAACCAAGCTGCAAGCTATTGGGCCACTCATCAAACTTGTCCCAATCTCTACCAAGAACTTGTGGTCGAGTATCTTTACCTAGGACAATAGAAACCAATCACTTGTACTCAAATATTCTCAACATATGTTGCTTCCATGTATTGTAGTTCTTACCAAGAAATATTTGGGTAAATTACAACGTGATGTTAAGTCAATAGGTGATCCTTACACAAAAGAATATAAAACAAAGAAAAAATATGTAACAACCCTCTATCAATTTTTATTTTTTACTTTTATTTTTGGTATTCTGTCGGTAGGGAATCAAAGATGTACACGTATGCAGAAGCAAGACAATCTCAGGTCTTAGTAATTTGAGAGATACTAGAGGAGCCATAAAAGATAGGCTCTTTGGTATCCATTTTAAATAGTGATTGGATAAGACAATAAAGAGTCTTAGTATATGCTAGTAGAGCTTTGAGAGGAATTTCTAGGGTCATCTTGTCATATTAGAAGCCATCTATCCCTAAGTCAACTTTCAACCTACTAAAGGCTTGAAACTGACAGCCAGCAGGACATTCATAACAAAGGACTATGTGCCTTAAGAAAGGAAACAGGGCAAGGCAATACTTTTAATATTATTTCACTTTTTGAAAACCCTGAAGTCTCTGATTGGTTGCCAACGATTATAGTTGGGTGCTCTTATCGTTTTAATTTGGATTCAAGGGTACTTGAGGAGGGCCCACAGTTGCTTCCTTACTCTGAGGCTTAAAAGGTAGGCTATATGACTTTCCATCATGATTCACTGACAGAAGTTCCAAGGTCATGAGTCACCTATCTGTGAGGATCATTTTTCCTAGCTCAAAGGTGTAAGGCAGCCAACCAGGTTTTCTGTGCAGCATTTATAAAGAATAACAACCTTTTTCATTGGTAAGGCATAACAAGGCTATCTTTAATTGACATTATTAAGCACCTGGTGGCATTCAGTACTTTTGTAACTCACCCGGCAGCATACCCCTATGAAATGTAATTGATGAATTACAAATATTCTTGCTACTAGATACCATAATTTAGGATGCACAATACCACATAGAAAATCATCAATGCTATCACTGATAACATGATCCCAAGATTTTCCAAACCATTTTCTAGTGAATAACTTGCACTCCTGTTTTGGCATTACAAATTCTTAATGTGTTTTTTTCAATAGCTTAGATTTAAGAGTTTCCAAATTGATTTTTGGTTTATAAAATTTACTCTTGGTTTGGCATTACAAATTCTCATAGTTTTTCAATAGTCTAGATTTAATAATTTGAAAATATTTTTCAATACATATTATATCGATCATGTTATAAAAGAGATTTTTTTTGAAAATCCATTTTTTTTGTCCATAACCTTCACTCCTGCCATGACCTTACAAGTTGTGTTCATAACTTTCACTCCTGCCATGGCTTTACAAATTGTGTACTTTATATATGGCACATAAATATTTTGATAGCTATCCGCATTTATCATCAATTTCATTTATATCACTGAGTTGGTTTATTTATGTCTGTGGTACTTGCAGATGGTCTGCAATAGCCTCACAGTTACCAGGGAGAACAAACAATGAGATCAAGAATTTTTGGAATACCCATTTGAATAAGTTTTTGTTGAAGATGGGTCTCGATCCCTCAACCCATGCACCTAAATCAGAAGTCAATCCCAATGCTCCACAGGGGTACGATTTCTTGGCTCTGACGAGGCACAAAGCATAGTGGGAAAATGCAAGACTTGAAGCAGAAGCTCGTCTTTCCAGAGAATCACTGATCATGTCCTCTAATTATTCTGCTGGTTATCGCACCAGTAACACAGTGGATATGATGACAATGCCTAGAAATAACCCGCCCACTAATTTTTTCTTAAAGATATGGAATTCAGAAGCAGGGAAGGCTTTCAGGAAGGAATCTAGCACTAGGATAATCAGTAAGAGTTGTGACAATTCATATCATGTGTTTGATAAAAATCATCCAAATGGACTAGGATACAATCAGGTTCTATTCTCTGAAATTCCAAAGACACCCAGATCCTCTGCCTCAGTTTCTTCCTCAAGCTATGCTTCTAATCTAAATAGTTGTGATGAGTCCCTGAACCCAAATGATAAAGATAAGGATAATGGCCCCCAACAGTGCAATTCTGCATCAGCTGATCAGCAAATTCAACTTTTTCCCTATCTATAAATTTGTCTATTGCATCACAAGGGCTAGGTTAGATGGTAAAGCAGGTGTATTTTATAACCCTGCTAGTGTTTAAATCCTCCTCGAAGCATCATCACCACCATTTTTTTTTCACTGTTTCAGGAATCTCGGAATGAGGCTTCAGAATTGGGTCTTGCTTGGGCACAATGAATGTTCAATCCACAGATGTCTGGAGTGTGAGGGTTGTCTGATAAAAACGCCTCTGAAAACTTTTGGGTAATAGTGAAGACGTCATAGAGGGTTTGGATTTTCCTTGATGATTGTGAGGCAGAGTAGAAGTAGCACCTCTTGCTGGGGAAAGGCTGTTACATATCAAAGGAGGAAGTGGGGAGGAGACTAGATAAGTTAACTGACATTTTCTATTGAATGGCTCTGTAGGGTTGCCTCTAGAACATCATCTCCTTGTATTGCAATGAATTCATACAATGTACATACAAAGTTAAAGCCCGTGCTATTGAAAGGTTTGACCAAAAAAAGATAGAACCCCAAAAACATAATACAAGATAGCAAGAGTAAAATCGCCTTGGGATAAGCCTTGACAAATGCAACTAAGCGGTTGTGGAATGCTTTTCGAAAACCCAATGTGTTGTTTCCTTTGGAGGCCTTGTCCTTGCCACTTAGCACTGCATCATGCAAGAGAGTGATTTTCAAGTCGGGCTTAATGCACAGCGTCTTCTCGTCAGGTGCCATGGTCTTCTCCAACAACAATCCTTTAGGGAAAATGTGCCTCATTTGTGCCAAATGATACATAAATCTCCTGCAAATTAGTTTAGGGTTTACTATTAGTTGATGATACACTAGAATTGAAGCATACATGTTACGATCTTCTAGTTATATGCATTGTAGGTACGAGAGGAGAAAAAGAAACAGTCTGCGGGTTAAACTGAGACATAATTGTGGGTCATTGTTTCGACTTGGGGACAGATGTTACTGAAGCTACTAATTGTCTTTCGGAGCCGAAGCAATCTGATGGTAGCTTCCATGGAATCAGAAAACTCTGCCAGCATTACATACCTGTAAAACTCAGAAAACTCTGCCAGCATTGCATACCTAGAGACTCGATTCGGAAAAATGTAGAAAATCATGTATAATCAACTCTTGTGAGTATTATCATTTGACTGGTTTTTCCCGCCAATCCTCCTTGGCCATACGCGCGAGGTGGAAAATGAAATTTAATGAAAATCCCAAAAATTTTACGATTGTCATAATTATTATGCAAAAAAAAATATTATTTGATTAATAACAAATGTTTTATAAAAAAATATTGTTTGATTAATAATAAATGTTTTAATTTTTGTTAAAGTTATTAAAGGTTAGATCTTAGACTTTTTAATATTATGAAAGGTTATAAATGGTCTAATGTTTTCTTGATGGGATCGATTAGTTTTAGAGATAACGCATTGAGGAAGTTCAAGGAATGGAGAGGCACGGTACTCCTATATGGTTTATATGTGGCCCTAGTGTTAGTACTAGGATGTGACATGTCATGTAACATGGTGGAGTAGGGGGTACTTGTGTTGCACTTGAGTTGCATTGAAAACATGGGAAATAAATCAATCAAGTGTGAAAACATTTGGGTCTTGAACCCAATGATGAATGAAAAAGGGTTTTAGTCAGGTTTTGGAAGTTTAACTTGAAAATTTTGGAGTTTACCCATTGAGTAGTTCATTCAGAGAATCATTACCCCTAGCCTATGGAAAACACCAATGAGAAATGGTGATGGATAATCATGATACCAAATTGATGGGAATGATGATTTTAATTGATGATGCTAGTAAAGGATGCATGGAAGAAGTAGAAAACAAAACATGGACCTAAAATAGAGGTCATGCAATGACATAGTAGTGCCATATGGAAAAGAAGATGGTGACCATGTGGAAAGGGGGTTTTCCGAGGAGTAAAAAAATAATTTAAGTGTTAGGAGGCCTTTATTTTAGACCCAATGTAGTATTTAAAATTTATTTTTGTTAGGGGGTTAAAGTATAGAAAGGCATCAAAGAAGTTCCATAAAAACTTCCCTTCGAGGAATATTTTTCCTCCCTCCATCAACAAGTGCTAATGGTTGGACCTAATGAGATGGTGACATCAACCAGGAGGAAAGGTCAATTAAAAGAGTCAATAGTTAGTGACATCAACATGATGTCATACAACTAAAAAATTCAATCAAGTGGCAGTGAATATAGTCATATCCCCCTCAAGGAATATTTTCTCGTAGGTGTTTTACAAACCAACCATAGAAACCAATGGATGATTTTGATGGGCATGACATTAAGGTGATGTCAACCCAATAAGAATCATATGGAGGGAAAGGATATGGATAATTTTTGGCCTTAATAGTAAAGCCAAACAATGGTATTTGAAGGAGCAACTGAGGAAAGAAAAGGGCAACATTATGATCATCCAAGAAACCAAGATCCATGAAGCTAAGCTCAAAGGGATAGTTCTAAGTTTCAAGCTACCATATGAAGTGATTGCACTCGACTCTAGAGGAACTGTGGGAGGACTAACCATTTTGTGGAACCCGGCGGAAGTCATCTTTGAGGATTGAGTAAGTAGTCCCTGAATGCTTACAGGGCGCTTTAGACACATAGGATCCAATGATTGGGTTCTCCTTACTAGGTTTTATGGGCCTCATACCCCAGGGGAGAAAGAGGTCTTCCTCCACAACCTGGCCAGTATGAGAAAATAATTTCAGGAAGAATTATGGATAGTAGGAGGGGACTTTAACATGATAACGTCCCTCGAAGATAAGAAAGGAGGAATTCACCGACATGACCCAGATATGGATATGTTCAGGGATGCAATATCGGAGCTCAAAATGGTGGACCTACAAACCAACAACAGAACCTTCACCTGAAACAATTAGAGAGGAGGTCAAAATAAGATTGCATCCAGATTGGATCAGTTCTTGGTCTCGGAACAGGTCATCTGCAGAGACATATACATGGAAACATCCATTCTCCCCGGAATGGGCTCGGAACACTGGACGGTAAGACTGGAAATCGACCTCAAAACAGGACCAATAAATAATCCCTTCAGATTTGAATCATTTTGGCTCTGAGACCCTAAGCTATTGGGGCAACTCGGAGAATGGTAGAAGAACAACAAAGTGGTGGGAAGAAATCTTATTCATACATTCCAACTCAAGCTAAAAGATATCAAGCAAAGGATCAAGAAGTGGAACAAAGAGGACTTTGGCAACATCTTAAAAGACCAGGAGGAGTTAAAGAATAGGATAGAGACTGTACAACTACACATTATCATAGAGGGCAGATCAAAACTTATAGTAGAAGAAGAGGGGTGGCTCATAATGCAACTAGAAGAATGCTGAAAACAGGAGGAGATACTTTGGAAGCAGCAATATGGAGTCAATTGGTTGAGGGAAGGAGAGAAGAACACACGCTTCTTCCATAAAGCAATGGTCCAACACAGATAACATAACAGGATCTTCTCACTCAAAAATTAGGTCGAAGACAGAATAGTATGTCATGAGGACATGGAAGAACTGGTTGTACATCACTTTAGGATTACAAATACAATGAATTAGGATTTGAGAAGGGAATTCGTCATTTTTTTTTAAGGCTCCTTGTGGGAGGAGGCAACCTTTGTTTGTGTGGTTGTCCGCTTCCTTGTTTGAACCTCCGAGTATGTGAAACAATTAGTATGAGGAGAAGTCTAACAGTATGTACTTCAACCTTCGAAGGCTCTTGTTTAGGATAAATTCTCAATGTGGACTTGAATCAGTTAACTGAAAGTGATAAATTCAGTTAGCTAGTGGATTTTGATTTAGAGGTAGTTGGTGAGGCATGCAGAGTAATTCTAGTTGTAACAGAGTTCTAAGTGAAAAGGTGCATTAGTTAATGCAAGTTGTAAATAGTTTAACTCAGTTAAGTGAATTAAACTCAGTTATGCTAGTTGTAACTGAAGATACACTAGTGAGAGATCAAGTGAATTAAATATTGATTAATTCACAATCAGTGATATCACATGCAACTGAGGATTTACTATTATTAGTTGCATGCATGTCAGATCCAGTGGAGACCCAGTTGAGTTCTAGGTGAAAGGGAAGTTGACTATCAGTGGTAGGATTATTGGGTTGCACACATGCAACCAAACACCCATTGGAGTGGTCATGATAATTGATCAGGTTGGCAAAATCAAAGGAGAACCCAAAGGTAAGAAGGACTTTATAGAGAAACAAGAGGTTAACCCTGTCAAAGGAATTTACCATATCAAGCTTGATCAACATCCCTTGCTACTTTCGTTGATGGTTGGAATGCATTACTTTCGTTTGATGGCAGAAACAATTACAATTGTTGTCATGAATAATGAAGAAGAGTTATATGTATAACTTGGGGTGGAGGAGACCCTCCAGATACAAATTCTCAAATGATGGAAAGGATAAGGAATATGCAGAGGAAAGAGCGACTGAGGAAAGACAAGGGATTAGGGATTAGGGACTTAGGGGATTTAGAAGTTAAGGATTTTAGGGGTTAATGGGTTAATGGTTAAGCGTTAACAGTTTAGGGGTTAAGGGGTTAAGGGGTTAGGTGTTAGTGGTTTAGGGGTTTAAGGGTTTAGAGGTTTAGGGTTTTGGGGGTTAAATGGGTTAGGGTTTTAGGGGTTTAGGGGGTTAAATGGGTTAGGGGTTGGAAATTAGGGCTTAAGGGGTTAAGGGTTAGACGTTTAGGGTTTACGGGGTTAAATAGGTTTAGGGGTTTAGAGGTTTATGGGGTTAGGGGATTTAGTAGTTAAGGATTTTAGGGGTTAGGGGTTAAGGGGTTAAAGGGTTAGATGTTTAGGGGGTTAAATGGGTTAGGGGTTTAGAGGTTTAGGGGGTTAGGGGATTTAGTAGTTACGTATTTTAGCTGTTAGGGGTTAAAGGGGTTAGGGGTTAGGTTTTGGGGGTTAGGGTTTGGGGGTTAAATGGGTTAGGTTTTTAGGGGTTTAGGGGGTTAAATGGGTTAGGGTCGGGAATTAGGGATTAAGGGGTTAGGGGTTAAAGGTTTAGAGGTTTATGGTTTAGGGGGTTAAATGAGTTAGGGGTTTAGGGTTTAGGGGGTTAAATGGGTGAGGGGTTATAGCAATTTATTAGGTGAACAAGACATAATCTAGTTGTAGTAACCATAACTTGGTCAAGTTGTTATAGTCAAGGCAAGACTTGGTTGGGTTCCCAAGTTCCAAAAAAGTAAGGGAATTGTGAGGGCATGAGAACTAAGGAGTGTCAGTGTGTGCCAAGGAATGAAAAGACATGCTAACACATGCTAGAAAGTGCCAATGGATGTTGAGGATTGTTAGGGAGTACCAGGACATTGCAAGGGAGAACTAGGTCAAAATGCATGGAAATGAACGAATAAGAGTGTGTGCCAAGTAGTGCCAACAAAATCCAAGTGTCTTAAGGATAAAGTGTGTTAGGGGAAGGTCGGAATAGGACTTGTAGGAGGTAAGCCTATGGTTACATAAAGGGTTGCACAAAGTAGTTTCAAACAAAAGGAAACTTTGGGTTAGGCACAACAATTATTTTCCAATGACTTTGTTGGGTTCCCAAGTCGCAAAAAAAGTAAGGTTATCTATGACGGCATGAAAGCTAAGGAATACCAAGGTGTGTCAGGGAATTCCTAGAAGTACTAACACATGTTAGGCAGTTCCACATGATAGGCATGCCAAGATGTGGCAGGTGCCAGGGTGTGGCATGAATACATGCTAGGGAGTGTGAAGGCCAAGTGTCAAGGAAACACAAGGGAGCACTAGTCTAAAATTCATGGAAATGAAGTATCAGCCAGTTCCAGGTGTGTTAAGAAGGGAGTGACACAGTATTATAGGAACTTCCAAGGCATGTTAGAGTGCTAGAGAAGCATACAAATATGTTCCAAGTGCCAAGGTGTGCCAATGCATGCTAAGGAGTGTTAGGGAGTGCCAGGAAAACATAACATAGCACTAGGTCAAAATTAATAAATGAATGAATAAGAGTGTGTGACAAAGAGTGTTAGCGAGTTCTAGGTGTTGAGATTCAACAAGATGATGAGCTTAGTGAAAAGAGTCGCCTTCACTAAGTGGGCCCGCAGGCTATTTTTGGCGCAAGTCTATTTTTAGACTATGTCTATTTTTAGACATGGAGACCATATTTCAGAAGTTGCAGGATGCTATTTGTGGATGGTTGGTCAAATTGGAAAAATAGATGGATTTCTATTTTTAGACATATTGGGCGAAGTCTATTTATATATCGCTGATCTAAAAATAGAAGTGTCGATTATTATTAGCTCTTAATAATTAGACCCTAAATAACAACTTATTCTCTTGGAGCACTTAATTTCAGTTAACAGGTGTGGTAGATCAGCTAGCTGAAGGAATTACACAATTCCTAGGGTTTACTGGTGTTCATGCATGGAGGACTCAAGTCAGGACTCAAGTGGCAAAGTTATGATGGAGTTGGTGAAGTAGTTCATGGAGTTTGTTTCAGTTTAGCTACATCCTTGGAGTTAAACTCAATTGAACTAATTGTGTCTATTTCTAACTGATTGATACATTAGTGGGAGTGGATTGAATTAATTATTTAAATTAATTCACAAATAATAACTCATTAATCAACTGAACAGAGACAACAGTTAACAACTTGCATGGGAGTTCCAGTGGAGACTCAGTGGAGAGATAGGTGAAAGGGCAGTGTGACTATCAGTTGTGACTATGTTGATGCATCCAATGCTTCACACATCCATTGGAGATGCCAATGAGGATTGCACAGTCAAGGCAAGGGTAATTTGAAGTCATTCAGAGCTATTCAAATCAGGGTCAACCCAAATAAATTTGATTTGGGGGTTCCACTGCAACAACATTTTCGCCACAACAAGCACAAGATCAAGCCAACATGTGTGATGTGTGCGTTTAAAGAGATGGATAGGTAGGTTTACCCTTACGAGAACATGGCACCTTAAAATCTGACCACGATTACTAAGTGCAAGCATTTGTGCAATGGCATTATGAGTGGAGCCTTTTCCAGAAGAGATTATTCAATTACATTACAATATATACAACATGCAGTTAGTGTTCCATCCATGTTAGTGCACACACTTGATGGTATCAATCCTTAAAATGGTACAAAAAAAAGGATTTTATATATTCACATATGGGACAGTCACAAGATGTCAACAAAATCACATACTTATCGAAATCCTCAACCAGGAATATGCTACATTGCTTCTTAATGTGCTTTCAACTAGGTAGGCATCAATGACAATCATTACAATGGGTTAAGGGGATCTAAGAGAGAATTATGTAAGGAGTTCCTTCTAGGTAAAGGCCATTGGTATTACTATTGTTAAAGGGGGTGGCTTACGAGGATACATTGGTAGCTACTAATGTAAGAGCAAAATTTCAACAATTTATTTCAAAATTTGTATTTGTCCTCCATAAGGTCTTAGAGATTTATCGAAGAGGAAGTTGGTTTCCTTGTTGCCCTATAATTTTGTAGAATTTCTAACTTCATATTTGGGATAGGAAATTTTAGTAATTTTAGGCATAAGTTAAGATGTTTTTATTTTTATTTTTAAGGCCTCCTAGTCATTAGGAAAGTTGATTCGGATTACTTGTGGCATCCTATGTATTTTTCAAACTCCAATACACCAAGGCAAATATGTGGAGGACATTTGGGGGAAATGTGATTGTCCATCAAATGTAGATCAGATTCAGGGAACTTGTAGCTCCTTTCCTTGGACCCTACTAGTTCTTAGAGGTTTTTTTTTTAGCGGTTAGCAAGAAAAATCATAATACGCCCAAGAATATTAGCGTTGGAGCACCTATGGTTTGGGATAAAGGATAAGGGGTTCTAGGAGTTAATGGGTTTAGGAGCAAGGGGTTAAGGGTAAAGGGTAAAGGGTTAGGGATTATGGGATTTAGAGGTTAGGGGGTTTAAGGGTTAGAGGTTAATGGCTTAGTGGTTAAGGGATTTAGGGGTTAATATTAACCATCAATAGCTTACATGTCAAGGGATTTAGGGGTTAAGTGCCTAAGGGTTATGTTATTTAGGTGTCAGAAGGTTAAGGGGCCAGGGGTTAATGATTTTAGGGGTTAGGGGTTATGGGTTAAGGGTCAAGGTTTAAGAGGATATGGGATTAGGGTTTATGGGGTTCAAGGATTCTAAGTTAGTGGTTAGGGGTTAAGGGGTTAATGGCTTTGGGTTTAAGGGATCAAGGGGTTAATTTGTTATGAGTTATGGGTGTAGCGATTAAGGGATTGTGGCTTTGGGGTTAAAGGGATAGGGACTTTAGTGGTTATGGGTTAAGTGTGTATGGGTTGTGATAATGTGGCCCCTAATCCCCTTGTCACAACTATTGGGGGTTCCCTTATCAATTTCTCTTATTGCCTTACCTATAGGTCCCCTAGCCGCTATGCCATAAGGCCCTAAGGCTCCTTCTCATTCTCTAATGTTAGGATTATATATCTCAATAAACCATGCTCAAACCTCTCACTTCTACCCATCCATGCTACCCTTATGTCCCCTTGCCCCACTCAATACACCAAAAGACCCCCCTCCCCCAAAATTCATGAGAATTAAACATTTGAAGGCGATTATTTAGCAAAAACTTCAAAACTACTCCATTTATAATGGTGTCTTGGAGCTATTAGATGTCATTTCATTGAGCTACAATGATAGGTGAGAGCTATGCATAGCTCACTAAAGGTTTATCAAGAGACTATTAGTATATAGGCTATAGAATTTGACTCTTTTTTTGTAACTTAGCGAAATGGAAAAGATGTGGAGATAATCTCCATTCTTCTTCTTTCACCGGGCCATGTAAAATAAATGAAGAAAATAGTCTCAACCCCTTGGAGAAGGAAAGTTGAGAACAATAATTAGCATGAACAAACAAAGAATCCAATGAGTTAAGCTTAGATGGGTCTCCCTTTGTAAAAAAGCATCCATAAGCTTGTTAGAGTTAGTATGAATCCTTACTAGAGGTTGAGTAGTCTTCACATCAGCAACCACATCCAATAGAAAGGTACCAACCCTACAATAAAAATGTTGTCTCCAAATAAGGTGTATTTAATACCAATAATATCACCTTATGAATCTATTACAATATGATTTGGAAAGTACGTTTCCATACATATGTGAAAGAAAAAATCCATTTGGTTAGCAAAAGGAGGTCTTAAAACCAAAAGGAAGTATTTTTTAAGACCTCCAGAAACCCCCTTGAAGGAGACAAGAGGGGTTTGAAACCATATAATACAAGTCGATCTATGAACCCTATTTCTGATGTTTTCTATGCATGTGTTTGTTCACTCATTTTGACACGTGATAGACAATATATGAAGGATTTTTTTCCACATATCATCTTCATTAGATATCATGTTGCTAAGAATGAAGTGTCTAGATTAGATTTAAAGTTCCTATTTTAGTTTGTTGTCTTTTTTTGTCTTTTAGAGTACAAATATTTCTGGTATATTGCGCTAAGGTAGTTTGGCTTTCAAATATTCAAGGAATATGTGAGCTAATATAAGAAAATATTGTAATATTTGAAATAACATGATGAACTATTTAGCATAATTTATGGTGTTGGATTGATTGAGATGTTTATTTTTGGATGGATGGATGTACATATCTTTAGCCAATAGACAAAACTCATTAAGCATTGTTGCAAGTATGTTATTGACATGTTGAAGTGCCATTGAGACTTAGAGGTAGAAGATTTAGACTTGTATGTTTTCACCTATTCGGGTGTGATGATACCTTGTGGAGGTAAGCAAAATTTCCATTTTTTAAACTTTTGGATATATTCTATACGCTCTTGAGAGAATTTCAACCTTTTAAATAAAACTACAAACAAATGTACATTCATGCAATAATTACTAATTGATTTGGGGGTGACTCAACAAATTGTAGCATGTTGGCTTGTTGAATTTGTTAGTAAGTTAATTAGGGCTTAATAAATTTGTAAGCTTCAGTGGGATTTATTGCAGTTGTATGTGTTTTAGAGAAGCGAGTTTGGAGTGGTGGTTGTGCTTCCTTTATTGAATTTGATTTCTTTGGTTCTTCTTCTTGTGAATGCCCACTGTGGTATATTCTCGTTAGTGGTTAAGGGGTTAGGGATTGGGGGCTTAAGGGTTAGGGGCATAATGAATTAGTATTTAAGGGATTAGGGATTGGGGTTAGGGGAATAATGAGTTAGTGGTTAAGGGGTTATGGATTGGGGGTTTAGGGGTTATGGGATTTAGGCGCATTTAGGGGTTAGAGGAATAATGAGTTATTGGTTAAGGGATTAGGGATTGGGGGCTTAGGTGTTAGGGGATTTAAGCGCAGTTAGGGGTTAGGTGAATAATGAGCTAGTGGTTAAGGAATTAGGGATTAGGGGCTTAGGGCTTAATGGATTTAGCAGTTAATGATTTTAGGGGTTAGGGTTAAGGGGTTAATGGGTTAATGGTTAAGCGTTAACGGTTTAGGGGTTTAGGGGTTTAGGTGTTAGTGGTTTAGGGGTTTAAGGGTTTAGAGGTTTAGGGTTTAGGGGTTAAATGGGACAAGGTTTTAGGGGTTAAATGGGTTAGGGGTTGGGAATTAGGGCTTAAGGGGTTAGGGGTTAAGGGTTAGTCATTTAGGGTTTACAGGGTTAAATGGGTTTAGGGGTTTAGAGGTTTAGGGGGTTAGGGGATTTAGCAGTTAAGGATTTTAGGGGTTAGGGGTTAAGGGGTTAAGGGGTTAGAGTTTTAGGGGGTTATATGGGTTAGGGGTTTAGAGGTTTAGGGGGTTAGGGGATTTAGCAATTAAGTATTTTAGGGGTTAGGGGTTAGGGGTTAGGGGTTAGGGTTTTGGGGTTAAATGGGTTAGGGTTTTAGGGGTTTAGAGGGTTAAATGGGTTAGGGGTCGGGAATTAGGGTTTAAGTGGTTAGGGGTTAAGGGTTTAGGGGGTTAAATGGGTTAGGGGTTTAGCATTTAGGGGGTTAAATGGGTGAGGGGTTATAGTCATTTCTTAGGTGAACAAGACACAATCTAGTTGTAGTAACCATAACTTGGTCAAGTTGTTATATTCAAGGCAAGACTTGGTTGGGTTCCCAAGTTCCAAAAAAGTAAGGGTAATTGTGAGGGCATGATAACTAAGGAGTGTAAATGTGTGCCAAGGAATGAAAAGGCATGCTAACACATGCTAGAAAGTGTCAATGGATTTTGAGGACTGTTAGGGAGTGCCAGGACATTGCAAGGGAGAACTAGGTCAAAATGCATGGAAATGAATGAATAAGAGTGTGTGCCAAGTAGTGTCAACGAATTCCAAGTGTCTCAAGGATAAAGTGTGTTAGGAGAAGGTTAGAATAATAATTGTAGGAGGTAAGCCTATGGTTACATAAAGGGTTGGACAAAGTAGTTTCAGACAAAGGGAAACTTTGGGCTGGGCACAACATCGATTTTCCAATGACTTGGTTAGGTTCCCAAGTCACAAAAAAGCAAGGTTATCTATGACGACATGAAAGCTAAGGAATACCAAGGTGTGTCAGGGAATTTCTAGAAGTACTAAGACATGTTAGGCAGTTCCAAGGCATGATAGGCATGCCAAGATGTGGCAGGTGCCAGGGTGTGGCATCAACACATGCTAGGGAGTGTGAGGGCCAAGTGTCAGGGAAACACAAGGGGGAACTAGTTTAAAATGCATGGAAATGAAGTATAAGCCAGTTCCAGGTGTGTTAAGAAGGGAGTGACACGGTATTCTAAGAAGTGCCAAGGCATGTTAGAATGCTAGGGAAGCATACAAAGTTGTTCCAAGTGCCTAGGTGTGCCAATGTGTGCTAAGGAGTGTTAGGGAGTGCCAGGAAAACATAACAGAGGTGCACTAGGTCAAAATTCATAAACGAATGAATAAGAGTGTGTGACAGGGAGTGTTAGCGAGTTCTAGGTGTCTCGAGGAGGGAGTGACATGGTATGATAGGCAATACTAAGTCATGTTATAGTGTCAGGGTGACATGCATCCAAGATTTTATATATTCACATACGGGACAGTCACAAGATTTCAACAAAATCACATACTTATCGAAATCCTCAACCAGCAATATGCTACATTGCTTCTTAATGTGCTTGCAACTAGGTAGGCATCAAAGACAATCATTGCAATGGGTTAAGGGGATCTAAGAGAGAATTATGTAAGGAGATCCTTCTAGCTGGTAAAGGACATTAGTATTACTATTGTTAAAGGGGGTGGCCTACAAGGATACATTGGTAGCTATTGATGCAAGAGCATAATTTCAACAATTTATTTCAAAATTTGTATTTGTCCTCTAGAAGGTCTTAGAGATTTATAGAAGAGGAAATTGGTTTCCTTCTTGCCCTATAATTTTTTAGAATTTCTAATTTCATATTTGGGATAGGAAATTTTAGTAATTTTAGGCATAAGTTAAGATGTTGTTTGATTTTTAAGGCCTCCTAGTCATTAGGAAAGTTGAGTCTTATGATTAGGATTACTTGTGGCATCCTATGTATTTTTCAAACTCCAATACACCAAGGCAAATATGTGGAGGACATTTGGGGGAAATGTGATTGTCCATGAAATGTAGATCGGATTTGGGGAACTTGTAGCTCTTTTCCTTGGACCCTACTAGTTCCTAGAGGTTGTATTTGGAGCGGTTAGCAGGAAAAAACATAATATGCCCAAGAATATTAATGTTGGAGCAGTTAGGTTAAAACACAAGATTCAAAGTTCAAATCCCCTTGAGTTGCCAACCAAAAAATAATATTTTTTTTATCTATTTATTTATTAAATTTTTAGAATGTGGTTTAGTGAAAAAAGATAAATATAATATAAAAGAAATAAATATGACATGATTAAATTTCATGTGGTTTGAATATCGATTTTCAAAAATAAAAAATATAATTTTATCCACTATCCACTCATGGATATTTCAATGCAAACTTCCCAATGCTAATGATTTTGTCTTAATTTCTAACTATCTTAAATGGGTTTCGTCTTAATTGCCATTGTCTTAAGTCGCCATTGTCTAAAATTTTGTCTTAAAATATTTTTGTCTCAAATTTCTTTTGTCTTAAAATATATTTGTTTCAAACTGCATTTGTCTTAAATATAAAGTTTTATCTTCAAATATTTTTGTCTCAAATTCGTTGTCTTAAATATAAAATTGTGTCTTAAAATACTTTTGTCTAAAAATTTTTGTCTCAAATTGTTTTTGTCTTATATATTTGTGTCTCAAATTGTTTTTGTCTTAAATATAAAATTTTGTCTCAAATTATTTTTGTCTCACACTATTTTTGTCTTAAATTTTATATTTAAGACAATTCAATTGATATTAAATTTTAATATAAAATAGCTAAAATAAAAAGTGACTTTTTAAGACCAATGATTTCTTTTGTCTTAAACAAATGTCTTAAAATGCCCTTGGTGTAGTAGTGATAGCTTTAAGGAATTGATTAAATGTATTGATCTCTTTTATGGTGAACACTCTTCATTAGCAAGTTAAGCGTACCCCGAAGGAATCCATGCAATGGGGTAAAGCTACAACTTCATGATCTCTTCAGTGTGTTGGAATTGCTTTCAATATCTGAAATACCCATTAGTTTCTGCAATTCCAAATCCATTTTGACTATTTTAATAAAGAATGTTGATTAGTAATTTTAATTGAATATAGATTATTGATAAAAAAAAGTAGCTATGATGACCTGCCATCATTACAGCCATCAGTTTCTGCAATTCCAATACCATTTTAAATATTATAACAAAGAATATTGTCTTATGACATTTCTTTTGCAACATCTGCTAATGGTGCAATTGCTAGTTATTAAATTGCTATAACAGTTAAGAGTGAAAAATATCACGACACAAAATTTCGTTCCATATTAAATTCCTATTATCGGATAAAGTAGTGCGAGAAGATTAAATGCATGAAAAGCTCCTATGCCAGATTTTTTCTAAATATAATATTTAGGTTAGAAGGAAGTCTTTCTGAGATTTCGAACGAAATGCCAAAATTCAAAAACTGATTAAATGTAAGAGTATGGATCGCAGGTTGACCAATATCGATACACCTGCCCGTTTCAAAAGGGCAGCAGCAATCGTCGGAATGGTTTTAATTTAAAAAAAAAATATATATATATTAGGAGCGTTTAAGTCTAGTTAATTAAAAAATGATATTAGGAGCGTTTAAATCTAGTTTTACTCTTTAGGTGCAAGCATAATAACAATACCCTGGAATTCCCAAAATTTGAGTCAGAGTTCTCAGCCTCCTGCCAGGTTCCCTTCATTCCTCAATTTTTCGGGACATACCAGTCGAATCGACGGAGCACAAGACACCAAATCTGACGGTGAAGACCTTGGATTCCCGTTTCACTTCTGGACTGGAGATGGCAGTTGCTTGGAGCCTGTAAGATGAGCTATTTTGAAATCACTGTCGAATCCAATATTTGTGTATTTCCATTGAAATTGGACAATCTACGGCCTGCTTTCTTCGTGTTTTTCGGCGAAGCTACGTGGATTATCAGTGGTTTTATGATATAAGAAGCTGACACTTGGAGGTGCCGGCATCGATGACGTCACCATGGATCCCGGCTACTCCAAGTCTCATCATCTTAAATTGCGGAAGCACTGCGGGAAGAGTGTTTCGACATCTTTGCCAAATAATTACGAAAAGGAAAGCTATGCATTGTCTCATTCAAATGGGAATAGACATTGACTACACCTTTAACACTTTAAATGTATAGAAAAACAGATATTTTATCTCCTCTTCTGCAACTCTTTCTATGACATTTAAAGACAGAAAATATTGGAGCGAGCAATTGCGGGATTTTCAAGTTTTCACCGTCTTCTTATCATCAAAGGAGGAATAGTTCAGTGGAGATAAAACTTTGAATTCAGAATAGTAGAGTCGAAATAAACGTGGAGTTAGGAATAGTTCCGTAGTGATAAACAGGGAGTTCGAAATTGTTCATCTGACTGTGCATGTTACTAACTTCGAGTTTGAAAATTTTCACTATCTTTAACTGTCAGGATTTGGAAAAGAAAATGCTAAGAGCCCAAGCACGTGGAAGTGTGAATGCGAACGACTAGTTAAGTAGGTCATCCGCCAACATTTATTTCCTTATCATGTCGTTTAAAAAAGTTTCTCGAGCCGCTTATTCGAGTAGGTGTGGCGACGAGTAAAGCTCCGTATCTGGAAACCTCCTCAAGCCGGATGTAAGGCCCCAAGACTTCATGGGCGCGTTCGGTGGAACGAGCGCGCTCACCGGGCATTTGGACGAGTTCGGGCGCCGTGCAACGAAACGGGCGGAACAACGCACCGGAGAGGCACGGGCGCGCATGTGTAGCGGAGGCAAGTCACGAGGGCGAGTTGGAGGAGAGGCGCATTGCACTTGACCAACATGGCGTTGGCAAGACGCATTTATACCACAACGGGGCACACCTTGGGCGAGCTAAGCCGACGGGCGAGTCGGTGGGTCGGCCGATGTATTGCGCGCAGCCGACGCGACACTTCGTGGGTGGATGACCAAACGATGGGTCGGCTCGGGTCGACCGAGCGACCCACACTCCACTACGCGTTCATATATATTGGCGGATGTGTTGGAGAGTGGAGGAACAAGCAAGAACGCAAGGATAACATAAAGAACAGTCAAGGGTACAACAGCAAGTTTCCAATAACTCGTTGGGCGAAGAAATGACGACGAAACGAGCGTTGGTCGAGTCGGGTCGTAGTCGGGCATGTCGCACCGCAGGTCAGGTCGGGCGCAGCTGAATGACAGCGGGTCGAGTCGGGTCGCACTGGGCGCCTAGGAACGGAACTGGGCGACGGTAAAAAAGTGATTTCGGGAGCGTCGGGAGTCGGATTTGGGTGCCGTAAATTGCAGAACGTGTGTATTGTCGAGCCGCATCCAACCATACAGTTGGGAGAGGGATTGGGCACACGGATAGCTCAAGAAACGCTCTGCACTGATTTGGAGCAACGGTTGAGTGACCCGAGTGACCAGCACTTGGGCAGTTTTGGGCAGCACTTCCGCAGGTTAACTTTGATGATTGTACATGATTGTTGTTGGCTAGTTTGATGATTGGCAAGCCTTAGAGCTTGGCCAAGAGGCAAATAGCCTTGCCAAGGAGCAGGAGTGGCTTCTGCTGGATTGGATATTGTAAACTTGTATTTTTATGAAACATATTATCTCGACGGACTCATTTTAACAGGAAGTTGCCCCTCCCTTGTATGTATGGGCGTACTTGTGGATTGGATATTTATGTTTATGTTTTATTCCGCATAATTGAAAGAACATTTGTATAATAACTAACGAATGTTGCTAAAGGCGTAGTCTGGGTACTTGAGTATTTGGAAAAAGAAAAAGTACGGCAGTGCCGCACCTGCCTACAAGCGTGGTTGGAAGACACCCGAGGTGTAGGGGCGTGACAGTTGGTATCAGAGCTGGACAAAGTTGCAGGGTTGCAGACGTTGTTGAAGTTGATTCTATCTTGAAAGGGTTTGCACATGGTCTTGACTCGTTCTCAAATAAGGCAAATGGAGGTCCATGGAAAATGTTAGGGGCTAATATTCGCAGGTGGGCTAATTTTCCATGGTTTTTCCAAAAAAAATATTCCCCAATTTCCATTATTTTATAAAAATGATTCGCCCAAATTTTACAATATGAAATTATTTTACGTTAAAAATCGCAAACATTATATAGACAATATATATAATATCATTATAAATTTGAAGAATTTTACAAATAAATCAATAAACATTTTATAGTTTGCATATTAGGAACTAGTGAGATTCGCCAATTTTTTAAACTTCAAGATAATTTTCCATCCTTAAAGTTTTCCCTCATGGAGGATACCGTGGAAGTACCTCAAGTCATTGAGGAGACCCAAGTACTTTCTCAAGAAGACTTGGTTGAGAAGATTGTGGAGAACATGGAGAAGCACGAAAAGGAGTTCATGAACCTCAGAGAAGAACATGAAGAACTTCGAGAAAGAGGCATGATGTTAATGGATGAAGTAACAAAGTTGAAAGCTGAGCTTGACACAGTGTCAACACGTTCTGTGTACTCAGAAGGGCAGCTTGGTGAAGCTTTGAAGAAGATGGAAGACATGGGCCAATCCAATGATCGACTTGTGGATGAGCTTTCCAAAGCTCTTACAAGGATCACAGAGTTGGAATGCGATATGGTCTTGATGAAGAGGGCCGCGGGACAAGGATCATCTAGGGGATCTATCCCCATTAAGGTGAAAGAGCCAGATTCATATGATGGAGCAAGGAATGCAAAAACTCTTGGAAACTTCTTATGGGATATGGAGCAATACTTGGACCGATTAAACATTCCTAATGAGGATGCTAAGGTGAATATTGTGGCACAATTCCTTACAGGAGATGCTAATATGTGGTGGAGAAGGAAACTTGATCAGATAGCACAAGGTGTTGGATCTGACATCACAACTTGATTGGAACTAAAAGAGGCTTTGCAGATTTACTTCAGTCCACAAGATGAAACCTGAGATGCAAGAACTATTATCAAATACATCAAACAAGAAGGAACTCTCCAGCAATATCAAAGTGAATATCAGAGTGCTATCCTAGAGCTACCTGATATGGCTGAGCGTGACAAGCTTTTCAACTTTACTATTGGGTTGAAACCTTGGGCTCGAGATGAGGTGAAACGGCAAGCACCCAGGACATTCGAGAAAGCCTTTGCTATAGTGGATAAACTCATTGAACACAATGATGGAAGATCTGGAGGAGGAAAGAAGAAGCCTTTTGAGAAAAAGGTTGATGCACCGAAGAAGGAAGCTACTAATTCTAACAATGCACAAGCAAAGTCGAAGACTAAGAAGCCCTTGAAGTGCTGGATTTGTGCTGAGGAACATACGGTGAAGAATTGTCCTTCAAGACCGAAGTTGGCAGCCGTAGTACAAGCAGAAAAGAAGAAGGAACCTTCAGTTGGGACCATGTAGGTCTTAAGTGCAGCAGCAGCTTATGAAGCTATCCCAATAAGGGACCCCGAAAGAAACAACCTTGAGTTTGTGAACATGAAGATTGCGCAGGGCACACTATTAACCATGGTGGATTGTGGTGCTACGCATAACTTCATTGGAGAAGACACCGCTAGGAAAGTTGGATTGAGGTTCAAACTAGTCCAAGCTAAATTGAAGGCAGTGAACTCACCACCGGATTATGTGATTGGAGTTGCAGAAAAGACACCAATCGAAATAGGGAGTTGGCATGGGGATGTTGACTTCATGATTGTAAGAATGGATGATTATGAGGCTGTGTTAGGCATGGAATTCTTCAAAGAATTCGAAGTTATGGTGGTTCCTCACATGAGGAAGTTGTACATTTATGATGGGAAGAATGACCATCCTATTGGTATACCGACCATAGGAGGAGGAGACACAACCCGTTGTAAGCTAACAACTATGAGTGTGGAAGACACAAAATGGCATGATGAACTCCAAGGAAGATTAGTCCTCACGGAAGGCAGACTTCAGGAGCAGGCACAAGAAATCATGGCATTGTCCAATAGTCTCTTGGATATAACAAGAAGACTTGAGACAATGGAAGCGAAGGAAGATGTAGACCCACAGATTCAGGAAGAAAGCCGGGAAGCATACATGTTGAGGTTGGAAGGAGAAGACCCAAATAGATGGCTGGAGTTGATAAATGAGGAGGGAGAGCCTTCGGCCTCCACTTCCTCCACCTTCTAGACTATACATGGAGGATGAGGCTCATTGTCATCTGCTCAGGGCAATGATAACCTATAACTTATGAGCAGGCCATGGAGCGAGATGGATGCTTGATAGCAAGATGTTTTGGCAGTCGTGATGATGGGAGGAACATATGTTCTTGTGGAGGAGATGTTCGGTTGGACTAGCTACCCAACTTATCACCAACACAAGGGGCGCCAACACATGATTTCTTACAGAATTGGAGACATGACCGAGGCATGTAGCAGATCAAGAGTGTTCACATCTGGATGCTATTCATATATTTATAGTAGATTTGGAGACATGAACACATTTGGAAGATGTTGGAGTCATCAACACTTTGTGACGGAAGTTGCGACGATACCGTGCACATGGGTGCAACGATAGTTCGTGCAGCGACACTTTGATGGCAGTTGCGACGATATTTCACAAATGGAGTTGTGATGGACCGTGCGACGATGGGATGATGTTGTCAAGGGACAACAATGCTTTGAAGTGGAGGAGGATGTAAGGCCCCAAGACTTCATGGGCGCGTTCGGTGGAACAGGCGTGCTCGCCGGGCATTTGGACGAGTTCGGGCACTGTGCAACGAAACAGGCGGAATGACGCACCGAAGAGGCACGAGCGTGCATATGTAGCGGAGGCGAGTCACGAGGGTGAGTTGGAGGAGAGGCGCGTCGCACTTTACCAACACGGCATTGGCAAGACACGTTTATACCACAACGAGGCACACCTTGGGCGAGCTAAGCCGACGGGCGAGTCGGTGGGTCGACCAACATATTGGGCGCGGCCGACGCGACACTTCATGGGAGGATGACCAAACGATGGGTCGACTCGGGTCGACCGAGCGACCCACACTCCACTACGTGTTCATATATATTGGTGGACGTGTTGGAGAGTGGAGGAACAAGCAAGAACGCAAGGATAACACAAAGAACAGTCAAGGGTACAACAACGAGTTTCCAATAACTCGTTGGGCGAAGAAACGATGACGAAACGGGCGTTGGTCGAGTCGGGTCGTAGTCGGGCACGTTGCACTGCAGGTCGGGTTGGGTCGGGTCGAGTGGGGTCGGACTGGGCGCCTAGGAATGGAACTAGGCGACGGTAAAAACGCGATTCCGGGAGCGTCGGAAGTCAGATTTGGGTGTCGTAAATTTCAGAATGTGCGTATTGTCAGGATGCATCCAACCATATAGGTGGGAGACGGATTGGGCACATGGACAGCTCAAGAAACGCTCTTCACTGATTTGGAGAAACGGTTGAGTGACCCGAGTGACCAGCACTTGGGCAGTTTTAGGCAGCACTTCCGCAGGGTAACTTTGATGATTGTACATGATTTTTGTTGGCTATTTTGATGATTTGAAAGCCTTAGAGCTTGGCCAAGAGGCAAATAGCCTTGCCAAGGAGTAGGAGTGGCTTCTGTTGGATTGGATATTGTAAACTTGTATTTTTATGAAACATATTATCTGGCCGGACTCATTTTAACAGGGAGTTGCCCCTCCCTTGTATGTATGGGCGTACTTGTGGATTGGATATTGATGTTTATGCTTTATTCCGCATAATTAAAAGAACATTTGTATAATAACTAACGAATATTTCTAAAGGCGTAGTCTGGGTACTTGAGTATTTGGAAAAAGAAAAAGTACGGTAGTGCCGCACCTGCCTACAAGCGTGGTTGGAAGACACCCGAGGTGTACGGGCATGACAGGTTGCTTCCTATGAGGTGCTTGCTTGTGCTATAACTGGCCGTAACAGTAGGGAAAAATATGCATTTAAATATTACAATTTCAAATCTATTAATATAAAATGAAAAAATATTGACCGTGTCATAGCCCATAAACACTTACAAATATCAATTTATAATTAATAGATATTAACACACTACCTTAATATAGTAAAAAATAGGAAAAGTATAAAAAAAACTTTATCTAAGAGTTTTCTGATCATTTTGGATTAATTGTGAGTATAAAAAATTATTAAATTATAATATTATTTTAAATTATAATTATTATTAAAATATAGATTTTGAAAAAGTTATAGAACAAGATTATTTATGTTAGATGTAAGATTTTGTGATCTATAATGTAGATGAATATTTTTTTTAACTAATTCATAAATAATCTTTTTTACAATATTATTCAGTAATACTAAGACTTATCAATATTACATGCTAAAAAAAATTAAAAATTAATTAATTTAATTAAATAAATAAAAATGATCTAACTAGTGTGCATAATAAAATATTTAGTAGTAATTAATTCTACTTTCCACTTAATAATTGATAATTAAATTAAAATTGTAAAACTCTATTCCAAAACCAACACACTCATTACCACATTAGCACAATTAAAAAAAGTTAATAATGATTAGGTTCTTAATTCCAAATCCCAAATATAATAAAAAATAACCATGATAAGTAGTGGATACCCATAAGTAAGTATAGACATGGTCTAAATGATAAACGTGCCAAATAGAAAAACATGTGTGAATGCAAATCTATCTCAAGCTTAGATGGGAAAAATACATTGCTAAAGCGATTACAAACATATAAAGCAGTTGTAAATATTATGTTTGGTTGTTTTATTAAATGTTATACAAAGTTTAAACAATATATATGATGAGTAATTTAAATTTTAAGATTTATAAAATAATTTTTCTTTAACATTTAATATTTTGTAAGAACATTTGTGTACCCAATTCATATCCAATGCAACTGTGTATGTCCATACCCAAATGTACAAGTTCGTTACATTTTTATATACACTGCAATAAGTCTTGGCAAAGGAAATCCTTTAGAGCTATATAAAATCTTGTATTTATATTTCCACTTTTAACATTTTATTTTGTGAATTTTTGTATTAATGTATTTGATTATATAAGTAATATTGGTAGTTATTTTTTTTAGTAAAATGCATATTAATGGTGCAAAATATCTAATGAAGACATAAACTAAAATTCTATTGCAAAAGTAAGTTTATAAAAAAAATATTACTTCTTATTACGGCAGCCACCCAGTTGCTCCTAAGGGAGGTAGGCCTCGTCAAGTTCTATGAGGAGGCTACATCCCTAAAGGACCATAATGGGTTATTGGGATAGCTCATCTTCAGGTGGAATGCCCACGAACAGGTTTCCTGGGTCGATCCTGACCAATGGTACACACTCACTAAGGAGGAAATATATTTTATTACTGGCCTATGTAGGAGAGTGAAATATCTGCCCCAGTTCCCAGATGTCCCCATCAGCCATGCAATAGGGAGTCAGTTGGAGTACTCCCAGAGATACATTAGGGATGATATAGTTTCTCCTGCAGATTTTCAAGTGTCCGGTGATCAATTATGTATTGCTTCGTTTGGTACAGAGGAGGTGAGGTGCCTCTCACTACTGTTGACGACCATTGCACACTATACCAGTGATGAGAAATGCATTAGTCGCATGCTTTTATTTTATTTTGATTCTTTATTCTAGGTGCCTACTTTTTTTCGGCACCCTCGTAGGCCTATGTTGCATGTATGGATGCAGATGTGGGGCCAGATGATGCCCAAGAGGGGCAAGTCTGACTTTCCCACCAGGATATCTCCTGATGCACTAGAGTTGCTATCCAGTGTTGATGATCACTCATTCGTTCTGGTGCCATGTCCATATGCCAGTTTGGATTGGAGAGGGTGTTGTCCATTGAAATAGAGAGATATGTGACCCAACCAGCTTGGGTAGAGAATACTTTATAGGAAGCTGAGGAGAAACTTGTTTCTACATCTACATCATAGAATCTTATTCCAAAGGAGAAAGGATCCAAAAGACACAAGGAAGAAGAGTCTCCTTCAATGACTAACAATGCAGGGAAAGAATTCAAAATTATATACAGGAAGAGAAAAAATTTGAATCCAAAGGTAGACACAGAGAATATTTCAAAGAAAGAGGTGGTCATGGTAATAAAAGAAACACCATCTTCCTCTCAGGCAGGTGGTCAGTTTTCTGCATCTCCCACAACATCTTTAGTATCGTTGGGCAACAAGAAAATGTCCAATCAACCAAATTTGTCCAAGGAGAGAAAGAGAAGACAATGTTTGACAGATTCAGAGAAATCATGCTTAATAATGAGATTCTTAAGAACAATACTTATGTTCAATTTTGGAAGTAGACTTCCAGTGCCCAAAGTAGGCTATTGTCATCTTTTGACTCAGAGAAGGGAAAGATACAGATGGCCTTCCTTGAGGCCCAAATTCCACAACCTCAATCAGCATCATATTACAAGAAAAAAATATTCAAGTTTGATACAAATGATATTCATCCCATTGACCAAATGGAGATGCATAAACAAAGAGTTGAAATGATTTTCTCCACTTTAACCAACACTAATACGATTGTTTCTAAATTGCAGGTTTCATTGTCTAATACTCAGTCACAGTTGAAGATGGAGAAGATTTCTTCTCTTGCAAAGGTCACTAGGATTAAATCCTTAGATTATTTAGTAGTGAAGATGGGTTATGATCCTAGAAATATGAAATTTGTAAAGGAATTTATCAAGAAAAAGAATGTTGACATTGCAGCATTGAGGAAGTAGTTGAAATTACCAACTACTGAAGATCCCCTCACGAAGGATATTGAAGAAACAGAGACTCAGAAAACTGACATGATGAAGCTGATCATGGAACATAATTCTCAGATAAGACAAATGGAAACTGAGCTAGAGAAAATGATAAAGGAAAAGGAGCAGAATTCTAAACTAGTCCTAATTCATTTGGATTTTTTACATCTTACATCCATTCCCACAACAACAACTAAAATTTCCACTACACCAACTACACAGTCTGTTGATGGTGCTGAACAACTGACCAAAGTTGTGGAAAACGTGTCAATTCAGATAGAAGAAATTAAAAAGTTGCAGGACCAAGTCAAGGCATTACAGGACTAGAAGACCAGGAGTGAAGCTTCACACTCCGCTGAATCTCAGAGGGATCAGAAGTTGATTGAGAGACTGCAAGAATCTGAAAGGGAATCATCAATTGGACAGACCTTGGCCCAAGCTAGGGAAACCATTTTGACAGATATCATGAATTCTATGGCTGAAATTTGGCCCTGTATTTAGATTATCTTTGAGCAAAAATATTTGATCAAGAGATAAGCATAGATGATTACAGAGATTAAAGAACAATTGGGAGAAATGTTTGCCACAACTATAAACATCATCAAATTCCTAAATTTTAAGAACAATTATGAATTAGATTATTTAGGAATTGATGATAGAACATAAAAAAATTTGGAGGTAAAGAAAATTCTCACCAAAAAGAATCTGGTTGTTCAGTTAGAGGAGAAATGTCATAGTTTGGAGATAGCAGTAAATATATTTTTCACTAGGATTGAACCTCTAACTTGGAAGGGGCTACCTATTTTACTTGTAATTAATGACAAATTGATTACTCATGAAGATTACATTAGAAAATTGAATGAGGTAGCCAAAGACAGCTCAAAATTTTCAAATATCAAAGGCAACATGACACATAGAGCTTTCTTGGAAGCCATGGGTAATTATTTCTTCATCCAGCATGAATTAAATCATATTTTGGTGGCAAGACCAACATTTTCCAAATATACCGAGGTTAATGAAATTTACCAAAAGGTAATGAAGTTAACCATTTCAGATGAAGATAGATGGGAAAAACTTTGTGAATTACAAGACTCAGTAGTAATTCAGATGTAGTAAGAAGACAAGCCAACACATTATACAACACATCAAGCAACACAGCACAGAAACAAACCCATTCAGCAACTGACTTCTCTAATGCAGAGCCACCTCTCCACGTAGTTGTCCACCTCGCCTATTACTCTGCAGATATCGATTTTATTTTTTAGAATAGTGATAATTATACACTATTGGTTGAGACAACAATTTTGTAACTTATTGTATAAATAATTCACGTTTTAAGTATTCCGTATTGATTTCTGAGTATAATTTTCTCTAAGTTATTGTAATTTTCTGGTTGTTGGATACATCAATAATACAAGAAAATTCTTCATAGGATTCATGTGGTGTACGAATTGGTGATATTTCTCTTTTGTTAATGTGTCTATTTATTATTTCCTTTCACTTCCATTTCTTAAAATCTTAATTACATAATAGAAACTGTGACGAATAGGATTTGTTATAAAGAGCACCCTATTCTGGTTGTTTGTAATTTATATGTTTTCTGCTGAAGTACAATTAAGGAATTATTCATTGTTCCTTAGTTTTTACTGAACCTTACATTTATTTTATTTCATATTCATTTATAATTTTGAAAGATCCAACTAGTGCAACCTAGCTTGCCCAGTGAAACTCCTTCAAAGTTTGATGTAGGTCCAATTAATTTTTAGACTCCATAGCCTAATGAAATTATAAAAATTTAATCAACCAAACAATCCAATCAAATCATAAACAAACAAACAATTTTCACAATAATAACTAGCCTAAAATTCACATAAAACATAGCTAAATTTTATAGAGAGATCCCTCTTTGAAGCTGGCAGGGCTAGATCCCAGCTTCCAAAGTGTTTTTGATGTTGTCCTCAGTGTTTACTCTCACAATCTCACAACTTACAGAACGATAACAAGTCCGAGGGCGAAGCCTTCACAGGCTACCTATGGGCAACCCCCTTGACAGAAGGAACATGATTGTCAAAAATGTTGCAAGGGTGGGCTTATTGCCATTGTTATCCCTTATTGTGACTAATATCAATATTTACATGAACGATATAGAAATAAACTCTTATTGAAACTAAATATGTATATGCAATTAGTTAATGTAGTAAAATATCATTATGAAACCATAATAATTTGGAATATGACTCATAGTAAACCCATGGATAGTCATTCATAAATTATATTAACATTCATAAACAAAAAACTGTCTAGTTCAAGAAAAATGGAAATGATTGATTACTTCTGTGACTGTGAGTTGTACAACCAACAAAATATCTGTCATCATAATAAATAAAGAGCATAGAAGAATTCTATTCGTGGAAATTGTTTGAGCTAAAAACTTCCGAACTGTACATGACTAAAAAATCAAAGAAAACTATTAACTGATCAATTCAAAAACATATTCGTGAGAAGGATGCATGTCTTTTAAGGAAGCAAAAAAAAATATAGAGAATAATATAGAGAAGAATATATATATATATATATATATATATATATATATATATATATATATATATATATATAGACACACACACACACGTAAGGTTGATATAATCTTAATTATATCAATTTATGGTTAAAAGGACACAAAATCCTTGCGCTGAGAGAATTATACTTTGTAGAATATACCATTTAAATTAAACTATACTATGAATTGACAATAAAGCACAGTTTGGCCCCTAATAGAGAGAGGAATCTGCCTTCAACACAATAACGAAAAGCGAGAGAACAATGCATAAATTTTATAAATAATAATATTGAACTCCAACAAGCATGAGGAGGGCGAATGTACAAAATATGAAATATAAAAGTTGATTGTGAGCACTACAGGTGCTATGAAAGTTCCGTTATACATCAAAATGAGCATAACTAGTACCTCTAAGAACAACTCATTTATCTCAATTATGAAAATAGTGAAACGGTAGGATAACATTCACTTTCGATAAGGCTCCGAGTCATAATTATATAGTGGGTACCATGATTACAGGTCCCTATTGCTAAAGGAAAAATCATAAAAGCCTGAGTATGACTAAAAGTCCATTCTTTACTAAAGAGCACAAAAAAAAGGAAACTAAGTTGGCCTCGAGTTAGGTAATCTCCAAATGAGAGGCTGATAGGGAAAAAAGTGGAAGGTGGTTGTTGGAGACCTGGAGCATGTCATAAAGAGGGTATATTCCTTGAGTAAGGTTGTTGTTTGAATTGAATTCCAATTTTCAAACATTGAATAGAAGGTGTCAAGAGTTACCTAGGAGTGAGGATTAATCTCAATAATGGTAGTGAAATATGTTGAAACTATTGGAGGTCCTTCCTTTGGTGAAGCAGACGCCATACTTCCTCACGCCAACCACATAAAAAAAAAGGAAATAAGATTTCTTATTAATATTAAGACAGTACTTAGGAGCTGGCGGAAAATTCATTAAAATATAAATAAAAGAAAATCAAGGTTTACCTGCCAGAGAAAAGGGATGGCTTGCTAGGGGCATTCCTTTCCTCTTGACCGCACAACCCCCGTAGAATGGGGACCTCGCAACAGTAATTAAAATATTAAGGAGAATACAAAAAAAGCTACATCCATTGCAATCTATACATTGTCCCATAATTAATCAACAACAACACTGCAAAGAATTGGTGTAAAACTGAAAAAGGCATATCCACCAAGGATCTTTAACTCTCCATGAAGGGTTATGGAATTGGAGTCCTTGAAGAATGCCACAATAGGAAAGTCAGTTGCAGAACCATGTTGATTCCATGTTGCGACAAAATGAGGGTAAAAGTGGAGACGGATGGTTAGGGTTTGTTACCCTAACCTCCCCAGTGGAAATCTGGACCGTCCAATCACAAATGCTAAGATCAATGGAGTACAGACCACCGATTGTTATACCTATCACTGCCAATTTCCAGTGAAAGAGATTCGTGAAGTTTCCATAGAGTGTTCGCCTCTCACCGATGTCAGAGGTAACGACTGCCAATAGCCGGGAGTTAAGTTCCCAAGTCATAAGGAAGAGCCACATAGGGGTAAGTAATGGGACCATGGGATTGGTATTAAATTAATTAGATTTCAAAGTTCATGAACAAGTACTTTGAGAGGTATAATTACGTTTGATAGTATCAGATCTGGATTATGTGATGTTTTGTGGTAATGATTATGAATGCAATGTTTATAAACATTTTTCTTGAAGTATATAGTTCTGGCATAAACCAGTGCATATGTTAAGAGTAATGTTATAAATATATGACTAAGGTATGACAAATATAATGTAAATACCTTAGGATCTTGTTAATGAATGAAGTACTTCAATTTAACTGTGTCATATGGTAGCGGCCTAGAAATGTTATAACCTTGTCAGTTGAGTAAATGAATCATTCACGAGATTGGATGGTGTGGTTAGTATGGATAAGTTAAGACTCTTAGTAACAATTTTTTTTTGTTATGTATGATCTTCACATGTGTTGATTGTTAGGATATATCACTTTCCTATCTAAAATATATCCGTTTGATACATTAATTAGATTATTATTATTATTATTATTAATACATATGTCTATCTCTCCAAAGCTCAAAAGAATTTGACTTCTTGACATATTATTAAGGTTTATCTTTGAAAAAAACAAAAAAAATTGGTTTCATGGAAAATTATTTAAATTAATGTTTAAAATTAACACAACTTTGTGTGTTATAACTAGATCAGCCTAAGTATATGTTAACTCCACCTCAAATCTATAAAAGTACCAACCTCTTCTTGTACAAAATTTATTAAAATAATATAGAAAATTTTATTAAAATGATTAATATTTTCTTTTATTTTTCAATTTAATTTAATAATGATATTCATTGTATTATAATATATTTCTTTCTAAAATATAAAAAAATAACATTTATTTTGAAATAATTTCATTATTAATAATAATTTTTATTTCTTATTTAACATTATTTTTTATATTTTTTTTGTCTAAAAATTTAAATTCATTTTTAACATTAACTTTTATAATTATTTCATAATATATCTTGATAAAACTTAAAACTTAGTTCCCCTATAAATAAATTTAAATTATAACATAATTTGAATCATTTTAAAACTTACTTTTATTATATTTATATTAAAGAAATTAATATAAAAATTTCAATTAAATTTATGATAATAAAAAATATTAATACAAAATTAAGTTTCTCTACTCTAGTGAAAAAATTGCTTCTAACTTTATTTTATTATTAATTAAATTTTAATGATAAAAAAATTAATGTCTTTTCCTTTTATTAAATTCCTATGACATTAGAGAGAAAAAATTCATGACAAATTAACTTTAAATTATAATATAATTTTAATCATTTTAAAACTTTTATTATATTTCTACTTAAAAATATAATATAATTATTTTAATAAAATTTATAAGAATATAAATTTTTTTTTTCTAAATTTTATATTTAAGAAAACTTCTTATACTTTTATTTTATTATTAATTAAATTTTAATTATAAAAAACTTAATATCTTTAATTTTTATTAAAATCATCTATAACAAAAAAATTCATGACGCAAAAATTCGTACCATATTAAATTCCTATTATTGCAGAAAGAAGTACTAGAATACCGAAGAAAAGAAACACTCCCAATAACAGATTTCTTATAAATGTAATATTTAGATGAGAAGGAAGTCTTACTGAGATTTCGAATGAAATGCCAAAAGTCAAAACCTACTAAATGTAAAACTATTTCGCTGATTGACCAATATCGATACACCTGCCCGTTTCAAACGGCGTTGTCTACAGAGAAGGCACCAGAAATTGTCAAAATCATTTTAATTATAAAAAAAACAAAAATGATAATAGGAGCGTTTAAATCTTGTTTTGATCTCCAGGTGCAAACATAATAGCAATACCCTGGAATTCCCAAAATTTGAGTCAGAGTTCTCCGCCTCGTGCCAGGTTCCCTTCATTCCTCAATCATTCGGGACACATAACAGTCGAATCGACAGAGCACAGGACACCAAATCTGAGAGCTACCGGAGATGGCAGTTGCTTCAAGGCTGTAAGACGAGCGGCTTCAGAGATTTTGGAATCACTGTCGAATCCAAGATTTGTGTATTTCCATTGAAATTGGACAATCTACGGCTTGCTTTCTCCGTGTTTTTTGGCGAAGCTATATCAATAGTGTTGCAGCCCTCTTGGCGCAGTGGTTTTATGATATAAGAAGCTGAGACTTGGAGGTGCCAGCATCGATGACGTCACCATGGATCCCGGCTGCTCCAAGTCTCGGCATCTTAAATTGCAGAAACACTGCAGGAAGAGTGCTGCGATAGCTTTGCCAAAAGAAACGAAAAAACATGCACGATTCAAATGGAAATAAACATTGACGAAACATTTATTACTTTAAACGTATAGAGCAACACATATTTTATCTCCTCTTCTGCAGCTCTTTCAATGACATTCAAAGACACAAAATATTGGAGCGAGCGAGCAATTGCGGGATTTTCAAGTTTTCACCGTCTTCTTAATATGATGAAAGGAGGAATAGTTGAGTGGAGATAAACTTTGAATTGGGAATAGCAGAGTCGAAATAAACGTGGAGTTGGAATAGTTGAGTAGTGATAAGCATGGAGTTGGTAACAGTTCATCTGACGGTGCATGTTATGTTACTAACTTGGAGTTCGAAATCCTTCACCATCTTTTAAATGTCGGCATTTGTAAAAGAAAATGCTCAGAGCGAAGAATGCGAACGACCAGTGAAGCCGGTCAGTCATCCGCCAGTGTTTATTGCCTTTGCATGTCTCGAGCCGCCTAGTCTAGTCGAGTACGTGTGGCGAGTCGCGACCAGTCAAACTCTGTATGTGGCACTTGCTCTTAAGGGCGCGGCGGGAACACGTGCTGTAACTGGCAGCAGCTGTACGGGAAGTATACATTCAATATTATAATTTCAAATTTATTAATATAATAACAAGAAATACTGAGCGTGTGATAGCCCGGAAACACTTACAAATGTCAATCTATAATAAATAGATATTAACACCCTACATAAAAAAAAATAGGAAAAGTATATTATAATTTAAATTATTATTATTATTATAAACATATAGATTTTTAAAAAATTATAGAATATAATTATTTATAAAAAAAATTAATTTATAAATGGTTTTCTTACAACTAGCCTCAAAGCTTTCCTCAAAGCGAAGAAAGGTCCTTCTGTTAAAAATAAAAAATAACCTAGTGAATGGTATGGCAGTGTTAGCCTTCCGTTCATCCAGGGTACCACTGATAAAATTGCTAAAATCCTTAAAAAACATAAGGTATCCTCTTATTTCAAGCTCCTTAATACAATTCTTAGTTCTCTAAAATCGGTTAAAGATCCGATTGACCCCAGGGATGGAAAATGTGTCTACATCATTCCCTGTTCCTGTGGGACTCCTTACATTGGTGAGACGGGTCGGTCAATTAATCAAAGGATATGTGAGCATGCTGCTGATATCAGGCATAGAAGATCTCGCTCGTCTGCCTTAGCTGAGCATGCAGAAAAGACTAATCATCATATTTGCATAGAAGATGCTAAGGTCATTGCTAGAATCGACCATTTCCATCATCGTAAGTTGAGAGAGGCTATTGAAATTGAAAAAAGACCCGTTAAGTTGGAATTTCAGCAGGTGCTGGATTCCTGCCTTATATTCTTGACTTTTTTACTTATTTTTCTTTTTTTTTATTTATATATTTGTTAATAAATAAATAAATAATAATAATAATTATTAATTAATTAATTAAAATAAAATAAAATATTGATTTTTGATTATTTATTAATTTATATTTATATTTTATTTATTTATTTATTTTTATTATTTATTTATTTATTTATTTTTATTTATCTTTATTTTTATTTTTATTATTTTTTTATTATTATTATTTTTTTAAATTTTTTATTCTTTATTTTTTATATTTTTATTTTATTTATTTATTTATTTATTTATTTATTTATTTTTTTTACTATGTTTGACTATTTGATAGATGGTTTATTTTTAATTAGATTTCATGAATAAAGAATTAATTTTATAAGTGATTATTATATAATTTAATCAAAATTTACATATATACACCAAGATTTACCATTTTATTAATTAATTGGTCAATTAGTTGTATAAATATATTGAAGGTTTTATAAATAAATTAAAATAATAATAATAAATTAATTAAAAATATAAATAAATTAATAAATTAATAAATTAAATAAATAAATGATGGAATTTTTACTTTTTTCTAAGTCAAACTAGCCGCTATCCTAACGGCTAGTTGAGCCATTTCTACATCTATTTATAATTATTGTCTGGATTTGATCTCTCACATAGTCCTGATGATGAACCACACTAATTGGTTCGAAACACGTCGACCTCGTTCTTTTGCATGTGATTATTACCGAAAATTTTTTTACTAAAATATTATTATGTATATTTTAGAGTATTTAGTAGTAATTAATTATGCCTTTTATTTAATAATTGATAATTAAATTAAAATTTAAAACTCTATTCTAAAAAAACATACAAATATAAGCTATGGTCTCCACATTTTGAAAAGCCAAATTGATGAAGTTTCAACATAAATCACATAAAAATTAGAGATGTGATTTCTTTCTATGCATTTGAAATTTACATACAAATCATTTCAAAAATATTATAAATATTTTTTTATTTATTAGTATTTATAATAGATTTTAAAAAAATAAATTAATAATTTTAAATCTCGCAAATCCCATACTTCTTCTGGCTGCAATATACAGAACTAATGGTTTATTATTTCTATTAATTAACAATCAGATTTTCTTATACAGAACTAATTGTCTATTCTCTCCACTAATTAACATAATTGTTTATTCTCTTTATTAATTAACACTAAGATTTTCATATGTATGCATATAAATATGTTTATTAATATATTTTATACATATAAATATGTTTATTAATATATTTTATTAATTAACAATCAGATTTTCTTATACAGAACTAATTGTCTATTCTCTCTACTAATTAACATAATTGTTTATTCTCTTTATTAATTAACATTAAGATTTTCATATTTATGCATATAAATATGTTTATTAATATATTTTATTAACTAAAGTATAATAATATCTTCTTTGTGATTCTAATATTAGTATTATTAATATTGTAGTGTGGATATTGGTATTTTGATTTTATTAAAATATTAATTTTAATTAAATAATTGATTTATTATAAATTAATAATATCTGAGGAGAATTATTACGTCGATAGGCGTAACCCCCTGTCGGAGGTAGGCTCTTTTGTGATTAGGCTAATTAATCTTTTCAATCTGATGGTCTAGATTGAAAGATGCCAGTATATTCTGGTCGTCACCACTAAATCAATGGATGAAATTCAAAACGGTAACTTCCTTGCATATCTAAATCAGAGGTTTAAACCATACTTAAATTAATTTTTTACAAAACATGATTAAAAATTTACTGTGCCATTTGTTGACCGCCACCTATCAAGATTAACATTTGGAATGAAATGAAACATTAACCCTTATCCAAGTGTGTGAAACGGTTATGCAAGGTGTCCTCAAATGTGTGAAACGGTTATGCATGGTGTCTCAACGCGCCCGCGGACAGGGACAGGTGGTGAGAGGAAATGTTGTGATTGAACCACCCGTTCAAATTCTCAAATAAATGTGAGCGGCTCACACTACTGAACAATTGGATGACACGACACGTAGAATGTAACGGCTGTGATGGTTGAAATCATCACCATGACCATCTCCTCCTGCACCCATTTCAATTTTCCTCACGCGCTCTATATTTTCACAGCTTTCCTTCTTCGCAGGGTTTATGTTGTCGACATCATGGACTTCGTTTTCTTCGTTTTCTCTAAAATATAGAGACTGTGCAACAGGCAGAGTGTTCATCACTGCTATGGAGCGATACTCTTAAGGTAATATGCAGTTCCTTCTCAAATTTTTATTGCTTGTGTTCTTACAGTCGATAACATTTAAATCAATTTGTTCTGTAGATTTAAAAATTTTCAGAAGTTATCTTAAATTTCTTCCTCTACACTTGCTATTCTGATTATACCAATGTTGTTTTCAACATATATGACCCCAGGTATTTACCCAAATTAATTTCCTCTGTGATGCACTAATTGAATTGTATAACAGACATCTAATTTAATTTAAGGTTGTGCATGTATGACAGTGGTGCTCGAGCTCCTGGGTCTGTTGCAGTTGGTTCATATGACTTGGCAGTGAATTCTGCTAATCGTGCTTTGGCCATTGAAGCTGCTTCCACCATGGTCGATGGGAGGACAGGGGTTAATTCTGTTTCACCATCGGAAGAAATTAAATCTAATGGTTTGTGAGTATTCCGATGATTAAGCCTAATTTAGGAATTGATATATTGTTTCGCAGCCTTTAATTAAGTTTTATGTTGTTTACGAAATGCTTCAGCGTTCCATCAACGCCGTTGGAATTGGCAATAGATTATAGTTTGCATGATTTTGGAATGGCAGGTATTTTTCCGTTTTGATAATGTAAATACAAATTGCAATAGTTACGGATTGCTGGTTTACCAATTTCATTGCAGAAGTGATTTCAGATTTACTAATTTCAATGCAGAAGTAGAGCCAATTCCGACTTTCACCGAATTTGGGGAACGAGAATTTATGGTTGCTCATGATCGAGGTTATGAATTTGTTGTCCATAAATTGGCTGAAGACTTCCTCAAATATTCTGACAGCGGACATGTGGTAGATGAGAGATTAAAATTTAAGAAGGTAAGGCAAAGCTGTGTGGATTAGCTTACTGAGTTTTGAATTGATTGTGAATGGGTGTTTTGTTAAGATTATTTCCAAACTGGACACAAAAAAGCGCGTTGCATGGTGTTCTTGATTCTTTACCATCCTTATTATGGTGGTCTAAAATACGTAGAATAGGTTTGTGGTTTCACTGTCTTTTGTTCCCCGGCATCTTGAATTCTTGAAAATGACGAGAATTGCTTTTCAAAATAGCACGGTAAACTTATATATTACCCGTTAAGCCTACTAGCCTTCTATCTTATCTTCTACTTCTCTACCCTACCATAGCCTTGAAAGGCAACTCACTTCTTGATTTTTTTATTATTTGAAATGGCCTGCTACTTTTTTTATTACCAGCCATCTAATGCCAGTGGTATCAAATTTCCTCTTATTCAGAATGAAAATCCTGAACGTGAAATAATTTGGATGTAGTAAATATATTACATCAAATTTAAATTTGTCGTTGAATGCATCTTAAAATATTGGAAAAATAAAAAATATAAAAATCTACAAAACTAAATCTCGGATGGGTCGTATAACGGATTCGGTGGAGCTACTATAAATCGAGATATGTAAACGGATTTATGTTCTGTCATAAACAATGTTGTTTTCAAGAATAATATATATATTCGCAAAATTACAACTTTAAATTCAATTTGACATTTTAATGTCAATTAATGTGTTTATTTTAGTATAACGAATTCGTTCATTAGTTTTAATTTTGTACTAATTTCACACATATGAGAGGTTAATTATCCGCTCATATATTTTTAAGAGATTGCTAGGAGTTTGTTAATTAGTATTATGAATGATTTAAGAAGTTTGAATATGCATGTTTTTGGAGTCAAACTGGTTTATATGGATTTAAAATGTGGTTGAGGAAATTTAAAATGGAAGTAGGATCAATTTTTCTTATTACCCAGGAATTGGATTTTTAATAAATTCTATCATAATGTTTTTATAGTTATTTTTACTCATTTTTAAAATTATATAATCTTTTGGTATTTTATATTATATTTACGTAATCTTTTTTAAAATATTATTGATGAAAATTAGATTAAATTGTATTAAATTGGATAAAAATTAGATTAAATTGTATTAAAACTTTAAACCCAAAAATAAAAAAAATTTATACAATAGAAAATAAAAACCAAAAATGAAAATAAAAAAATTAGAATATATTAGTACTTTAAAAGTTAACAGTAAAACCATAAAAATTTAAAAAAAAAATATTAGAAATTAACATTAAAAAATATATATAAATTAAATTATATCCATTTATATAAAAAGGAATCAAAATTAAAAATTGTAAAAGTAAATTATAAAAGAAATTAAAAAAAAAACTTGTTAAATTCTTTTTAAGTAAATTATATTATATTAAAAATTACAAACAAAAATAAAAAGTTATATAATTAAAAATATATTAATAATTTAAAATAAACTTGTTAAATCTTATAAAAAATAAAAAATAAAAAAAAATTATATTATATTAAAAGTTATAACTTTAAAAATGAAAAAAAAAACAAAAATATAAAAGTTAAAATACATTTAAACGGGGAAAAATGCGAAATTATATATATATATATATATAACATTACAAACAAAAATAAAAAATTATATAATTAAAAATATATTAATAATTTAAATTAAACTTCTTAAGTCTTTTAAAAAATTAAAAATATATCACAACTTTAAAAGTCACGGTAAAATTTAAAGCTTGTTAAATCTTTTTAAATTACTAAATAAAAAAGTTAAAATAATTTAAATTTTAAAAGAAAATAAAAAACTTGTTAAATTTTTTAAAAAATGAATAAATAATATTATATTAAAATTAAAAGCACAAAAGCAAATTATTTAATTTATTTTTATTTGTTAAAATAAAAATCACAAATTCAAAATTTATAAAACACAATATTAAAAAATTAAAAATATATTAAAACTTTAAAAGTTATAACTTTAAAAATGACAAAAAAAAATTAGCACAAATTCAAAAATTATAAAACACAAAATTAAAAAATTAAAAAATATTATAACTTTAAAAGTTATAACTTTAAAAAGAGAAAACATTAGTAAAATAAAAAAGTTAAAATAATTTAAATTTTAAAAGTCACGGGAAAATTTAAAACTTGTTAAACCTTTTTAAATTACTAAAATAAAAATTTTCAAAAATTTTAAAAGTCACCAAAAAATAAATAAACTATATTATATTAAAATTTAAAAACAATAAAAAAATAAAATGTAATAAAATTTAAAGTAAAAACCAAATTATTTAATTTATTTTTATTTGTTAAAATGAAAATCACAAATTCAAAAATTATAAAACACAAAATTTATAAAACTCAAAATTAAAAAATTAAGAATATATTAAAACTTTAAAAGTTATAACTTTAAAAATGACAAAAAAAAATTAGCACAAATTCAAAAATTATAAAACACAAAATTTAAAAATTAAAAATATATTATAACTTTAGTTATAACTTTAAAAATGACAAAAAAATCTACTAAAATAAAAAAGTTAAAATAATTTAAATTTTAAGTTAGTTGGTCCAATGTCGCATTGTGACAAAAATTGTGTCAATGTTTAAATCAATTCCCTTGGGTTCACCAATTACTTTGGTTTTTAATTTTTTGGGTAATGGTTGTCCCTTGGGTTCACCAATTCCTTTGGTTTATAATATTAAACCCTTGGGTTTATTAGTTTTTTTGGTTTATAATATCAATAATCGATCAATTTCATCCATGATCAAATGTCACCTTCTCACAAACATTGTATCAATATGAAAATCACCCATGCCCAACCATGGTCATACTTGGTCCAACATCACATTGTGACAACAGTTGTCTCAATGTTTAAATCAATTCCCTTGGGTTCACCAATTCCTTTGGTTTATAATGTTAAACCCTTGGGTTTATTATTTTTTTTGTTTATAATATGAATAATCAATCAATGTCATCCATGATCAAATGACACATTGACAAACATTGTCTCAATATGAAAATGACTCATGGCCAACCATGGTCATAGTTGGTCCAATGTTGCATTATGACAACAATTGTCTCAATGTTTAAATCAATTCCCTTGGGTTCACCAATTCCTTTTGGTTTATCATTTTTTGGGTAATGGTTGTCCCTTGGGTTCACCAATTCCTTTATTTTATAATATTAAACCCTTGGGTTTATTAGTTCTTTTGGTTTATAATATGAATAATCGATCAATGTCATCCATGATCAAATGTCACATTCTGACAAATATTGTCTCAATATGAAAATCAAAAAATCACACCCATGTAGCCATATTGTTTCATAGTTGGTCCCGATATCGCATTGTGACAACAATTGTCTCAATGTTTAAATCAATTCCTTTGGGTTCACCAATTCCTTTGGTTTATAATTTATCGGGTAATGGTTTTCCCTTGGGTTCACCAATTCCTTTGGTTTATAATATTAAACCCTTGGGTTTATTACTTCTTTTGGTTTATAATATAAATAATCGATCAATGTCATCCATGATCAAATGTTGCATTGTAAGAACAATTGTCTCAATGTTTAAATGAATTCCCTTGGGTTCACCAATTCCTTTGGTTTATAATATTAAACCCTTGGGTTTATTAGTTCTTTTGGTTTATAATATGAATAATCGATCAATGTCCTCCATCATCAAATTGTCTGAATATGAAATCACCCATGGCCAACCATGGTCATACTTGGTCCAACGTCGCATTCTGACAACAATTGTCTCAATGTTTAAATCAATTCCTTTCGTTTATAATTTTTTGGGTAATGGTTTTCCCTTGGGTTCACCAATTCCTTTGGTTTATAAATATTAAACCCTTGGTTTTATTAGTTCTTTTGGTTTATAATATGAATAATCGATCAATGTCATCCATGATCAAATGTCGTATCGTAAGAAAAATTGTCTCAATGTTTAAATCAATCCCCTTGGGTTCTACCACTTTGGTTTATAATATTAAACCTCGGGTTTATTAGTTCTTTTGGTTTATAATATGAATAATCGATCAATGTCCTCCATCATCAAATTGTTTGAATATGAAATCAGCCATGGCCAACCATGGTCATACTTGGTCCAACGTCGCATTCTGACAACAATTGTCTCAATGTTTAAATGAATTCCCTTGGGTTCACCAATTCCTTTGGATTATAATTTTTTGGGTAATGGTTTTCCCTTGGGTTCACCAATTCCTTTGGTTTATAATATTAAACCCTTTGGTTTATTAGTTCTTTTGGTTTATAATATGAATAATCGATCAATGGCATCCATGATCAAATGTCACATTGTAAGAACAATTGTCTCAATGTTTAAATCAATCCCCTTGGGTTCAACAATTCCTTTGGTTTATAATATTAAACCCTTGGGTTTATTAGTTCTTTTGGTTTATAATATGAATAATCGATCAATGTCCTCCATCATCAAATTGTCTGAATATGAAATCACCATGGCCAACCATGGTCATACTTGGTCCAACGTCGTAAATACCGACAACAATTGTCTCAATGTTTAAATGAATTCCCTTGGGTTCACCAATTCCTTTGGTTTATAATTTTTTGGGTAATGGTTTTCCCTTGGGTTCACCAATTCCTTTGGTTTATAATATTAAACCCTTGGGTTTATCAATTATTTTGGTTTATAATATTAAACCCTTGGGTTTATGTCATCCACGATCAAATGTCACATTCTGAAAATCATTGTCTCAATATGAATATCACCCATGGCCAGCCATGGTCATAGTTGGTCTAACGTCGCATTGTGACAACAATTATCTCAATATTTAAATCAATTCCCTTGGGTTCACCAATTCCTTTGGTTTATAATATTAAACCCTTGGGGTTATTAGTTCTTTTGGTTTATAATTATGAATAATCGATCAATGTCATCCATGATCAAATGTCGCATTGTGAGAACAATTGTCTCAATGTTTAAATCAATCCCCCTTGGGTTCACCAATTCCTTTGGTTTATAATATTAAACACTTGGGTTTATTAGTTTTTTTGGTTTATAATATGAATAATCGATCAATGCCATCCATGATCAAATGTCACATTCTGACAAACATTGTATCAATATGAAAATCACCCATGGCCAACCATGGTCATAGTTGGTCCAACGTCGCATTGTGACAAAAATTGTCTCAATGTTTAAATCAATTCCCTTGGGTTCAAAAATTCCTTTGGTTTATAATATTAAAACCTTGGGTTTATTAGTTCTTTTGGTTTGTAATATGAATAATCGATCAATGTCATCCATCAAATTGTCCGAATATGAAATCACCCAGGCCAACCATGGTCATACTTGGTCCAACGTCGCATTGTGACAACAATTGTCTCAATGTTTAAATGAATTTCCTTGGGTTCACCAATTCCTTTGGTTTATAATTTGTTGGGTAATGGTTTTCCCTTGAGTTCACCAATTCCTTTGGTTTATAATATTAAACCCTTGGGTTTATCAGTTCTTTTAGTTTATAATATGAATAATCGATCAATGTCATCCACGATCAAATGTCACCTTCTGACAAACATTGTCTCAATATGAATATCACCCATGGCCAACCATGGTCATAGTTGGTCCAACGTCACATTGTGACAAAAATTGTCTCAATGTTTAAATCAATTCCCTTGGGTTCACCAATTCCTTTGGTTTATAATATTAAACCCTTGGGTTTATTAGTTCTTTTGGTTTATAATATGAATAATCGATCAATGTCATTCATCATCAAATTGTCTGAATATGAAATCAGCCATGTCCAATCATGGTCATACTTGGTCCAACGTCGCATTCTGACAACAATTGTCTCAATGTTTAAAAGAATTCCCTTGGGTTCACCAATTCCTTTGGTTTATAATTTGCTGGGTAATGGTTTTCCCTTGGGTTCACCAATTCCTTTGGTTTATAATATTAAACCCTTGGGTTTATCAGTTCTCTTGGTTTATAATATGAATAATCGATCAATGTCATCCACAATCAAATGTCACATTCTGACAAACATTGTCTTAATATGAATATCACCCATGTTCAACCATGGTCATAGTTGGTCGAACGTCGCATTGTGACAACAATTGTCTGAATATTTAAATCAATTCCCTTGGGTTCAGCAATTCCTTTGGTTTATAATATTAAACCCTTGGGGTTGTTAGTTCTTTTGGTTTTATAATATGAATAATCGATCAATTTCATCCATGATCAAATGTCGCATTGAGAACAATTGTCTCAATGTTTAAATCAATCCCCTTAGGTTCATAATTCCTTTGGGTTTATAATATTAAACCCTTGGGTTTATTAGTTCTTTTGGTTTATAATATGAATAATCGATCAATGCCATCCATGATCGAATGTCGCATTACGATTAGTATTTGTAGCCTAAGGAAAATCCTCCGCAGTAACCAAGCAGGCCATTCAAAGAAATGATACATCGCATTGTGACCTTGATTGTCTCGATGTTTAAATCAGTCCCCTCGGTTCTGATTTCTTTGGTTTATAATATTATAAACCCTTGGGTTTATTAGTTCTTTTGGTTTTTTTTTTTATAATATGAATAATCGATCAATGTCATCCATCATCAAATTGTCTCAATATGAAAATCACCCATGGCCAACCATGGTCATAGTTGGCTGAACGTTGCATTCTGACAACAATTGTCTCAATGTTTAAATCAATTCCCTTGGGTTCACCAATTCCTTTGGTTTATAATTTGTTGGGTAATGGTTTCCCTTGGGTTCACCAATTATTTTGGTTTAATATTATAAACCCTTGGGTTTATTAGTTCTTTTGGTTTATAATATAAATAATCGATCAATGTCATCCATGATCAAATGTCACATTCTGACAAACATTGTCTCAATATGAAAATCACCCATGGCCAACCATGGTCATAGTTGGCTGAACGTTGCATTCTGACAACAATTGTCTCAATGTTTAAATCAATTCCCTTGGGTTCACCAATTCCTTTGGTTTATAATATTAAATCCTTGGGTTTATTAGTTCTTTTGGTTTATTATGAATAATCGGTAAATGTCATCCATCATCAAATTGTCGAATATGAAATAAACCATGACGACCATTGTCAACCATGGTCGAACGTCGCATTCTGACAACAAGTGTCTCAATGTTTAAATGAATTCCCTTGGGTTCACCAATTCCTTTGGTTTATAATTTGTTGGGTAATGGTTTTCCCTTGGGTTCACCAATTCCTTTGGTTTATAATATTAAACCCTTGGGTTTATTAGCTCTTTTGGTTTATAATATAAATAATCGATCAATGTCATCCATGATCAAATGTCACATTCTGACAAACATTATCTCAATATGAAAATCACCCATGGCCAACTATGGTCATAGTTGGTCGAACGTCGCATTGTGACAACAATTGTCTCAATGTTTAAATAATATTAAAATATTATATATTATTTTTATATCAATAAAGATATATAATATATATTATATATATTATATATTATTTATTTAGTAATATTAATAATATTATAATATTACTATTAATCATTATAAATAAATATTCAAATATTTATTAATAATGATTATTAGTAATATTATAATATTATTAATGATATATATTAATAATATTTTAATATTTTAATATTTATTTAGTAATATTAATAATATTATAATATTACTAATAATCCTTTTAGATAAATATTCAAATATTTATTACTAATGATTATTAGTAATATTATAATATTATTAATATATATTATTAATAAATATTCAAATATTTCTTAATAATGTTTATTATTAATATTATAATATTATCAATATATATTATTAATAATATTATAATATTACCAATAATCATTATAAATAAATATTCAAATATTTATAAATAATGATTATTGGTAATATTATAATATTATTAATAATATAACCAATTATGATATAATATATATTATTAATATATTATTAGTTCTTTTGGTTTATTAATAATATAACCATCTATGATATTAATATATAAATAAATATTAAATTATTGTATATTATTAATATTATTTTTATATTAATATATATTATATATATTTCAAGTTAATTTATAGTATGTATATACTTAATATTTTTAATATATTAATAAATAATTTTATTATATATTATTAATACTTATTATAATATTATTAATATATATAAAATATTTTTGTGATTTTAATCATAATTAATATATTTAATATATTAATATTCTTATTAATATATAATATATATATTTCAAGTTAATATAATAATTTTATTATATATAATATTTATTTATTGATATATAAATTACTGTGATGGGTAGTGGATATAGGCCTATCGGCGTATATCAACCACATTGGTAAATGTGGTTGTAAATCTATTTTATATATGCCTATCGGCGTATATCAACCACATTAGTTTTTACTAATGTGGTTGTGCTAGTTATTTTTAATTGGAACCATTGCGGGCTTTTCAAGTTTTCCCCGTCTTCTCATCATCAAAGGAGGAATAGTTCAGTGGAGATCAACTTTGAGTTGGGAATAGTAGGGTCGAAATAAACGTGGAGTTGGGAATAGTTCAGTAGTGATAAACATGGAGTTGGGAATAGTTTATCTGACGGTGTGTGTTATTAGCCTGGAGGTTGAAATCCATCACTATCTTTTAAATGTCAGGATTTGGAAAAGAAAATGCTGATAGCCAAGCATCTACAAGTGTGAATGCGAACGACCAGGGAAGCCGGTCATCCGCTAGTGTTTATTGCCTTATCATATCGTTAAAGGAGAGTCTCGAGCCACTACTCTAGTCGAGTAAGTGTGGCTACGAGTAGAACTCTGTATTTGGAAACCTCCTCGAGCCGGTTGCTTCCTATGAGGCCCTTGCTCTCAAGGGCCCGACGGGAACACGTACCGACTGCAAGCTATAGGGGAAGTATGCATTTCAATATTATAATTTCAAATTTATTAATATAATATGAAAAAATAATAAGCGTGTTATTGATATTAACACAATACTTTAAAGTTTAGAAAAGTAAAAAAAAAAAAAAAAATTATTATTATTATTTTTTAAAAGTTTGGTAGGACTTTTTTTTCATTAACTTTATGAACAATAAACAATTACATTTATGAGTTTGGTGGCCCCAACTCACTCTTAGTGGGAAATGGTGTGGTATGCCATTAAAAAAATAAGATTTTGAGTCTGTCATACTAAGAAAACAAAGCTTGGATACTCACATATATATAATTCTTCACAGATTGACTAATAGAATTACTGAACACTTGGAATTTAAATGCTAGCCACATATAGATATTGAGCAAAAATAAAAATTAACACATCTAGAAACTACTCAGCCTCTTGTGGAACCGAGGCCGAGTCCATTAGTGCCAGATCCTGAACCGAGGTGTCAACCTGCTCAAAAGTCTTGGAAATACACAAGAGGTGGTACTCAATGCACTCGAGGTTCCCATAATGTTTCCTGAGCTCGAATTTGATCTTTATCGAACTCGCTCTCGTAGTCTTGGAAATCTTGGGCTAATGTCACAAGGCTCATAGAGATTTGCTCCAAGGCTTTGCCAAGGATGCTCTTCATAGGCAAATATATATACAATGTGTGCTTGAATTGTGTTAGTATGCCTCTTATTTGTCCTGGTTCTGGTATTAGATCTTTCCATTTCTCTGTATCCATCTCTGTCTCAACGTGTCTATTTATGTCAACTTCCCATTTTTCAATGAACTTCTGAATTTCCTCTATTGTGTTTTTGTGGTATGCTTTCGTTGCCTCTTGGATCACATCTATTGCATGCCTCCGTCCTCTCAGCTTACGTGAGGATGAGCTAGGTTGAACTTCAATTGTCTTGCCCTTATATTTTTGGTCATAACCTCAATTTGTTGGGCTCTTGGAACGGCGTCGAGATGGAGGACTCTTGAAGCGTGCCATCCAATAGTCTTTCACAAGATTTATGGGTAGGTGTCCAAGCCACACAATCAAACAGAGGTGTAATTCTATGTAATGTAAACAATCAAAGGTGCACACATCACAGTTATCATAACAAAGGAGACCCGACGGCCTCTTCCTAGAACTTCTCCCCTGCCCGTCTCTTTGTGGACCTAGCACCCTCAAACCCTGCTTAAGTTCTACCATCCTGTGTCCTTGATTATTGTGTCCACCCCAAAAATTATCCCCATACCCTAAAGAGATCCCACCTTCCTTCAATATCCCGACCTCCTTTCTTGTGTCCTCTCCCTTGTTGTACCTCCCACCCTTGTAATTGAAAAAGGAGGCGTCGATGCCCTTTGCTCTGACCTGGGTGGAGTTCCCTATCCCATTCCCCAAGTTCACAGAGCCTAAGTAGCTCAAGGTGGTATTAGCATGCAAAGCCTTTGAACTATGCATAGCCCAAGACTGCTCCTGAACTCTATATCCTGGCAAGATTGCCCGACCCCTCACCAATCCCTCCTATGGGTACCCCTTGCCCGACAGACTCACACTCGGGGGTTTAGACATTCTGAGAGTTGGTCCTCTACGGAGTATGTCGGTACAACAATACATGATAAATTATTTCTCCCATAGTTAATTCTGTTACATGTACAGACCACCAAAATATATTTATACCTCATAATATTTCAATTTCATAGACACAGATTCTTACTCAGAATTTCATATAAATCTAACTACTTTACCTTTTTCAGTAACCCAACACAACATTAACATATAATTCAAAATTATTTCCAATTAAATGTGCATACCACTTAAGGTAGACTAGTTTCCTCCCAAATTTAGAGCTCTTTATCCACAGCTCACCTCCGAGCATAGATCTTTTCTTCTAGTGATAAACAACCCTTTGTCTATCCTGAATCAGCTTACTTAAGCTTGCTTTCCACAACCCGTTTCCCTTAACTGCGTCCATCTAATTCAGGATGTTGTATTCCTGTTTGCCTAGGCTATCCCTTTGTTTCCTCCACAAAGGTACTTTTAAAGCTAACATTTTTGCTTTCCAGCTTTATTCCACATCATCCTAGTAATTTTCTCTTTACTCGGGTACTTTTTTAGATTTTTATCTCCAATATAATTGTAGTATTTACTTTATTCCTTCCAAGGATTTTTAGAAGTCTGGGAGAGTCTTACAACCTTATCCATTCTCATGGATTTGGTTTTTCGGTCTCTAATCATAATCTAGTCATTGCACATAAATTTCCATTTTATTTATTAACTTGAAATAATAAAATAAATCCACAAAATTATTTTCCATTGGGGTCCACTGTACCCTTTTAGACTTGTTCAAATGTCTAATAAAAACATAACAAACTGGGGATATTACATTTGAACTGTAAAACCAGCAGAATATTTGTCATTGTAATAAAAAAGAGCATAAAATACTTCTATTCCTGGAAATTGTTTGAGCTAAAAAATTCCAAACTGTACAAGTCTAAGAACTCAAAGAAAACCATTAACTGATCAATTCAAAAACATATTCGTGAGAAGGATGCATGTCTTTTAAGGAACTAGAGAAAAATATAGTGAAGAATATATATATATATATATATCAATTGTATAAATATATGGTTAAAATGACACAAAATCCTTACAATGAGAAAATTATACTTTGTAGACTATACCATTTAAATTAAACTATACTGTGAATTGACAATAAAGCACAGTTTGGCCCTGAGTAGAGAGAGGAAACTGCCTTCAATGTAATAACCAAAAAAAAGAGAGAACAAAGTCTAAATTGTACACATAATAATATTGAACTCCAATAAGCATGAGGATGGAGAATGTACAAAATATGAAATATAAAAGTTGACTGTGAACACTACATGTGTTATGAAAGGTCCCTTATACATCGAAATGAGAATAACTAGTACCTCTAAGAACAATTAATTTATCTCAATTACAAAAATAGTGAAATAGTAGGATAACATTCACTTTCCATAAGATTTTGAGTTAGAATTATACAGTGGGTACCATGATTACAGGTCACTATTGCTAAAGGAAGAGGATGACTAAAAGTCCATTCTTAACTTAAGATCACATAACAAAGGAAACTAAGTAGGTCTCGAGTTGGGTAAACCCCAAATGAGAGGCTGATAGGGAAACAAGTAGGAGGATGCTGGAGACCTAGAACATGTCGTAAAGAGGGTGGATTCCCTCCTTAAGGTTGTCGTTTGAATTGAATTCCAATTTTCAAACATTGAATATAAGGTGTTAAGAGCTACCTAGGAGTGAGGATTACTCTTAGTACTGGTAGTGAAATCTGTTGAAATTGTTGGAGGTCCTTCCTCTGGTGAAGCAGATGCCATAATTCCTCATGCCAACCACAAAACAAAAAGGAAATAATAATGGTTATTAATATTAACACTACACTCAGGGGCTGGAGGAAAATTCATTAAAATATAAATCAAAGAAAATCAAGGTTTACCTGCCAGAGAATAGGGATGACTTGCTAGAGGCACTCCTTTTCTGTTGAACGCACAACCTCCATAGAATGGGGATCTCACAACAATAATTAATCAAAAGCCGCATCCATTGCAATATATACATTGTCACGTAATTTATAAAAAACAACAGTGCAAAGAGCTCATTTAAAATTGAAAAAAGGGAAATCCACCAAGGATCTTTACCTCACCATGAAGGGTTATGGAATTGGAGTCTTTGTAGAATGTCGTGGTAGGAAAGTCAGTTGTAGAAGTGAGTTGGTTCCAGGCCATGACAGAATGAAGGTAAAAGTGTTGAGGGTGGGTTAGGGTTCATTACCCTAACCTCCCTAGTGGAAATCCGGACCGTTTGATCAATAATTCTTAGATCAATGGAGCACAGACCACTAATTGTTCTACCTATCATCGCTAATTTCCAGTGAAAGAGATTTGCGAAGTTTCCATAGAGTGTTCACCTCTCACTGATGTAAGAGGTAACGAATGCCAGCAACTAGGAGTTAAGTTCCCAAGTAATAAGGCAAAGCCACGTAGGGTTAAGTAATGAAATTTGCATTAAAATAATTAAATTGCAAAGTTTATGAACAAGTACTTTGAGTGGTACAATTAATTATGATAGTATTAGATCTGGATTATGCGATATTTTGTGGTAATGATTATGAATGCAATGTTTATAAATATTTTTCTTGAAGTATATAGTTCCGCCATAAACCAATGCATATGTTAAGAGTAATGTTATAAATATATAACTAAGGTATGACATATATCATGGAAATACCTTTGGATCTTGTTAATGAATGAAGTACTTAAATTTAACTCTGTGTCATATGGTAGTGGCATGGCAATGTTATAACCCTGTCAGTTGAGTAAAGGAATCTTTTGCAAGATTGGATGGTTTAGCATATTAACTAGTACTTTTGGCTAGTACAGATAAGCTAAGACTCTTAGTTTTTTTTTGGTTATGTATGATCTTGAGTTGTGTTACAATATTCTTCCTTTTATTAATTGTTAAACTATAGCACTTTCTTATATAAAATATATTCTATTTATACATTAATTATTACTATTATTACTATATATGTCTATTTCTCCAAAAATCACAAGAATTTGACTTCATGACATATTATTAAGGTTTATCTTTGAACCACACTGGTTGGTTCGAAACGCGTCGACAGAAATTTATGTTATGTGATTTTCACCGAAAATTATTACACAAAAGACAAACAAATTTAATTTCATGAAAAATTATTTAAATTAATATTTAAAATTAACACAACTTTGTGAATGTGAATGTGAACATGATAAAAGGCAAGCACGTGGAAGTGTGAATGTGAACGACCAGTTAAGCCGGTCATCCGCCTGTGTTTATTCCCTTATCATGTAATTTAAAGAAGTGTCTCGAGCAGCCTATTTGAGTACGTTTGGCGATGAGTAAAACTCTGTATCTGGCAACCTCCTCGAGCCGGTTGCTTCCTATGAGGCGTTTGCTCGCGCTACGGGAACACGTACTATAACCGGCCGCAACAGTAAGGCGAAGTATGCATTTAAATATTACAATTCCAAATCTATTAATATAAAATGAAAAAACACTGATCGTGTGATAGCCGGTAAACACTTATAAATATCAATTTATAATTAACAGATATTAACACCCTACTTTAAAATCCTAAAAATAGGAAAAATATAAAAAACTGTATCTAAGATTTTTGTGATCATTTTGGATTAATTCTAAATGAAATTTATGTGAGTATAAAACATTATTAAATTATAATATTATTTTAAATTATAATTATTATTAAAATATAGATTATGAAAAAGTTATAGAGTAAGATTATTTATATTAGATCTAAGATTTTTTCATCCATAATGTAGATGATTTTTTTTTTGATTAATTGATAAATTTATGTTTTTACAATATTATTCACTAATATTATGACCTATCAATATTACATGCTAAAAAAATAATAATTTTTAAAATTAATTAATTTAATTAAATAAATAAAAATGATTTAACTTAGTGTATATAATAGAATATTTAGTAGTGGTTAATTCTACCTTTCACTTAATAATTGATAATTAAATTAAAATTGTAAAACTCTATTCCAAAACCAACACACCCATTACCACATTACCAAAATTAATAAAAGTTAATAATGCTTAGATTCTTAATTCTAAATCCCAAATAAAATAAAAAATAACAATGATAGGCAGTGGAAACCAGACATGGGCTAAATGATAAACGTCACAAATAGAGAAACATGTCTGAATGGAAATCTATCTCAAGTTGAGATGGGAAAAATAAATTCCTTGTTGACACCTAATCCCAAGGGATTGGGTGAGATTGTATATTATTGTAATTTAGTAAATAAAGAAGGCAAAGAGACATTGGAAAGTGAATCCCAATAGTCTCACCTCCATGTATAAGTACACACACAATCTCCATCTAATGCATCTTTAGTTTTGCGGACTTACCTCTTGGTCTGACATGGTATCAAAGCCAGTCCCTTTTTTGGCATTTCGGCCTTTAGTGTAACTCCCTCCTATTCTACATTTTTTCATACTGTCGTTGTGCATTTAGTTTTTTTTTACTGCTCCTAGCATTCAGAATTTTTTACTACTCCTAGCATTCAATTTTTTACTGCTCCTGGCATTCGGATTTTGTTACTGCTCCTGGCATTTTGCAATTTTGGAATTATTCTGCATTCTGGTTTATTTTGGCAAACTCTACCTCATTTTGTTTGCACACCACTGTGCAATTTCAGCTCAAGTTATCTACACATTTAATTTTTACTGTGAAAAATATTTTTTTATAGTTCCATGCCCCTCTTACATAGACCCTCGTACCACTCACCCTCACGCAGACCCTCACACCACTCACCCTCATGCAGATCCTCACACCCCTCTTATGCAGACCTTCTCCCTCACCCCTCTCACACAACCCCCCTCACCTGCACTCACTGCACCTCACACAGTTGCTCTCCATCACTCTCGGCACTCCCCAACCCCTCTCCCTCACCCCTGTGCCCACTCCTCTCCCCCTCCCCCTCCCCAATCCCTCCCCTCCCATCTGTCTCACTCGGCCCTGCCTCACCCCCTTCCCTCGACCCTCAGCCTTCCCTCACCCCCGACCCTTTCCTCACATCCCTCCCCCACCACTCCCCCCTCACGTCCCCATCGCCTGCCCTCCCCTGCCTCCCCATCACCTCCCCTCACTGCCCTCCCCTCCCTCAACCCCTCGGCCCTGCCTTCCCATCGCCTACTCCTCTCACGGAGGCCCTCAGCCGCCTTTCCTCCCTGTTGTTTAAATTTTTATTATTATTATTTTTCTTATTACAGCAAGTACCCCCCCTGAAAATGCCTCCCCTGGTAAAAGCCTTCCCCATAAAATACCTTCCCCATAAAATACCTCGCCCAAAAAAAATTCAACAGGAAGCACCTCCCCTCTATTTTTCCCCAATTTTTTTTACAAAAAAAAAAAAATGCAAAATTTAAACCAGAATTGAGTTTTTACCGTGACAACAAAGTTTTTTTCTTCAAAAGAATGCATTCTCTCATATCCATTGTGGGAGTTGTTCTCTCCGACAAAGAGAACTATTCTGGGTCTTAGAAAATCAAACACACTCTCATTTTTAATGAGATATGGAGAGAAATTTGTGAAGGAGAAGGATACCACCCACCAGTAAAGCCCACTTCAGGCAAAGAAATCGCCATTTGGGAAAATAAGAACTGCAAGGCCTATGCCTTGTTTACGGCTTCAACAAATGAGGAGATGAGTCGTCATATTACGCCATTTTCAAATTCCTATGAAGCCTTGAGCAAGCTAAAAGTACTCTATGACTCACATTCAGAACTTGAAATTGTTCAATTAATGATTAAGTTGTTCAATCTTGAATTAAAAAATGATGATCTTCTTGATTTAGCTTCAGAAGTAAGATCTATGATGCATGACATTAAGAACATTGGTGTAGACGTTGACATACTTCTCATAGCATATGCTAAGGCATTGTATCTGACTTACTCACATTATATTGAGTCATTGCAAGCAAGTGGAAATCTCGTGAAAATCACCTTTGATTCCCTTGAGAAAAAGTTTGCAGAAGGAGAGAAGGCATTTGGAAAGATGACAACTCCTCTGTCTTCTGAAGAGGCTATATGTTTTTCACATAGAGAAAAGATTCATGTTCAATATTCTTCCAGAGAAAGAGGAGGCCAAAGAGGAAGAGGAAGAAGAAATTTTAGAGGATGGAGGGGAGGGGGGAAGACAAACTCAAACTAAAAAATATGATCTTCATTGCATACGCTGCAATAAATATTGGCATGATGCATCTACGTGTAAGCTTCCTTGGGATAAAATTGAGAAACAAAGAAATCAAGAAAAAGGTAAAACTCATGACAGAGACAAAGGTTAATCACCTAAATCCGCTCATTATGTTATAGCACATTGTAATGATGGAGTAACTGAAGACTTGTTTGATGTTTCATTTACTTATTGGAGAAATGATTGGTTGCTAGATTCAGGAGCAACATGTCACATGCCATTTAGAAAATATTTTTTTGAAGAATTTACTGACAAAGTTGATGGAGCAATATACTTTGTAGATAAATCCAAAATCAAGTCATCAAGGATTGACACAATCAGGCGTAAGTTTCCTGGCCTTCCATCTCATATTCTACATAAGGTTCTATACCCCCTTGAGTTGAGAAGAAACTTGTTGTCCTTGGTTCGCATCCGCCAGCAAGGACACTCCATTCACATGTGTTATGGAAAGGTTGAGCTCAGAAAAACATCAAATCGCTCACTTGTCATGGAGGGAATAGAATAAGGAAGACTCTTAACGCCACAAGGTTCCTTTGCTCATGCACAAAAGTTTTGCATTCAGTTCACATCATGATGAAGGTACATTCCCATCAAGTATTTTATGGCATGCTATATTTGGACACTTAAACTATGACAGCCTTTGATTGGTGAAGAAAAATGGTGTTACTGGACTGCCTATAATTTCTAGGAAACTTAAGCAATGTGATGCTTGTATTCTAGGAAAGCATAGAAAACAACCGTTTCATATTCACATTCCAGAGCACATAGAAAACTTGAGCTTATTCATTCATATTTATGTGGCCCTATGCATGTTTCTTTTGCAAATGGAAATAAATATATAATGAAATTTATTGATGATTACACCAGAATGTGTTGGGTTTACTTATTGAAGAACAAATCTAATTCTTTTCAAACATTCAAGAATTTTCATGCATGGATTGAAAATGATGTACAAACTCATATTGGCTCTTTGCGCATTGATAATGGAAAAGAATACACTTCAAATGAATTTGAAAATTATCATTGTCAACATGGGATAAAAAATCAAACGACTGTGCCCTATAATCCCCAACAAAATGGTGTAGCTGAAAGAATGAATAGGACAATTTTAAATATGGTTCACTCCATGATGTTTTTTAAGAATGTAAAATTGATGTTTTGGGCTGATGCAGTTCTATGTGGTGTATACATAAATAATAGGTGTCATTAAAATTAAATCAAAAACAAAACTCCTCATGAAATCTAGCATGGCCACATTCCTTCGGTAAAGCATTTCAGGGTCTTTGGTTCCACCTGTTATGCTTTGATACCCAACGTACAAAGGAATAAACTTGGTGCTAGAAGTTGAAAATGTATCTTCTTGGGGTATTCCAATACCTCCAAAGGATATCATCTCTATGATGAAGTCAATAAGAAGTTGTAGTAGCAAGTGATGTCATACTCCTTGAATCTTCCAAGACTGACAATGTTGTTGAGTGGCAACTTGGTCGCTTGGATAGATTCACACATGCAAAGTTTTTTCAAGAATTTGATAATGAGATTCCACATCTTGAAGGGGGGATTCCTATATTGAATCAATACGTGAAATCATTTTCTCAAGCACTCTCTCCCCCACATGAAGAACCAACCACGGATGACACCTTGATTGACGTCATTGATGAAATTAAGAGATTGAATCTTCATTCAATTACAACTCAGTCAAATGAGCAGACCACAGACATATTTGCCATAGTGCTTGGAAGAGAAAAGTTTGAAAAGTTCAGAACGATGCTTGGACTCACCAACATCCCTTCAGATTAAAGGAGGGAATGTTGACACCTAATCCTAAGGGATTGTGTGAGATTGTATATTATTGTAATTTAGTAAATAAGGAAGGCCAAGATAGGTTGGGAAGTGAATCCCAACAGTCTCACCTCCATGTATAAGTGCACACACAATCTCCATCTAATACATCTTTAGTTTTGCAGAGTTACCTCATGTTCTGACATTGCCAAAGCAACTGCAAACATATAAAGCAGTTGTAAATATTATGTTTAATTTTTTTATTAAATGTTATACAAATTTTACACAATATATGATGAGTAATTTAAATTTTAAGATTTATAAAATAATATTTTCTTTAGCATTTAATATATTTTTAAAATAATTTGTGTACCCAATTCATATCCAATGTTACTGTGTATGTCCATACCAAATGTACTTGTGGTTTACACTGCAATAAGTCTTGGCAAAGGAAATCCTTTAGAGCTGTATAAAACCTTGTATTTATATTTTCACTTTTAAAATTTTATTTTGTGAATTTTTTTATAAATGTCTTTTTGATTTTATAATTCATATTTGGTAGTTAAATTTTTAACTAAAATGCATATTAACGCTGCAAAATATCAAACGAAGACAAAAAGAAAAAAGAAAAAAAAGAAGTTGTTATTGCAAAAGTAAGTTTATAAAGAAAATAGTACTTCTTATTCCATCTTTTACAAGAAGATTTGTGTAAGAGAGACATATATTGGAAAAGCTATGGTCTCGACATATTTTTTTGAATAGCCAAATTTATGAAGTTTCAAAATAGATCACATATAAATAAATTAGGGATGTGATTTCTTTTTATGTATTTGAAATTTATCTGAAATTTATTTTAAAAATATTAAAAATATTTATTTATTCTTATTAGTATTTATAATGGATTTTTAAGAAAATATTAGGGTTTTGAATAACTTTCAACGTTGTAAATCCTATACTTCTTTTTGCTACAATATACATAATTAATGGTTTATTCTCTCTACTAAATCATAATAATATTTTCTTATAAGAAATCGATATTTATTAGGTTTACGTATTTGTATACGCGCGAACTTGTATATTTGTTGAATTAGGACCACTTATTGGAATGGATCACAAACCTAGTTATTTGTTGTCGCAATTTCTAGAAAAATAGTGGAATGTTTGTGAAACTTTCTAAGTTTGGAGTGATGATCCACACATCATGAGGGACAAATGAAGATTTTCAATGTGTGTTTTGAGACTAGGTTTGGTTAAATAGAGAGAAGACCAAAGCCTAGAAAGGAAAGGCACTAAAATAAAGGGAAAGGGATCTCATAATAGAAAATTAAGGGAAAAGAATTAGATTAAGAGGAAAAAATGATTAAGATTCAAGGGACCAAATTCTTGAAGAGAGAATTAAATAATAAGTTTTAAAAAAAGAATTTTGAGTTAAGAGAGATTATAAATGATTTATTTTCTGCACATTATAAATGAAATTTTTTAGGGTTGTGAAAATAAGATAATATTAATGTATTTGATAGTCTAACCTTTATCATTTGTTGTTGTTGTTGTTGTTGTTATTATTACTATTATTATTATTGATATTATTATTATAATTTTAATATTAGAGTAAAATTAAGTTAATATTAAATCCAAAATAATAATGCTTATTAATTATGTATTTGAAATTTATCTGCAATTTATTTCAAAAATATTATAAATATTTATTTATTCTTGTTAGTATTTATAATGAATTTTTAAGAAAAGATGAGGCTTTTGAATCATTTTCAACCTTAGAAATCTCATATTTCTTCTCGTTGCAATATACATAACTAATGGTTTATTCTCTCTACTAATTCACAATAAGATTTTTTTTTATAGAAAATCAATATTTATTAGGTTTATGTATTTTCATATGAGGGAACTTGGATATTTGTTGAATTAGGACCATTTACTCAATGGATCACAAACTTTGTCATTTGTTTTTGTAGCTTTTAGAAAAATAGTAGAATGTTTGTGAATTTTTTAAGTTTGGAGTGGATGATCCACTCATAATGAGAGACAAATGAAGATTTTGAATGTGTGTAATGAGAGTAGGTTTGGTTAAATAGAGAGAGGGGAGGGCAAATCCTAGAAAGGAGAGACTCTAAAAGAGAAGGAAAGGGATCTCATACGAGAAAATTAAGGGAAGAGAATTAGATTACAAGGAAAAAAAGATTAAGATTAAAGGGACCTAATCGTTAAAGAGAGAATTAAATAATAAGTAAAAAAAAAAAAAAAATTGAGTTATGAGACATTATAAATGATTTCTTTTCTGCACATTATAAATGAAATTTTTTAAGGTTGTGAAAATAAGATAATATTAATGTATTTAATAGATTAACCTTAATCATATGTTATTACTATTACTATTATTATTATTATTATTTATGCTATTATTATAAGATTAATATTATATTAAAATGAAATTAATATTAAATCCAAAATAATAATATTTATAAAAAGTCAAATTTATGAATATACTCTTACTGTATAATATCAATATTAAATCCGAAAGTATAATAAGGTTTTTTTTTATGATTGTAACATTAATATTATTAATATTATAGTGTGGATATTGGTATTTTAATCTTATTAAAATATTAATGTTCATTAATTAATTGGTTTATTATAAATTAATAATATATGAGGAGAATTATTATTCTTAATTATTACTCACCATAGTTGGAGGTGTCGGCAGCGATGACATCACCATGGATGCTAACAGCTCCAAGTCTCAGCATCTTATATTCATGGAAAATTTTAGGGGCTAATATTCGCAGGTGGGCTAATTTTCCATGGTTTTTCCAAATAAACGATTCGTCAATTTCCATTTTTTTCTAAAAGTGATTGGCACAAATTTTATAGTATTTAATTATGTTATCCTAAAAATTGCCAAAAATCTATAGAGGCAATATAAATTCATTATAAATCTGGATATATTTAAATAAATATTATCAAACATTTTACATTCTGCATATTAGGGACTCGTAAGATTCGCCAAGGTTTCTAAACTTTAAGATAAATTTACATCGTTAAAATTTTCCCTGCTTATATTGTGGAAGCACTGCAGGAAGAGTGTTGCAACATCTTTGCCAAAAAAAGCGAAAAAACAGGCAAAGCATCGTCCCATTCAAATGGAACTAGAAATTAACGAAACATTTACTACTTTAAATGTATAGAGAAAAATATATTTTATCTCCTCTTCTGCAACTCTTTCAATGACATTTAAAGACAAAAAATATTCAATCGAGCAATTGAGGGATTTTCAAGTTTTCACCGTATTCTTATTATCAAAGGAGGAATAGTTCAGTGGAGATAAACTTTGTATTCGGAATAGTATAGCCGAAATAAATGTAGAGTTGGGAATAGTTCCATAGCGATAAACATGGAGTTGGAAATAGTTCATCTCACGGTGTATGTTACTAACTTGGAGTTCGAAATCCTTCACTATCTTTTAAATTTTAGGATTTGGAAAAGAAAACGCTAACCAAGAATGTGCAAGTGTGAATGTGAACGACTAGTGAAGCAGACCATCCACCAATGTTTATTTCCTTATCATGTTGTTTAAAGGAGCTTCTCAAGTCGTCGAACTTTGTATCTCGCAACTTCCTCTAGTCAGGTTGTCACGACCTTATACTTGTGGTGCTCTTTCAACCACATATAGCGTGTGCAACACTACTACACTTTTTATTTTAACCAATACTCAAGTGCATAGAATACCTCTATCTTCAACACTTAGCCAATTAACAATCAAGTGTTCTTTAACTATGCCACAGAATAACATTAATCTTCAATATTTTATCTTTCAGGAATTAAACATTCACAATCATCACACAAGTACACCCATACATACTTGGGAGGGGAAAAAACCGACAATTCTGTCCAATAATATATAATAGTTCAACAATGTACAATTTTATAATAATTATACAAGTTTTCCCAAGGCTATGTTTTTGGAGCCTTGTCATTTAGTGACCCTCTCATACCATTGATTATTATCAAATATTTTGATTAATGAACTGACCGTAACTATGGTTTGATATCCATAAAAATATTAATGAAACCCATAGTTATCTATGTCATTAAGTTTGATATTGAAATTTCTTGAGTCACTACATAATGAAATGATATGTGCCAATTATAAGTGGATCCAGGGAGATTTATTTCAGATAAAATATGAGCGATTTTTTATTACTTGGAGGGACACGTTTGAACTATCAACTATGGTTTTTTCCACTTATTACTATTACTCATCATTATTTTGACTTCAATTTTAAATCCATAATACTGCTAAGGCTATTATTTTTATTTCTTACTATGTTTCGTTCTATCCATCTGACAATTCACACTTTAGGGTTTCATTTCACCTCTGATGTATTCCGTTTCACTGCTCATCCCCCTCATGTTGCTATATGAGTTTTTAGCATTTTAGAGCCTTTCATTATTTCTTTACACCCTTCTAAGTTGAACCCTTGTCAAATCCTTACCAAGAATTCAACTATGCCTCTGGTAAGAACTTATCTTATTGAGAGATATGATGAGTATCTATCATTATTCCAACATGTTGCATTAGGGGAATTTTGAGGTCTAAATTGGGCCTCCTAAGAAAAATGTACAACAAAAATAAAATTTATAAGAACTAATAGGATTCAAGATGATGATGTCAACCATGGGGGATAATTCACCATTTTTTAAGTAAAAGGGTAAAAAGATTAAAAAATAATAAAATAATAAAACTACTTTTTCAACTCTTATTTTCAACTTATCTCCCAATTTTTTTACTCAAATTTTGAGCGGGAGGACTTTTTGGGTGAAAATTTTAATTCCTCATCTAAGGAGTACCCATGTTGCATACTTTCGATGGATCCTGCTACACGAAAAATGAGAAATACATGAAAAATGTGATTGCAATCACGTTTTTTCGTGTATTTCTCATTTTTCATGTAGCAGGATCCATCGAAAGTATGCAGCATGGGTACTCCTTAGATGAGGAATTAAATTTTGCATCCAACAAGTACTCTCACTCGAAATTTGAGTAAAAAATTTAGGAGATAAGTTGAAAATACAAGTTGAAAAAGTAGTTTTTTCTTTTTTCCCTCTAAACTTTGATGATGTAATCAAATCTTATTTTATTATTTCTACTATTATTTTATAATTTCCTTATGAGGCCCATTTTAGACGTCAAAATTCCTCTAATGGGCGGTGGATATTTCTACAACTATTTCAGGGTTATAGTGATGGAGTTGTCTGAGAATTTTATTCCACATTTAATGGAAAGAAAGAGAGAGTTGGTGACCTAGAAATTCTTATAGATGTTAATCTCATCACTAAGGTGACTCATCTTCCCATAGAAGCAGAAAAAGGGCCAACAAATTGTGCGGTCTATGAGATACCTTGGAAGAAATTCCTCGTTAACGAGGAGTACACATGTGATGTAAAAGGTATGCATGTATCATTCTCAAATACTAAGTGGTAGGACATGTTTCTTTTTCTACATCGTTATATTACATGTGAAGGGAATAATGCATTAGTTTTCATCTACCATATGTGTCACCTTATAGTGTTTTGGGGGAATGAATTAAATCTTCCATATATTATGTAAAAATGTTTGGAAAAAATGGTCAAATCTTACCAATATATATGAGAAAACCCCAACACGTCCTTATTTCACAACGATTTCATTTGTATTTTGGTAAACCATTACGTAGTTAAGTGCGGTGATGAATGTAATTTGTTTCTCCTTCAGAATGAGTTTTAAAACCATAGGTTTATGAATAGTTTGGTTCTTTAGCTGAGTTTTCCTCTAATCCTTCACTTGGAAAGCTAAATTTCTCTGACTCTCATATTGATGTTAATCGTATAGGGTCGTTTCATGAAGATCAAGTAAATGACTCTAATGGTAATGAAGTGGCGCCATTTCGTGTTAATAGGAATATGGAAAAAAATGATGAATTCCACCATGAAGAATTAAAACTTGAATTTAAGGAAAAATAAGATTAAAAAAACTCACACTATAGCCCTCATCCTAAATTTTCAAAAAAAGAACAAGTCAGTCAGTTGGAGTGTGATTTACAATCCAAAGTGAAGGCTAGAAAAATGGAAATAAATATTTCCACAGCTAGGGGAAATAGGTGAAGGAACACCATTATAAAGGAGGCCTTCGCCGATTTGGAAGCTCCGCCTGAGCGTTTTCCAAGAATTACCAAAACTCAGGCTAAAGATTTTTCTAGTTTTTCTAAAAATGATAAACTTGAGGAATTTTGTCTCTGACCCTACCTTGCTCAACCTATATTAGAATTAGTAATTCTTAATCATTGTGATTTTCTTGGAAAATTGCATCAACCAATTGTTATAAGAAAATAAACAACTCAAAGCCCTAAATTAGTTAAGAGAAAGTCAAATAAAAAAAAAATCTACAGAAACCAAAGCGAAAACGTAATTAGGAGATACTCATATAATTATTAAATCTTAAAATATGAAGGTTATTATTTCTCAAGATTTGAATCCTGCTTAATATGGGCTGACATTTATTTAAGATTTAGGAGATGTTTTTAGGTATGTTTTGTTTTTCTTATATTTACTAAATTTAATATAGATGTAATAATATCTCGATTCTCTAGCAACCCGTGGTTTAATGTCATCATAAATTGTTAATCCTATTTTCTTTTCTAGATGTCAAGTTGTCTAGTCTGTGATATCAATTTCAACGAAGTTGTTGTTGGGGATGCCTTTCAGATATTCAAGGATCACCTTTCAATGCTTTAAGTTATTTCTTTTAATTAGTTAGGATATGACAAATTGGTTAAATAGAAATTATATTGTAGTTTTATGGACATATATTTATTTTCTAAATCTAGTTTTGACCAAGAATTAAACTCTCAGGCATGTACATAAGCTCTGGAATTTGAAGAGTATGAGGGAGGATTTTAAGAAATGAAATGCTAGTCAATTTTATTGTCATTGTAGAATACCTTTAAGAATCATTATAATTTTTTTTACTTGTTTTTATTCGGTCGAATATACTTATTTTGTTTCTATCTTCCATATTCAATTTTTTTTTGTCCTCTGGGTTTTGTGTAATTTCACTTCTCAAAATTTAGAAGAGAAAAGTCTACTATTATTGTGATTTGAATCCATAAACTTCCGCCATGCTTACTACATTTATTCTTTTATTTTCATTAGTTCAATATGTATTTATTTAGACTCATTTAATAACATTCTCTAGCGACTTGTGTCCTGTGATTGATAATTGACCTGAACATTCATCTAGATTGTTGTGAGTTAATTCTAGAGATTTAAGTTATAGAGACATGTCATTTTCTATGTATGAATTGAATTAATGTCTCTTCTATAGAAATTTTCTATGTATGAATTGAATTAATGTCTCTTCTATAGAAATTTCTTATTTGTATTATTATTTTTTTATTTTTTTGATTCATTAACAAATGATTAAAATCGTGTTTAGTTCATACAGATTGTTGGAGTCATCCTTTTTGTACACCTTGGTCGAGACTAAATAAGTTAGGTAGTAATAGTCAGTTTTATGTATCTATTATTTATTCCTTTTTGTACACCTTGGCTGGGAAATAATTTACGTAGTAATAGTTAATTTTTTAAATGTATTATTCATACCTTATGTGAATTATTGAAACAAACATTGTGTTATCTATGTTGGTTTAACTGATACAAAACTTTCATTTTCGTAGTTATATATATTTTCTTCACTCACATAAAGGATTATCTATATTTTTAATTTATAATTGCATATATAAATTAAAATTAGGATTTGATTTCTTAATATTCTTGTAGAGATAATAATAGTCCATTCTTTGAACTAGTTACATTAAGTTCTATTCTTCTCATTTTTTGTACTATAATCATGATACTATTTCTACATAATTCATTGTATTTTTATCACTAACAATCATCTAATTTTTGTGTTGTATTTATTTAACTGATAATTTTACATATATAAATAGTAGTTTATATCTACTATATATGTTATATTAGCTTGCCTATAATTTTTTTTTAAAATTTATTAACAAGAAGTCTTAGGGATATTAACGATAGTTTAGGTTCTACATATTAACATTAGTAGGTGTTAGTTCCCCCCTGGTTCTCTCTATCGCAGGAGGAGGGATCCAAAGGATAATTGAGCCTTAAAAATTGTCGATAGTGAGCACACCAAAAGGCTTGAGATATTTAAAGAGATCCGATCTGGTTCACCTTCCCATTGTTGACAAAGGTCACCCAACTGACATCAAAAAAATGACACTAGGAGGGCATACTCAACCTTAAATGGCTACGAGAAGCTATAAGTAGCACACGATTAAATCCACTATAATAACGATAATTCATAGGTCAACCCTCCCCTTTCTGATAGTTCTTCTTTTCCTTATACGAAATCGATATAGAAAAATAGCAAGCCTTCAACTCCAACATAACCTCAAATTAGATCTAATATCGAAGAATTTTTACTAAGGTCTCACAAAGTTTTTTCCAGAACTAAATCAAGGTTACAATGAGAAAGGTATATTGAGAGACAATTATAACAAAATCTTGTAACTCCTCTTCATTTCCATCTAGAAGGACCTTCACTACTAGATGATCATGTAGCTAAGCCTCATGCGACCACTATGGTTAATGATCGATTACATGATTTCCTGACCAGTAGAATCACTAACCTTAAATAGTCAACATCTCAAATACTTGCTGGTGAATCTATTCAACCAAGTCTATTTGAATGTTTTGGTCCACGACCTTCCCCACCCAATTTTCAATCTTCCCATGAATATTCCTCTAGCGAAGAAGATTCTTCTTAGTCATATAAATCTAAGGGGCTCCAATAACAGGTGATAATCAAAGCCACCCAGGAAGTAACCAAAAAAATAATCTTGTAGCTCCTTGGCTTGATTAATATGTTGTCATTATTTGTGATGTGCAACACCCTCTACCCATAAACCCTCCCAAATTTCTCCCCAAATTTGACCATATTCCAAGCTACTGGCTAAAGATCAAGTCAAATCCTTTATGCTAACAATTATATAGGAAAACATTCAACACGAATATGTAGTTTGTATATTTTATATAATTTTTCACCTCTTTAGTAACATAAAATTGCATCATATTTTTTTTTCCTAGACAAATCCTTTCTACAAACAGAAGAAATATCCTTAGGTTCAATGGCTTAACCTACAAATAACTAAATAAACTATACTATCTTCCCCTAGAGATATTCTAAGTATAAGAATAAAACCTAATTGGTGTCTGCAAGTTGTGTTCTTCTTCTCTTGACTCACTCACTTTAGTTCCAACTTTAACTCCCAAAAGTTGAACCTACAAATTAGCCAAAACAAGTAAAGAGATCGAGATATACAACCAAATATATTAAAATAACTCTAAATAACAGATCAAGGAACCTTATTATACACATGATCTATATTCTAAGACATGATGTATGGGAAAAACAATGAAATTTCTATTAATGATGATAGAGAAATATTACAACCCTTGTTGAGGTCTTGATGTTGTGAATCTCTCCCTTCCTTCTTGTTCGTTCTTTGTCATAATAGTAAAGCCTTTAATCTCACCAATGCATAAGGATGGATTATGGACCTCGAGACTCAAATGGATAGCATAAGGGCAGAATCAGAGTCTCCAAAATCCAACCAAGACTTCTAGTTGTTTTAAATCCATCATACTAGGGCTAGATCCACTTTGGATGAAATTAAGTTCCATGAGATAAGGGATAAAGCCTCATTAATAGAAATTCGAGATCATATTCAACAGATAATGGATGAATCTGTTTCCGAAGCTTTTATAAGGGGAAGCTTTGAAATGATACTTTGTCTTTCCTCATTTCTAGGTTTCATCGCACTTTTCGTAAAAGAAACCTTTAATAACCAATGCAAGTTGTATGTATGCAACATGCACCACTGCACGTACTAATGGAGCAAGGTGCGACGGAGTCTCAAATTTGGGTTTTGAACCAATGTAATCCAAGATTGTTATAACTTTTTCGAATAGTTTTACTTTTTGCCTTGCAAGATATTAATGCAAAGTGTAACATATGGCAACATATTAGAGTTTGAGGCCTTTTTCTTAAATACGACAAAATGGTTTGTAGCAATAGTGGTTAACCACTATCTCCCATAATAAAATTATTAAGTAGTTATGGTTTTATTTTAATATATTCATTTTGAAATAGTTTCACAATAACTGAATCCACTTGATTAAAACTTAAAACTTCAACATATGTGATAATATGAAAATTTCTTATTCAAATGATGAATCTTTTATCATTAAATTTAGTTTCATATTCATATTCCTCCTCTTATTGATTGTTAAACTACAATACCATCCTATCTAATATATATTCCCTTATGCAGCAATTAGATATTATTATTAATATGCATGTCTATCGTTTGAAAAGTTCAAACAAATTAGATCTCATAGTTATTTATCTTTGGAAAACTCAAATAAACTTGACCTTATGACAACTTATTTAAATACTCTTAAAATTAACATAAACAACGTGTGTTTGTGTGTTATAACTAAATTGCTATGTCACAAAGTTGTACTCTTTACAATTTCATAATGGATAAATAGAGAAGTGAGTCCAAAATCTAATTCCTTCCTAAAATTAATATTTATTAAATACTTCGTAAAATTTTGATGTTGATGAATATGTGTATGTGACAATTTGATGAAATGATATTTTTTCTTTGAAATATTTTTATTTCACATTAACATAAATTGGTTGAAAACATTTGGTGACATGAACCTACATTGCTTATTTTTATTTTATTTTTTAAAATTTAATTTTACATTATTATACATATTAAGTGTTATTGAATTTTATTTTAAAATTTAGCTTTATTTTAATGATTTTCATTTTAAAATTTTAATATATATATATATATATATATATATATATATATATATATATATATATATATATATATATATATAGATATATATATTTATTTATTTATTTATTTATTTATTGATAAAACCTTTATTTCACTATAAATTAAATTTAAATCATAATAAAATTCTAAGCCCTAAATAATTAATTGTATATATATATATTTTTAAATCAAAATAAAATTAATAAAAAATTTCTCTTAAAATTTATAACAAAACAAATATTATTACAATTATTTCAAAAACCTATTGGCCTTACTCTTACTAGATTTAATGGCCAACAGGGACATGTCCAAGTACAAAATATACTACCAAAGATACAATGATCTCTTTTGACCCCTTGCCAAAAAATAAAGATCATACAAAAAAACCACAAGATATTAATTTTCATCTTAGTTTACTCAAACATGGTGATCTAGAGTTGAACTTGGAGGAGACGGGGGTCTAAACTTGCAATGGATGTGACTCTCCATCTTAGCAATCCATGTTTCTAGCAAGTCTAAATGTTCTCGGATTTGCCTCTACCCTTACCACAAGCCAACCAATCTATCATGAGTTTGCCACAATTTCCACTGTAGGTGTTCCATGAAGTCCAGGATATCACTGTGGTCATTTAGGAGAGCTTGGTCCAACTCAACAATAAAATTATGTAGCTTAGTAGAATGAGAATCATTTCTTGAGAAGATGGATGGTTTCCATCTTGAGAGAGAGAGAGAGAGAGAGAGAGAGAGAGAGAGAGAGAGAATCGAAATGGAGGATCCAGAGTCTCCCCAAGATCCTACTCTCGAGACATTTAGTGGTGCTAGACTTAATGCATGTTCATCATGCCCACCTTCTTGCATAGAGATGAATTCCCACTACCTTTTTCACTGAAACCTACACAAATCCTCTTGCTCTAGAGACATTTGGTGGTGCTAGACTCAATGCATGCTCATCATGCACACCTTATTGCATAGATATGAATTCTCACTACCTTTTTCACTGAAACCTACACAAACTCACGTAGATAATTCCACAATGTGATCCATATCAAAATTTTATGCATGTAGTCATATCCTCCAATGAGAGCTTGAGTGGACTCCCCACCTTAGGGAGAAAAATGAAATGTGAGACTTCAAAAACTTATCCCTCTTCAGACTCTACCAAAAAGAGGCATCTCTTACTTCCCACACAAGAGAAGAGAATATTTTGTGCGAAAAAAACCCCGAAGTCCATATTTTGTGGAAAAAAACCCAAGTCCATATTTTGTGAAAAAAACCCTAAGTCCACTCAAAGATGAAATTTCTTGCCCAAAAAACAGACCAAAGTCCTGCCTTAACCTAGTATTAAGGTAATTTAGTTTAAATTTAAACCTAATAAAACCAAATATAACTTTATTTCGGTATAAATTAAATTTAAATTATAATAGAATTTTAAAGATCTTCAATTTTTTATCAAATCTTTATAGAGAAAAAAATTATGACATAAAATTCCTTACGATATTAAAATCTTATCAAAGAAGTCTTAGAATAATTAAAGACAAGAAAAACTCATAATACGAGATTTCTAAGAAATATTACATTTAGGGTAGAAATAAGTCTTATGGTATATTTCGAAATGTTTTTGGGTTTCTCGCTTCGCTATGGAATGGATATGGTAGTTTTTGGAATGTCGTAAGAAGAGCGCCTTCACAAATCCTTCAATCTATTCATGTATTTCCAATGAAATTGGACAATCTAGGGCCTGCTCTTTTTTCCTTCGGCGGATTTTTGCCAATATATAATTTATAATTGAGTTGTCGTCATCTTTGCGTAGCGTTTATACCGTATAAGAGGCTAAGAATTGAATTGGAGGTGCCGAAATACATGCAACTACCATGGATGCCGGTGGCTCTGACTCTGAGCCTCTGATAATGGAGAATCACTATGGGAAAAGGGCTGCTGCAACATTGCAAAAAAAATCGCAGCAAAAAAAGTGCGCAGATCTTCCTATTTAAATGGAGCCACTATTTGTTCCTCTGAATGGAGCAACAAGTATTATGTCCTCTATGGAGTTCGAAATCCTTCATTATCTGAATGTGCGAGTGTTAATGCGTACGACAAGTGAAGCTGGTCATCCGCTTAAGGATTATTATAACGTTTTCTTTTCTAAGGATTATTATTAAATAATAAAAATAATTAATATATAAGAGATAAGATTTTGAATTGAATATTTAACTAAATTTTATTATGGATATTCTTAAATATATTTTGTGGTTTATATTGGAGTTGGGTTTGAGGAACATATATTTTCAATAAAATGAATGGTTGAGATTAGAAGCTAAAGGTACTTTGTCTAATACATAATCCAATAAACAATATGAAAAGCTTTCCAATTATTTTTCAGTTTCTTAAGTTTGCTCCTCTCTTTAATTCATTAGGAAATAATCTGTGAAATTTGGATATCATTGGCATATCTCTTCTTTTGGCATATTGGCGCATCCTTAACATGTCGGTTCTTTAGCATATTGGTGCATTAATTTGTGTTTGTTCTATTTGTCGACACTTCGGACATCCTTTGTGTTGTTTTGAATTTCATGCATTCCTTGTCCTTAAGTCCTACATTTTCTCGTTGATCACTTCAGTAATTTAGGATTGAGAATCAACCACTTCTCTGATTATGAATCTTTATGATCCACCTACTCCAAAGCCAAATCAACGGACGAAGTATAAGGGTGTTTCAATAATGCACAACGTTGTCAATTGAGTCTAGGAATTATTCTTCTTTTGATGTTTCTTCTGAAAAGGAATTTGTTGTAGAATTAAATCAAAATTTACAGTTGCTATCGAAATCATAGTGAAATCAATAGACACAAATTTCTTCTACTAAATTTTGTGGAAGGAAAACTAATAATAGAAACACACACAATCATTCAATCATAATGAGCATATTTTTAAATGGGGAACCCAACTAGGAAAAACCCATCCTCTATTTTTATTATATCATATGAGAACAATGATCTATTACAATCACAACTTCAATCCTTGAAGCTCAACCTGCACTGCAACACTGATCTCCACCTCTTGAGTTTGTTCTGCCCAATACCGAGGTAAAATATACCTCTTGCTTCTTCCTATTTCTTTGCACAATTCTTGCTCCTAAAGAATAGGAAAGCTCATATTTTCTTGCACAATTCCCAAGAGAATTAGCTCACCTGCTACATGCAAACTTTGTATGCTCAATATTATACAATAATGATTACAGTTATGCATTTTTCCTCCACTCCACTAGTAATTCCAATTGGATGCATGACTAGAGCTATTTTTATTAAATTGACTAGTTTACTAAGAAATCAGTAATCTAAAAACAATTACAACTACTTAATTGAACTCATACTAACTCTATTCTAGACTAGAGCTCAAATAACTATGTTTCACTAAATATAAATCCACTAGATTGCTATATCTTAGGAATCGACTCGTGAACAACTCTACTTCTTGCCCACAAACTTTAATTGATTGACTTAATTGAGTGACTTAGCCATGTCACTCCTGCTAACTACATGCCAACTCATCTTGTTGAAGTGGGAATTCAAATTTCTCCATTTGGCTAAGGCACAAGTCAAATGAAGCCTTTTCTTGCTACAATTTAACACTCCCTCTTAGCAACAAAATGGTTTTGAAAACCCCAATCCTGCTCCCATGTAACTCATACTTACCTCTTGATAATTTTTTTGTCAATATTTTTGCATCTCGTTCCTTTTTCAGAATGCACTTCAACATGACAATTCTCTTATGCACACAATCTCTAAGGTGATTATACATGATGTACATATGCTTGGATTTATCATGTGAAACACTCAATTTTTAGAGAGTTGTATACAACTTTGATTGTCACAGTGGATCATTGTAGGCCCCATCGCATAACTGAAGAGACCAACCAATATCTTTCTCATCCAAATAGACTCGCATGTTTCTTGACTAGAAACCGTATACTTGGCCTCTTCTGAGTTGAGTGCTATAGATATTTGTTTCATGCTACACCAAAAAACTGTTGTTAACCTAGCACTAGAGATAGCTCCCAATGTGTTTTTCCTATCTGAGGGACTCCCTTCCCAATCTACATCTGTGAATCCTTGGAGCTTCACGCCATCAATTTTCCTATACGATAAACCAAAATTGGTTGTGCCTCTGAGGTATCAAAGAACATGTTTTTCTACTTTCTAATGAATCTTAGTAGGTTCCACCATAGATTGACTAATTTGATTAACTACAAAAAAATATTGAGCCTTGTGTTCACCAAGTACATCAAAGACCCCATCAACTATCTGTTGGTAGTGGCATCTATTACCTCTTTTGTAGAAGCATCCTCTTTCATATCGCCGGTATATATAAGATTTTCCATGGGTCTGCAATCCTACATATGGAATCTCTAAAGGATTTCAAAGGTGTATTTCCCCTATCCAACAAATATTTATCCATATCTTTGCCACACCTCCAAACCAAGGAAGTAGTGCATCAAATCCATACCCTTCATCTCGAACTCTCTTGCAAGGTCCTCCTTGCAATACAGGATCAACCTCTCATCTCATTTTAGTATTAAATCATATACATATGAGACTAAGATGAGCAGACTTTCGTCTACCATAATGTAGTATAGATTAGCATCTGCTTCACTCTTAGTGAATCCCAATCCATTGAGATATGAATCTATGTGAGTGTACAAACAATGAGGTGCCAATTTGAGACCATAGAGAGTTCTCCTAAGTCTATGCACATGTGTCTCCTTGTCAAATGTCTCAAACCTCTCAAGCTTCTCAATGTAAATAACTTCCTTAAGAACTCCATTGAGGAAGGAAGTTTTAAGATCCATTTGGTGCATCATCGACCCCAAATGTGTTTTTAATGATAGTATGGTCTTGATAAAAGAGTATCTTTCCATAGGGGAAAATGTCTCCTCAAAATCAACTCCCTGCACATGTGAGAAGCCTTTGGAAACAAATTTGGCCTTGTACTTCTCAATACTACCATCAGCTACATGTTTCACCTTCTATAACCACCTAGAACCAACAACTGACTTATTATCAGGTCGAGGCACCACCTCCCAAACAGTGTTCTTCATGTCGAGTTATACTCCTCCACCATGGAATCTACCCACACCTATTGGGAAACTACCTCTTCAAAGGAAGATGGATTAGAATCTATCAATTTTGTCATGAGTGCAATATATCTTGTATATATGTCTCATGATCTCCTCTCTGTGCATAAGGAGCTAGGATCTCCAACCTGCTCTTGAGCTTCCTGCACCAACTTGTCTACAATCCTAGTCCTCTTCCTCCCTTATCCCGATGGATATTTATGAGTAGGTGCTTCCACTTGGTCTAATCTCTTCTCTTCCACATATGGTTGCTCCAAAAAATCCTGTGTATCTGACTGAGGCTCCTCATTTTAACTAGAAGCTCCTCCTTTGGTGGTATCATCAACTCTCTCTATCTCTCTACAGATTTCCTCATGGATTTCTCCTCATTAAATATCACATCCCTCCTCGTCCTAGTCATCCTGAGTGATATGAATGGAAAGTGTCATACACCCATGGTATTGTAAGTGGCATCCACACATGGTATTCATTCACCCATAGTATTGCAAGTGACATCCACCCATGGTATTCATCTTCCCATGGAATTTATCCATGGTATTGTAAGTGACATCTACCAATGATATTCATTCACCCATGGTATTTACCCTCCAATGGAATTTACCTGTGGTGTTATAACTAAAAAAAACTATAAGTAGCAAGTCACATTTTGTAAAAGGACAACTTGTCCACCACATTGTAGATTTTACATTTATTCTCGATATTAATAAAAAGTTTATTTTTGGTTTTATTTACTGTGTGTTCTCCTCTCTCTTTTTTTTCTGACTTTTCATTTTTTCATATCGTGGGGCCCTCTTCCCCTAAGATCCATTTTAATTTTTTAGATCTTGGGGGCCTTCCCCAAAGATCCAGATCAGTGAGTGAGAGCATGTACACCTGGTAAATATGAGGTGTCTCTGTGTAGCCTACATAAATCCCCTGTCTATAGTGGGCTCCAAATCTTTTCTTCTATCTTTGGAGACATGACAATAGACTATGGATCCAAAAATGTGAAAGTGGGAGACATCTGGCTTCCTCTGAGTGAAAGCCTCTTCAAGTGTAATCATTCCACGAATTTTCTAAGGGCTCTTATTCTTCAAATAAATATTTGTATTGCATGATTTTTTCCACAGGGATACTTGAAGTCCTAGGTCATACAAAATTCCTACACCACAAATATGTTATTCAAAATTTCTCTGAGATATTATCAAGAATTTGTTTCTATGTAGTTTTCAATACCTCTAATACCATGTAGAAATAACTTGGATTTTGCAGTTTCTAATCAAATCACACTTAAATCAATAGACACAATTTTCTTCTACTAAATTTTGTGAAAGGAAAACTGACAATAGAAACACATGCAATCATTCAATCACAATGAACACAGTTTTTACTGGGAGACCCAACTCGGAAAAACCACTCCTCTATTTGTATTATATTAGATGAAAACAATGATTTATTAGAATGACAAATTCAATATTTGAAGCTCAACCTACACTGCAATACATATCTCCTCCTCTTGAGTCTGTTTTTCCCAATACTTAGGAAAAATAGGTCTTTTTCTTTCTCCTATTTCCTTGCACAATTTCTTCTCCTAAAGAATAGGGAAGATCCTATGTTCTTATGCAATTCCCAAGAGAATCAGCTCACCCACTACATGCAAACTCTCTCCACTCAATAATATACAATAATTATTACAATTATGTCTTTTTCCTCCACTCCACTGGGTAATTCAAATTTCATGCATGAATAGGGCTATTTTTTAGTAATTTCAGTAGTTAACCAAGAGATCAGTGACTTAACAACAATTACAACTACTCAAATGAACTCATACTAACTCTATTCTAGAAAAGAGCTCAGATAACTTAGTTTTACTAAATATAACACCACTAGATTGCTAGATCTTAGAAATCAACTCATGCACAACTCTAATTCCTTCCAAAAAATTCAAATTGACTGACTTAAATAAGTGACTTCGCCATGTCACTCTTGCTAACTACATATCAACTCATTCTCGTGAAGTGGAAATTCGAATTTCTCCATTTTACTAAGACACAAGTTAGAAGAGGTCTTTTCTTGCTACAATTTAACAATTATGAGAAATTTCATATACTATATACATAACCCATTTTCATCCATTAACATCATGATTGGTTAGATCTATGGATTTACAATTATATTAAAGAACTTTGAGAATTAAAAGATATGGAAGTCATGGGAGATGTATTGATCTTAATATCGTTCAAGACAAGAAACATGAATGTTATGGTGTTCATAACACACGGGATAACATTTGAAAACAAGAAAACATGGAAGAAAAATGAATGTTATGATGTTCGTAACACATAGGATAACATTTGACAACAAGCAAACATGGATGAAAATTGCAGCCAAAATGTGTTGTTGGCATTACAAAAGAAATATTGACATTGCAACATGCATGGGATAATTAGTATTATGTTAGTCAATCATTAGACTCTAGAAAGATTGTCATTACAAAATGCGTGGGATAAGTGGTATTATGTTATTAAATCATTATACATGAGAAAAATTGACATTACAAGATAAGTGGTATTATGTTGGTCAATGTAATATCCCCAAATGGGAACACTCAACAATACCTGTTGGAATAATGCACTTTTCAGAAGTATGTTCACTGAAATGAGTTTGCAGCCCTTGGATCCCTTATATCCGGAGATCTAGCATCTAAATCCAAGAGGAGAGAAAAAACAAATCAAACTAGGTGAGGTAAACATACCTCCCACACCTAGTATAGCTGAAAAACACCCAAGAATGAGGCTGCAGCAATATGCAACAATACTGCAGGAAAATAATGCAGTTTTTGAGAGCATAAGAAGGAGACCAATAAGAGGGATCAAACTTCATATGTTCAGCAATAAATCAGATCTGTAATGAGACCCTTACAATATACAACAAAATGTAGAAGATGAGAATAGAAGAAATTACTCAAGAAAGAGGGCTACAACACATGTATTGACTGCAAAATAGCTTGACAACGTTATTTAAAAGAGCTGCAACAACTTTATATTACACTCTAGATCTAGAGGAGATCTGTGTACAAAAGATTAGATATATTTCATATCTGTACACTAGAAAGGCTCCTTTACAAGATCCCCTTGGGGTTTTGATCAAAACATGCAACACAGAGAGTAGGTATGAGATCTAAAGTAGCATATCTGCAGTAGTATTCAGAAATTTTTGAAGATTATTACAATAGAAGAAGATCAGATCTGTACAGAACATGGATCAGAAATCTAATCCATCGATCACCATAGTGAAGGGCAACACCCCGGCACCAGATATCTCTCCTCAAAAAGTGTGTCAGAACACCCTGCAACTTCCTTCTTGAAAATAACATAGTCCTGGAAGGGAAACTATGCTGTAGGTTGAAGCACTAGGTTGGCTTGATGCCAAGATCTAAAATATCATCTCCAAAGGTTCAGAACTCTCTTGCCCATGGGATAGAAGATTTTCCCAGTGAAAAGAGGCCCTGGAATGGCCTAGATCTGAGCAGATCTAGCCTCCACTTACTGCAGCTTACAAGGACAACCAAACCCTCAACGGGATCTGCATTATAGTTGGAAGATGAGCTTGGAAAAATGCCTGATAGTGGATGAGATCAACAAGACTCTTCCAAGAGCTCCTCAATTGAAGAGGTGGGATTCCTGAACAGGAACACCCTAGTGCTAAACAACACTATCCTCAACTAAAAGTAGAGAATGATATATGTCTAAACAGACAATATATTAATAAATATGCACAATCAACAACCTTCTTCTGTTGTCATCCTCTTCCTCTTATAGGATGAAAGTCTTGTCAAACCCTAAAGCATCTCAATGATTTAGATGCATTCACATGAGAAGCCTCGAACTAAAACTGCATTGTGCCTCTAGGAGATTTACTGTATCTAGATAGCATTGTTGATTTGGTCCTGGTTGACTTGGTCAAGTGCTCCAGTCTCTTTCACACCTAAGTGTGCTTATGTAAATAGCCTAGATTTTTCCATGTTCACATGTGGCATTGATTTATTTTGCTGATTAGGAGTTTTATTGATCCTCCTTTACATTTTTATTCATGAAAAAAAATATTGAAACAAAATTGTATATTCCCATTAGCTTGGGCTAATTGGGAATATTACAGTCCTCCCCTCCAAAATGTTGCTTGTCCTCAAGAAATTGATAGGGTGAGTGTTGCAACACCTCTCCTCCTTTATTGGTGACACCATAAAAGATAAAACTCTCCTCATGAGCTAAGTGTTCACCAATCCAAGCCTCCATGAAATGTTCCTCCAAAGTCATCATGAGATGTACAAAATCCATCCCACAAGGAGTCAAGAACTCAACAGAAACAAACATGGTAGGTCCAATACTCTCTCTAAAGCATGTAGCATAAGGTACATAGATATTTTCCATTTCATGTGGTACAGACAAATTGCCCATCCTCCCTCCATACAATCCCATGAAAAGTACAACTATAAAATCCAAATATGGAAGCATTATTACATATACACAAACAGAAATTTGAGCATTAGGAGGTGGGTCATAGTCCCACATATGGTTCCAGCACAATGCATTTCCTGCCTGCCTCAGATCAATATATGGTAAGTGGTTTCCCCACCACTTACTTGTTGCACAAGTTAACTCACCATGGCTGAAAATGTGAGATATGTTTGGTGCCTTTGGGAAGCACCCATCATGAAAAGGAATCTCCCTTTGCACAACAAGGGAGTGGCAAAGTTCAGAAATTTTAGTGGCCCAATATTTGCCATAAGATTTACATGATACAACACTCCTCTTGGGAGTCATGGCCTGCAAAAAAATGGTGAAAGAATGTATCAAATCAGAAAATGAAGCTTTCATTACATGATCAGATTTTTCACCATCAATGTTTCTTCTACACATGGAATTGTGCACAAATTTTTCTCCCTTTTCAAGAGAAGGAAGAAATGACTGAAATGACTCTTGCATAGATTCCTTTGGCTGCCCCAACTCCACATAGCTCTTGCATTCTAGAAAATGTTGATGTAGCTCTCCTCCAAATCCTTCCCATTCAAAGAATCTCATGATAGTGTTGTAGATCTCCATAGAATAGGTGGGGCTGAAACAAAACTCTTTGAAGGCACTTTGTACCATCCTCCCCTTGAGCTTGGAAGCTCTAGGTAATAAGATCCTATCATGATGATATATGACTCCCTCATGGACTAGATATACTTCTTCATGCAATTGGTCATCAAGCATCACACAAGTGTGAAGATCTTTGGAATAATCCACCAAAAACTGGGATTTCCAATATAGATCTACACTCCCCAACAATGACAATGCTGATGATGCATCAATAGGAATGCCTGTCATGTTGTTGATCTCTTTTTTGACATTACTTATGCCAAAGGTACAAGTAGGAATGAAATACATTCTCTTCTTCTCCTCCAACAGCGCAGAATCAGAAATGAAGGAGGGTGAGGATGATGAGAGAGGAAAATCTCCCTCCTTGTGCTTGCCCAAGCCTTCTAGCACTATAGCTGTGTCTTCTAATGCTCCCATCCCACCTGGATCTGATTTTGGAGCATCAAGCAGTGAGAGATCTCTCACAAAAACTGAATCAGGTGGCCTCCCAAGTGGCTTGCCACTAGATAAGAGTGCCCCTTGCAGAAATCTCATGAACATGAGAGAAGGGACAGTGAGGTCCTTGCTTCCACTACGCAAATCCATCTCTGTTTTTTGTTTGGAAGTGTTGTGTGAGGGGTAGGTATGCATGCCTTTGATTATTTAAAGTGTACCACTCTTCTTTTCCACCCATTCCATTTGTAAAGCCTCCCAACCAGTGGTGACTTTCCCCAATGTAATCAATCATTGAACACCCAAAATGACATTGGTGTCTGGTATGTCAACTACAAAGAAGTGATCCACCAGAGTGTAAGATCCCATGGTGACTGAAAGTGATGGAACATAATGCATGCATTGCATTGTTCTATCTCCTTGGACCAAAATAGAGAATCCCTCAAAAGTATCACTGGGTATTTCCCTCCTTGCACAAAATGGGATTCAATGAAATTGTGGGTAGCCCCACTGTCAATCAATACATAAACCCTTTGATTCATGATTGACCCTTGAAATATTAAGGTCAAGTACTTAGGTACTCCCCTAAAGGATGCAAGAGTTCCTCCAATAGGATAAAATGCTCCATTATCATCTCCTGAAGGTGTTGGATCTCCTCCAACATTGTCAGCATTGTGAGTCCTCCTTGAATCATCATCTTCATCTTCTTCAAGATCTGAGAAGACCTCTATGTAATGTGCTTTACCAGTAGCACATCTATGTCCAGGTACCCATGGTTCTTGGAAAGTGAAGCATAACTTCCTTCTCCTTATATCTTTCTGAACTTCATCATGAAGAGGCTTCTTGTATGAGCTCTCCTTGGAAGGAGCAACTTTCTATTCATTTCCTTTATAAGGGAAAGAGGGCTTATTCTGAAAGTTCACTTTGGCTTTTGGCAAGGCATATTGAAGGTCTCTAGCCCTCTCAATGGCATCATTCAAGGTAATGGCTTAGTATATTTAACCAACCCAAGCAGAGGTTCATCCAAGCCATCGATGAACATGTACACCCTCCTTGCTGCAAACAGATCAAGAACCATAACAAATAGTCTCAGAAATTCAGAGATATAAGACTCTGTATTAACTTACTGCTTTTTGCAAGGCTCATGAAAGGTGCTTCTATATCCTTTCTATCAAACCTCTCCACCAGTCTTCTAGTAAACTCAGAATAGGCAGTCACATTAGCATGGCCTAATGTAGACAACCCATGGAACCACCAGTTGTGTGCTTCACCTTCAAATTGCAGCGGTGCAATATTGATAGCTTCCATCTCAGGGAATTTGTTCAACTGAAAGTAGATATCCAGCTTTTCTACCATGCTTTGGCAGAACTAGTGGATGACCCATCAAACTTGGGTAAAAAGAATCGGCCGATAGAGTGATGTGGATCATGATTCTATGTGAATCCACCATCTCTATATTGATGCCTTGGTCTTCTCTTGTCCTTGAGGTGGAAAAACTCTTGAAAACTCAAGTGGTCCTTAAATCTCTGATTTTGAGACTCATATCCTTCAAATTAGTCTTCAAGGGATGCTTGCTCTTGAGGCCCGTCATTCTCCACAACCAAGCAAGTAGGCATAGTAGAGCATTGTGGAGCTTGTGGATGGTTTACTGGTTGATCATTCCAGTGGTGAGACATGACAGAGCTTTCTCCAGGATGAAATCTTCTAGGAGATTTCTTGATCCTGTCCATTCTCATCTCTTTGATCTCTCTAGCAAGATCTTGCATGGCTTTCAGAAGGGTTTTTGCAAACTCCTTCCCATATTCATCACTTCCAGATTTAGGAGATTTTCCCTTGTCTTTATCATCATTGGTGTAATCAAACTTATTTTGTATTCTTCTCAGGTACCTCTTCTCTCTATCAGTGAGGTGCCCCTCTTATTTTGAAGACATCTTGGCTCTTCAAGAAAGCAAAGCACAGGCTGTGCCAAGATGGTTGCTCTGATACCACTGTAATATCCCAAAATGGGAACACTCAGCAATACTTGCTAGAATAACGCACTTTTCAGAAGTATGTGCACTGAAATGAGTTTTCAGCCCTTGGATCCCTTAGAGATAGAGATCTAGCATCTAAACCCAAGAGTGGAGTAAAAACAAATCAAACTAGGTAAGGTAAACAGACCTCCCACACCTAGTATAGCTGGAAAACACCCAAGAATGGGGCTACAGCAATATGCAACAATACTGCAGGAAAATAACCCAGTTTTTGAGAGAATGAGCAGGAGACCAATAAGAGGGATCAAATTTCATATGTACAACAATAAATCAAATCCATAATGAGGCCCTTACAATATACAATAGAATGTAAAATACAATAATAGAAGAAATTCCTCAAGAAAGAGGGCTACAACACATGTATTGACTGCAAAATAGCTTGACAATGTTATTTATAAGAGCTGCAGTAGTTGTATATTACACTCCAGATATAGAGCAGATATGTGTACAAAAGATCAGATCTATTGCAGATCTGTACACTATAAAGGCTCCTTTACAAGATCCCCTTGGGGTTTTAATCAAAACATGCAACAGAGAGAGTAGATCTGAGATATAAAGTAGCAGATATGTAGTAGTATTCAGAAATTTCTGAAGATGATTACAATAGAATAATATCAGATTTGTACAGAACATGGATCAGAAATCTAATCCATGAATCACCATAGTGAAGGGAAAAACCCTAGCACCAGAGATCTCTCCTCAAAAAGTGTGTCAAAACACCCTACAACTTCCTTCTTGCAAATAACGCAGTTCTGGAAGGGAAAATGCATTGTAGGTTGAAGCACTGGGTTGGCCTGATGCCAAGTCTGAAATAACAGCTCCAAATTTTCATAACTCTCTTTCCCATGGGATAAACAACTTTCCCAGTGAAAAGAGGCCCTGGAATGGCCTAGATCTGAGCAGATCTAGCCTCCACTTGTTGGGGCTTACAAGGACAGCCAAACCCTCAACAAGATCTGCATTGTAGTTGGAAGATGAGCTTGGCTAAATTCCTGATAGTGGATGAGATCAACAAGACCCTTCCAAGAGCTCCTCAATGGAAGAGGTGGGATTCCTGAACAGGAACACCCTAGTGCTAAACAACACTATCCTCAGCTAAACAACAGAGAATGATATATGTCTATACAGACAATATATTCAGAAATATGCACAATCAACAACCTTGTTCTATTGTCCTCCTCTTCCTCTTATAGGATGAAAGTCTTGTCAAACCATAAACCATCTCATTGATTTAGCTACATTCACATGAGAAGCCTCCAACTAAAACTATGTTGTGCCTCTAGGAGATTCACTATATCTAGACAACGCTGTTGATTTGGTCTGGGTTGACTTGGTCAAGTGCTCCAGTCTCTTTCACACCTAAGTGTGCTTATGTAAATAGCCTAGATTTGTCCATGTTCACATGTGGCATTGATTTATTTTGCTAATTAGGAGTTTTATTGATCCTCCTTTACATTTTTATTCATGAAACAAAATATTGAAACAAAATTTTATATTCCCATTAGCTTGGGCTAATTGGGAATATTACAGTCAATAATTAGACTCTCAATTTCCAATATATATATATATATATATATATATAGAGTAAGATTTAATTATATCTCGAACAAATCTTTTTTCATTGATATTTTCACAACATCTTACTAAGAGTCATAGTGTCGATATTCGAGCCTCGATATCGAAATGTTAGTGGTTGACATGAAATAAAAATTAAGATGATTTATAGGTTACTTAGTTAAAACTCAAAAATACATTTATACACTCATGAAATATCTTTGTTCCTTGATATTTCCACCAACATTTTACTAATAATCATAGTGTTGATATTCAAGCTCGATATGGAAATTTTAGTGGTTGACATCAAATAAAAACTACGATCATTTCTAGGTTACTTAGTTAAAACTCAAAATTATATTTCTACACTCGTGAAATATGAAGATTTAAGATCATTAATGCCATCAATCATGTACTGAAGACTTTATTTTTCATGTATCATCATTTGTGCACAAATATTCCTATCAAGGTAATGGGGACGTAACCAAGTTCTTGAAATCAAAACAAATATATTCAATATAATAAAAACAATAATATTATTAAAACAATATAGAAATAGCAATAATAATTTTAATACCAATATTGAAAATTAACATCAATATTAATATGAAAAAATATTAATAATTTTATTAATATTATTAATTAAATTAAAGTTTTTAATATAATTAATATTAATATTAATAAATATATTAAATTATGTTGATTAATTTTATTTGCAAAATATTTTGGTATATAAATGGTATAATTTAATGTTTTTGGTGTATATTATATATATATATATATATATATATATATATATATATATATATATATAATCGATTGCTATTTTGTATTCCAAAAAATAGGAGAAAGTGTTCCATGTTTACATGCTAGATTGCCCGTAGTGCATTGGAGGAAGTAGCTACAACAAAATACTACATTTCCTTTGTTCCTAGTTTTTGAAAAGAGCTGAAAAACAGACAACGCATATATGTGGACAAACTGAGATAGCAGAAAAAAAAATTTAAAAGACATTTGTATTAGATGAGGGGAAGTTAATCAATGCTGATATGGCTGATATGGCATGCTGTTGAGACATCGGGATTGTCTTCATTGCCAGTATCCCTCATGTTGTTAGAGCTGGAGCTTGGAGATCTACGCTTCTCAAACATGAATTTGAGGATTTGTACTAATTCTTCTGCATGTGTGCACTGATTAGAGAGAGTGTTAAACTGATTTTGAAGAGAGGTGACCTTGTGGAGGAAGACATTAACATCTACTTCATGTTTTTCATCCAATATTTTTACCTCTATTTGCAGCTTTGCATCGAGGATTTTTTGGTGAGCTCTGATTTGTTCAAGCTCAGCTTGAAGATCCGCGCAGTGGAGACAATCTTCACTGTGAGCCATACTGGAGGTGAATGCTGATCCGATGGATGACGCAGTTTCCATTGAAGGTAGAGAAGGGCAAGGATGACAAGGGCGCAGCTTAGGGAGGTAGGTGAGAGGGGCAACAGATAAAACGAAGGAAGGATGGGGAGCAGGCAGCAGATGCGTAGGCTGCGGGATAACACCTAAGTTAGGTAGAGGAAACAATGTCGAAAAAACTAAGCAGCATAACAGAGCAGCGACAAAATAAATGGAAAGTGATGGGAGTGGAAAGCCCAATAAAATAGACAGAGGAGCATAACGGGGGAGGTTGTTACAACGTGGACAGGGAGCAGGGGGGTGACTGACTGAGCAGGGATCTGAAGGATAAATAGAGCCGCGGAGGAAGAGGCAGCCAGCTCAGGGGGAGACCCAAAGAGCTAAGATCACGGGAAGGTGGAGGTTGAAGGTACGATTAAGGCATGAAAGTGTAGAAAAGCCAGAGTGAGGAATCACATGAGATCTTAAGATAGACTGAAGCGAAATCATGGTAGGGAATTGATATTTAGTTCATCATTACACAAAATTGCCCCGAATTTCGTGCGCAAGCTCTGCTGGGAAGAAGGTCGGCGTCCTTGTTGTTTTTGTGGAGAATGTGATAGAAGGAAGTGCCTTTCATACCTTCTAAAAGGTTGCAGCACTTGTTGATCGTCTGGTGAAGGGCTATGCTTTTTATTGGGAAGTCATGCTTCATCATGTTGATAAAAATGGAGGAATCGCCAAAAATCATTGCATTTGAAATGTTGAGCTTTTTTAGCTGATACAAACCTTGGAGGAGGGAAAAGGCCTACGCTTTGTTGTTGGAGAGGGTGCCAAGGCCCCATTCAAAAGTTGTGAGAATAGTTCCTTTCGCACTTCTAATGATGGCTCCAGCTCCTGCAATGCTCGGAGTCATTTCTTAAGCACCTGTTGGGGTTCCCATGTTTTGGCAAGGTTGGCAATACCAAAAGATGAGACAACATAAAACCACTTTCAGACCTCAGGGTCTAGCCCTCCTGGGTCCAGAGAGCGATCTCTCTATATGAGCAAAGGTTTATGTCTATGAGGCTCAAATGTTATGATTTTAGGCTAGTTATAGGCACAAGGTTTGTTTTTTGATTGTTTGTTTTGGTTACTGGTTATCAGGAATGAAGGTTTTGATGTAAGATTAGTATGAGCAAAGATGAATAAGACAAAGGTGAAATATTCCAGGAAATATTCAGAACCATTGGGCAATGGAGTCAGGAAAGGATTTTCTTGCTACTCAATAGGCAGGCTTTCAATTGGGCTAGTCATCTGAAACATAGGATCTTTCAAGATGATTATGTGATATAGAGAGAAAGGAGTGAGGAGATAACATAGATTTCAGAGCACAAAGTTATGGATCAGCAGGTCGTACAAGGATCCTAGTGGACAGGGATAACTCTAATCCCCAGTGTTCTCAAATCTTCCGACTGAATCAATAACAAGAAACATCTAAGAAGTAAATTCATTTAATTCATACATCAGAGAGCAGGCAATAACATCCACTACACTGGTTAAACCAACTGAAAACACTTCTCAGATAAAACATTTCAGAAGATAAACATAAATGGAAAGGAGAGCAAGAACATAGGGTATCTAACAAGGGTAAATCCTATGTCAAACTTCTGATGCAAGCCAATAGAAACGAAAGGCAATGAATTTAAACACAGAGATAGGAAAACATCACCGCTGCTTCAGATCAGGATCCAAAGAAATGTGCTTGTCATATTGAATAACAATACCAATCAAGTACAATATTGCCGATAGCTAAATACTCCGACTGAAAACATATCCATCAACCTATCTTACAATCTTTACACAGAGGCTGAGTCTCAAAAGCAACTACTTACAGTTCTCTGATAACTAACCAACAACCTTTACAATAATTTCTTCCTGAGTTTTATAGCAGAAGATGAGCCGAGGAGGTAGGTGGAGCACTAAATGAAACATTAAAACACAGAAAGGTAGGAGAGGGCCAAAACCCATTCTGTTTTAAATCTATGCATTTATCCCTGGTACCTTTTTGGAACGAAGGAGTGATCTTCTTCAGCTTCCATTTACTTTGACATGGTCCTGATGTACTCTAGCTGCAATGGTACTCTGTGGTACTATGGGTGAATAAACAAACTAGTAATAAAAATGGAATGGTCTGCCATACTGCATTAACAACTGCTCTGGTAGCTTGGACTGTGTTCTGCGTGGAAATCTCTTCACTGGAGCACGGCACGGAGTAAAAAAAATATGGGCGCTCTGTCCTTCCATGGAGAAAAACATCTCTGCTGATGAGGCTGCCCTGATGACTTGGTTTCTGTGCATTGAACTCTCTACCGCTTCACTTATATCTTTATCTACAAAATCTTTCTGCTGTAATGAAGACTGTGCAATCATGGCGGCCCCTTTACTTCTGCACCCTGCAGAACATGCAACTGGACTCAGAAAACAATGCAATGGGAGGGTGGATGAAATGGTAGCACGGTGGCGGAGTGGTGGCTTTAACTACACAACGGTGACAAAATGCAAACGGAAGGGTGAGAACTCATGAATAATAGGGTTTTGTGGTAGAATGCAGCGCTGACCATTATATCATGGTCCGAGGACAAAGATCAACGGCGGAGATCAAGCGTCGGAATAATATATGAAAGTGGGCGGAACGACTATGAAATATAATACTTTCATGTAAAAGTCTTAAACTTTAGACTTCGAACAAAATACAAATAAATGAGAAGGAAATGCAATGAAATGCGATGAGGTGGGACCCAGCCGGAGGCGGAGGGCAATCAAATCTTGACCATTAGATCCTAGATCCAATGGATGGTCAGGATCAACTCGGAGCATCACAATCGGGAGGAGCAAGGGGAACACACTATATAAGTTTTCGATTACGATTGGGACAGGGGAAGCAATGGCCATTGGATTTACTCGGGGATCAACGGTAGAGATTCGTTCAGAGGGAAAAAGGGAAATAGAGACGGGATTGATGCGATAAGATCTGGGCCATTGATTTCAAATACGGACGAATGGCTGTGATTGAATCGGGAAATCGTAATCAGAGGAGGGACAGGGGTGACACATTTCAAAATTATGATTGCGATCGACAGTGGGAGCGCGATTGAGCGCTGACCGTTGGATCCAGAGTTCAGATCGATGGTTCACGTTCAATCGGAGGGACAACACCATCAGGGATCGAGATTTCGGACTTGCGATTGCAATCGAAGCTCGGGGCGTGATTGAGCGTTGACCATTGGATCAGCAGGGAGATGGACTTCTAGGATTTGATCGGAGAAATTGCAATCGGGGCGTGTGGAAGAGGGGATGTGATTGAACGCTGCGATTGCGATGGAGCGATTAGCGCTAGACCATCCGATCTGGCGAGGAGATCGACGGTGGAGAAGTGGATCGGGGGATCGCAATCGGAGGGGGGTGGGGTGGCACATATTAAGACTTCCGATTGCGATTAGGCGGGGAGTGTGATTAGCGCTCCGCCATCCGATCTTTATGTCAGATCAACGGTAAAGAACGCATCGCGGGACTTTGTTTAATAAAACAATCGCATCGAAACTTTTTTGATGTTACAAAGGATTGCACCCGCCCAACGGTTCCGATTGCGATTGGCGCTCAAGACTTAGGCGTTCGGTCTTAGGCTAAGGGCATATGTGGGGAAGTGGTAGGGGCTTGCTGTAAAGGGGCTAAACCCTATTACAAGGTCGGAAAGTGGGTTTTTAACCCATTTTAGTGCGTTCCAAGGCCTAAGGAGGGTAACGGTAGAGGGATTAAGGGGGAAATTGGGAAAATAAAGGGCAAGGGTGGGACCTCATGGGGATTTTGGGAAAATTTAGGAGGTTGATGGGGATATTAGGGGGAACAAAGGGGACTTGGAAAAAAAGGGGAAAAAGGACAAAATGGGGGAATTTGTGCAGGGAACAAGAGGCAGATAATGGCCTTTTTGAGAAAAATTTATCGTTCAGTAAGGCTCATGAACAACAGAAAAACAGGGGGAAACAGTCATAGGCAGGGAATTTAACAAGACTTCAAGGATGATGTGTTTTCAAGGGAAATTCATTCCTTGAAGGCTCATAAAACATTCTAGCCCCTTGCTTGCTTTGTCAAGGAATTCATAAGGGGCTAACAGTGGCTCCACATGGGGATGGCTTCTTCTTGAAGGAGTCAAGAATTCGAAAATTGATCTTTAGTGTAGGCCAGATGCCTGCTGCTTAAGCCATCTTTCTTTCCCGACTTTCAGCTACCACAAATATGTTAGATCGGCAAAACATCCCAACAATCTACCTACCCACCCTACAATCCTAGCATTTTTTCTTCTAGGGCGCATTTGAGCTAGCAGACCCTTTACATCATTTATTTTTAGAACAGAAAATAAACCTATTCTAAATATACCCTTTTTGCTCCATGAGACCAGATTATACTGTTGGTCTCATATGTTTCTCTACCTAATCTAATATCTGTTGGGACTAAACTTCCAACAGACTTCTTCTCTATATTCTACAACAGGAAATTTAAAAGCATTCAAACTAGGATTAAACGGTCTAGTATGCTGTAGATCCAAGGCACAAAGATAGTTTCACATGGAGAGAAAACTTTGCAGAAACTGAACAAAACCTTGAAGGCTTGAAATCTGAAACTTGAAGTATCCTTCTTTCTTTTTGTGACTCAAGATTTGAGCTTGTTAGAGTCACTTCCTTTTCATCTCAGCTCTGGTTTTGGGCATGTTAGAGTTGATTCTTCTTTCTTCTTTGCTGGCCCAGACTTTGAGCATGTTAGGACCAGCTGCTTTACTTGCTTTGGCTCAGGTTTTGAGTTTATTAGTGCCACTCTTTTGCATATCAGAGGTTCATGTTTTAAGCATGTTTGAACCTCTCTTTTTCCTCTATTTTTTGAAGCATTTTCTTTTTCTTGAAAACAAAAGGCTGCAATGGTATGTACAATGGAAATGGGAACTGAAAACTGTAAATTAGCAGAAGTAATGTTTGAGCATATTGATATTGACAGGGCCCCCAAACAGTTCAGTGCCATCTAATTCTTGTAAGAAGAAAGCATTGGGACCCACAGTGGCCTGGATGAGGTATGGACCTTGCCACAAACTGTCAAATTTGTTGTGCTTTCCTTTATCCTCTCTTCTCGAATCCCACTTCAGAACCTTATCTCCAACTTTGAAATCAACAACTTTGGTTATTTTTTCAAAAAATTTCGTTATATTCTCCTGAACCTTCACTGCTCTGTTGTAGACCTCTTCCCTTGTTTGTTGAAGATGGATTGTCTGATTTATTCTCCTCACCATGTTGTCTTCTTCTGTTTGGATCTCCTGGATCAGTTTGATCACTGGTATCCCAAGGTTGGTAGGGAATACTGCTTTTGTTCCATAGACAAGCTGAAAAGGTGACATGCCAATAGACTTCTTGGTTGTAAGCCTGTCGGCCCACAAAGCATGTACTAGCTTGTTATGCCATGATTTTTTGTTCTCTTCCAACAGTTTCTTGATGATGATCACCAGGCTCTTGTTTGATGATTCATCTAATCCATTACCTTGAGGGTAATAGGCAGTTGAATGACCAAGTGCTATTTGGTACCTGTGACAAAAATCAACGATATTTTTGGATCCGAAAGCAGTAGCATTGTCAACGATTATTTTCCTTGGGCAGCCAAACCGAGAGAGGATGTGACTTTCTAGGAAACTGATGATGACTGAATCTGTAGCATTCCTAGTGGGCACGGCCTCTATCCACTTAGTGAAATCATCTGTGGCTGTTAGGATCCATTTGTGCTGAGCAGAAGAAGCAGGGTGAATTTCCCCTATGAAATCTAGGCCCCATTGTAGAAAGGGACCTTCAACAGTGATGGGTTGTAGGGGTAAAGGGAGGAGTTTTCTCTTGCCCTCAAATATCTGACATTTGTGGCAGGAAACTATCATTTTATGAACATCATTGAAGAGTTTGGGACAATAGTAGCCAGCTCTGAGTATTTTGTTTGCAGTGGCTTTCCAACTCAGGTGGCCTCCACATTCTCCAGCATGGAATTCTTGTTTAACCCTCTCTGCCTCATTTTCAGGAAAAAAATTTAGCAATAGACCATTAGGATTCTTCCAGTATAGGTTTTCATCTAAGATGCAGTAATTTCTGAATTTTAGATTTAAGAATCTGGCCTTGGTCTTTGATAATCCGAGAGGGGCATTGAGGTGTGTAAGCACATACAGAATGTCGGAATACCAAGGAGAGCTCTGAAATTTTTCCTCAACGGTGAGATCAGGAAATTCTTGTTGCTTATCCAAGGTACTTATCATGTTAATGTATAGGGCTTGTAGGTTCGATTCAGCCATTAACTTAGCTAAGCCTTGACCTTTAATCAGTTTGGTGGGTTTTATCTCAAGGTCATATTCTAGGATCACTTCTATCCATTTGCCCCTTTTTCCATCTGGGTCTTGGGACAGTATATCTTTGACTATGATGTTGGGCACATAAGCTACAGTGTGGGAATGCAATATGTACACCCCGAAGTCTTTCAAGGCCTTAATTAGAGCACGGGCCTATTTCTCCATGATATTGTATTTCAAGGGTGCATCTCTGAGTGCTTTGCTAAAAAAGGCAATTGGCTATTCCATTCCCTCTATGTTTTTCTGTAGCAAGACTACAACAACTGTATGCTCTGAGGCAAATGAAAAGATCAGGAAATATTTGGAGAAATCTGGGCTGATTAGGACGGGAGCTTGGGTAAGTGCAAGTTTCACTGATTCAAAATATTGTTTTTCTCCCATGGTCCATTTAACTCATGCACCTTTCTTCAGCATGTTAGTCATGTTCCTAAGATGTTCAGCCACATTTGGAATAAACCTCCTAAGGAAGTTAATATTTCCAATGAAAGATTGTAATTCCTTGATGTTTCTGGGGTGCGCGATCTGTAGTATTCCCTCAACTCGTTGTGGGTCTATCCTGATTCCCTTCTCGGATATAATGTGGCCAAGGAGTTTTCCCTCCTGTAGCCCAAAGACAGTCTTTTTAGGGTTCAGGGACAAACCAAACCTTCTGCATTTTTCAAAAACTTTTCTCAGATGTTCTAGGTGTTCTTCTTCAGTCTTGGAAAATACGGTTATGTCATCCAAGTAGATAACAATGAAATGTCCTATCTCATCTGAAAATGCTATGTCTATCGCTCTTTGGAAGGTGGCTCCAGCATTCATCAATCCAAAAGGCATATTCACACACATGAAGGTACCCCAAGGAGTGGTGAAGGCTATTTTGAGTTGGTCTTCTGGGATTACTAAGACTTGGTTATATCCGGAGAAACCATCTAGCAGGGAAATCCTCTTAGAACCTACTACCTTTTGAAGAATATGTTCCATTTTAGGCAAAGGGTAATTGTCTTTGAGTGAGGCTCTATTGAGGTTCCTAAAGTCTATGCACAATCTGATTTCTCCTGGTTTCTTCCTTACAGCCACTAAGTTTGATACCCAATCAGAGAACCTCACAAGCACAATTATACCTGCTTCAAACATCTTCTTGATATCTTTCTCTACTGCAGGAAATTTTTTGGGATTGATTCTACGAAGTTTTTGCCTAAAGGGCTTTTTATTTTCTTTCAGGGGTATTTTGTGCTGGATTATGTTTGTGTCATAGGCCTTTAAGTCTTCATAGCTCCATGCAAACACATCCATGAATTCCTTGAAAAGGTCAATGTATTTCTTCTTCATGTCTACAGGTAAAGACTTAGCCAGGTTAATCATTTTGGGCTTATCTTCAGTGCCTACGTTGCATTCTTCTACATCAGAGCCTGCATGTTCTATAGTGGGTTTTTTTGCGACATCATCAAAGTCAAAGAGGTCCTCTAAGGGTGCCAGGCCTCTGGGTATATTCTTAGCTTTGGCCTGCAGCACCTCTACCTCTTCACTATCTGCATTTTCACATTTGCGATCTGGATGTCCAGTATGTTCGTCTAAATATTTTAGTTCTATGTTACAGGGTGTTTCTTCCTCATCTGAGGACTCATCACTTAGTCAGTTATGGTTAGATTTAGAGTCTGAATCAGAAAATTCAAACTCGTTTCTGCCTACCAAAAAATCTTCGATCTGTTTATCACCTTCAAAAACCTGCCAATATTTTTCGTTGTCTGGCACAACAGGTCTAAATTTGGTTTGAATGATGATCTGTTGGTCTATGGGAGTCCTGGGGTAGGAACTGGCTAGGCAAGCTAATCCATTTGCAATGACATTTTGACTTCTAGAAATGAACACTAATTTGTATTCAACAAACGTTTTCAGCAGATCCATAGTGTCATTCCTATATGCCCTCATCCTAGGATGTTTCGTTGTGTATTCCCCGTTTACCTGTTTAATAATTAGCTCAGAGTATCCACGCACCTTAATCCTACTTGCTCCTAATTTTCTCAACATCTTTAGACCCAGGATTAGAGCCTCGTATTCAGCTACGTTATTCGTGCATTTGAAGTGCAGGTTGCAGGCGTGACTCTCTGCGTAATCATTCTCTGTGTTATGAATCCACACTCCTACCCCGGCAGTTCTTCTGGTGCATGACCCATCGAATTTCATCACCCACAGGGGTTCATTTTTGCTTTCGTTATCACCCTCTTCCCTATAGCTAGTTTCGCCATTATGTTGCATGGTAGGGTCTATACTAGGCTGTGGATTAATTTGTTCCACGTGAAATGTATTCATTTCAGGGATCTGGTCAGATGGTTTTTCATGCTTTGTTTCTTGTTCACTCGGGGTTAGGTCTCCACCGCATGTCCTACAGGTTTTATTGCGGTTTTCTTCTTCATTGTCCTCTAAATATAGAGCAGCCATTATGTTGAAATCAACAGCTTCTACCTCTCCTTTTATGTCTCGTTTTTGGGACTCTAGCCCTTCTAAAGATCCATCATTAAAAAATATGAAGGAGTCAAGGTCTGTATGTACAGAATAGACAGGTGAATTTTCTGGTTTTTCGGGGCTACTGACTAGGAATTTCATTTGTGTCTCCCTATACAGTTTTCTAAGTTGGCCAAAAATTAGGATTATGGCATACGAGCCATCCATCTGCATTGTACCCTGCAGCTTGGCTCCCCATGATATTGATAATAGCATGCCATACTTGGGTGGCACATCTGCCACCACAACATCCATGACCATTCATTTAGCTGGGATTTGAGTTAAGCTCACACACAAGTCTTTGATCAGGCCTAAGCATTTTACTCTGCTAGAGTCGAAAGAGTATAAATCTTTGTAAGGTATGGTTATCTCTAGACCTAGCCTTTCCATGACTACCTTAGGCATTAGGTTGTGTGATGCTCCAGAATCATGCATTGCATTGTGCAGGATCTTATCATGAATGTTGAGACTAATATAGAAATACAGAACTACCCCTTCCTGAAATTACCCCTCTATCTTGGGACCAAACAAAAGGGCAGGTTGATCATCATTCAGATTGACAGAGTCACCATTCTCACCTAAGTTCAAAGCTCTCAAAATCTAGCCTGTATATACATCCTGAGTGGCCAGCTCAAAAAGTGGGACAGAGATTTTAATTCTTGCAATCTCACTTTCCAAATTGAAAGTGGACTGACTCTTTGGAATGCTCATCTCCCTTTTATTTGCCACTGCCTTAGTGGCTGAATCAATGGGTAGATCCTCATTATGTACAGTGTTTGTGACAGTTTTATCAGGAGCACTAACTACAGTGCTAGTGCTTCTAGCTAGTTTACCTTGTACATTAGTGTTTTGGTTGTCTTTCTCTCTATTCTTTCCAGAACTCTCAACTGCTGATTTGTTGGTTTCAGCAGTTAATTTAGAAGTTTTCTCAGGCCTCTTTTTGATGGTAGTCTCAGAAGCTTTGGGTTTGGCAGTTTCTTGACTCTTTTTGCTTCTAACTTCATATTGTTCTCTGACCTGCATCATGGCATTTTCAAATCCTAATCTGTAATCTTCATATTCCAACCATTCCTCTTCCCAACCAGAGGGTGAAGGCTGGTATTCTTCTGAATAACAGTTATGGATTGAATCTTCTGTTCAAAACATATTAATTGTGTTTCCCTGAGACTCTTCTATGATTCCCTCATCTTCATCAAGAAATTTTTGGCATGGGGGAATAACCTGTTGATCTAATTCTTTTTGTCTGTTGGGAGTGTTATTGTTTCTCCTAAAGTTTTGGTTCTTATTTTGGTTTCTGTTCTGATTACTGACTGTGACAACCATTTTTTCCATTATTTGTTGTAACCTTTCCACATTTTTAGACAGCTTATCATAATTTTGGTTATATGTGGAAGCTACATTGTCATCTCTATATGTTACCCTTCTCTCGGATTTCAGCCTTGCTCTTTTCTCAATCAGGTTGGGTTCTATATTCACTGCTCCTTTCTGCATGTCCTCCAATGCGTTGTATTCCTTATCTCTAAGCTCGTAGGCCATGTCAGCATCAAAACCCTCAGGGTATTTTGCTAGGGCCATGCCTTGTGGAGGTTTCATATGTGGAGGGAGAGCATTATAAATGTTTTTGAATCTTGTTGTGTAATCATGAACACTCTCTCCTACGTTTTTTTTAAGGGTCATGTATTCTACCAGGAGCTGGTGAGGGTTTGCCCTAGTTTCCCATTTGTTTATGAAAGTCTGATACAAGCCCAGAAGATCATTGATTCTACCTGGAGGCAGGCCCTTAAACCATTTCTTCACATCACCCCCTAAGCTTTGGGCAAAGATTCTCATTTTGACAGTATCATCATCAATTTCCATGTAGTCAAAATAATCTTCCATTTTATCTACGTGTTGCTAGGCTGTGATGGATTCCTTTGTAGTGAAGTGTGGGATTTTTTACTGATAATCATTAGGTAAGGGTACTAGAGGCTGAGGTAAAACCAAAGGTGCATACCAAGCTTCCATGATGATGTTTTGATGAGTTAAAGGGTTGGCTTGGGCAACTGGTATATGGATGACAGGGATACTATGACCAGCAAAGGACTGATGAGCAGACCTAAGGTGACTGAGCCCCAAGTTTTGTATGAAATTTAAATCATGAGGTGTAGATGGAGGGGTCTGTCTATTCCTAAGGTGTCTGCCACCTTGCTGTGGTGAATCAGGAAGCTCAGAGTATGGCTGGTCTAAGCTACTGAATGACCTAGTTCTAGATAAGTTGTTTGGCTGGTCTAGGTCAAGGTGAAAATGTGAGAGAGCTGTCAAATCTTCTGGTGCAGAATTAGCTCTATGGATGTGTTTGGAAATAGTTGATCTTTTAGGTGTAGGAGCTCCCTTGAGGATGCTCTCAGGATTGTCAACTATTTCAAGTGGGTCTGGGTTAGGGTAAGCTCTTGTATGAATGGTTCTAGAAGCTAGAAAGTTTTTTTCTAATCCAGCAGCTTAACCCTACTTGTCACTTCTACCGTGGTTGATGTTGTTATGGGGGGTTGGTCTCCCAGTGGAGTCTTTAAACGTTTATGAAAAATTGGAGTCGCCAGGTGGAGGGTTTAGGAAGTTTTTGGAGGGTACACTGTCCACCTCAGTGCACTAGAGATGTCCCTTTTCAAGGATGTCTTCCCGAAACACAGCAAACTCTAACCAGAGATTGACTGGGAGGGAATTTGCCAGATATGTCACCTCCGAAAGAGTGTGAGATCTGGAGGCTACCTGGCCCTTTCTAGGCTCTGTCTAAGAGTATGGGGTAAAACACACAAGAGGTAAGCACAATGTAAGTGTAATTGTTTTACTACCAACCTGACCAGAGATTTTAGGTTTTCTGAGGGTTTGTGATATAGTAGGATGTGAAATACTCAGAAATTCCCCAATGGAGTCACCATTATGTTGGGGTTCCCATGTTTTGGCCAGATTGGAAAGACCAAAAGATGAGACAACATCAGAACCACTTTCAAACCTCAGGGTCTAGCCCCCCTGGGTCCAGAGAGGAATCTCTCTATATGAGCAAAGGTTTATGTCTATGAGGCTCAAATGTTATGATTTTAGGCTAGTTATAGGCTAAAGGTTTGTTTGTTTGATTGTTTTTTTTGGTTGCTGGTTATCAGGAATGAAGGTTTCGATGTAAGATTAGTATGAGAAAAGAGGGATAAGGTAGTGGTGAAATAGTCCAGGAAATATTTAGAACCATTGGGCAATGGATTCAGGAAAGGATTTGCTTGCTACTCAATAGGCAGGCTTTCAATTGGGCTAGTCATCTGAAACATAGGATCTTTCAAGATGATTATGTGATATAGAGAGAAGGAGTGAGGAGATAACATAGATTTTAGAGCACAAATTTATGGATCAGTAGGTCGTACAAGGATCCTAGTGGACAGGGCTAACTCTAATCCCCAGTGTTCCCAAATCTTTCGACTGAATCAATAACAAGAAACATCTAAGAAGTAAATTCATTTAATTCATACATCAGAGAGCAGGCAATAACATCCACTACACTAGTTAAACCAACTGAAAACACTTCTCAGATAAAAAATTTCAGAAGATAAACATAAATGGAAAGGAGAGCAAGAACATAGGGTACCTAACAAGGGTAAATCCTATGTCAAACTTCTGATGCAAGCCAGTAGAAATGAAAGGAAATGAATGTAAACACAAAGATAGGAAAAAATCACCTCTGCTTCAAATCAGGATCCAAATAAATGTGCTTGTCATATTGAATGACAATACCAATCAAGTACAATATTGCTGATAGCTGAATACTCAAACTGAAAACATATCCATCAACCTACCTTACAATCTTTACACAGAGGCCGAGTCTCAAAAGCAACTGCTTACAGTTCTCTGATAACTGACCAAAAACCTTTAAAATAATTTCTTCCTGAGTTTTATGGCAGAAGATGAGCCGAGGAGGTAGGTGGAGCACTAAATGAAACATTAAAACACAGAAAGGTAGGAGAGGGCCGAAATCCATTATGTTTTAAATCTCTGCATTTATCCCTGGTACCTTTTTGGAATGAAGGAGTGATCTTCTTCAGCTTCCATTTACTTTGACATGGTCATGATGTACTCTGGCTGCAGTGGTACTCTGTGGTACTATGGGTGAATAAACAAACTGGTAATAAAAATGGAATGGTCTGCCATACCGCATTAACAACTGCTCTGGTAGCTTGGACTGTGTTCTGGGTGGAAATCTCTTCACTGGAGCATGGCACGGAGTAAAAACAGTATGGGCGCTCTATCCTTCCATGGAGAAAAACATCTCTGTTGATGAGGCTGCCCTGATGACTTGGTTTCTATGCATTGAACTCTCTGCTGCTTCACTTATATCTTTATCTGCAAAATCTTGCCACTGTAATGAAGACTATGAAATCACAGCGGCCCCTTTACTTCTGCACCCTGCAAAACACACAACTAGACTCATAAAACAATGCAATGGGAGGGTGGATGAAATGGTAGCGCGGCGGAGGAGTGGTGGCTTTGACTACACAATGGTGAAAAAATGCAAACGGAAGGGTGAGAACTCATGAATAAAGGTTTTGGTGGTAGAATGCAGCGTTGACCGTTAGATCATGGTCCGGGGACAAAGATCGACGGTGGAGATCGAGCGGCGGAATAATATATGAAAGTGGGCAGAACGACTATGAAATATAAGAATTTCATGGAAAGTCTTAAACTTTAGACTTTGAACAAAATACAAAGAAATGCGAAGGAAATGCAATGAAATGCGATGAGGTGGGACCCAGTTGGAGGCATAGGGAAATCAAATCTTGACCGTTAGATCCTAGATCCAATGGACGGTTAGGATCAACTCGGAGCATCACAATCGGGAGGAGCAAGGGGAACACACTATATAAGCTTCTGATTGCGATTGGGACAAGGGAAACGATGGCCATTGGATTTACTTGGGGATCAACGGTGGAGATTCGTTCAGAGGGAAAAAGGGAAAGAGAGACGGGCTTGATGCAATAAGATCTGGGCCATTGATTTCAAATATGGACGAATGGTTGTGATTGAATCGGGAAATCACAATCGGAGGAGGGACAGGGGTGACACATTTCAAAATTGTGATTGTGATCGGTAGTGAGAGCGCGATTGAGCGCTAATCGTTGGATCCAAAGATCAGATTGACAGTTCATGTTCAATCGGAGGGACAGCGCGATCGGGGATCGGTAGTTCGGACTTGCGATTGCGATCGGAAGTCAGGGCGTGATTGAGCGCTGACCGTTGGATCATCAGGGAGATGGACGACTAGGATTTGATCGGAGCAATCACAATTGGGGGGCGCAAAAGAGGGGATGCGATTGAACGCTGCGATTGCGACAGAGCGATTAACGCTGGACTGTCTGATCTGGTGGGGAGATCGACGATGGAGAAGTGTATCGAGGGATCGTAATCGAAGGGGGGTGGGGTGGCACATATTAAGACTTCCTATTGCGATTAGGCAGGGAGTGCGATTAGGCGGGGAGTGCGATCTTTATGTCAGATCAACGGTAAAGAACGCGTCGCAGTACTTTGTTTAATAAAACAATCGCATCGGAACATTTTTAATGTTACAAAGGATTGCACCCGCCCGACGGTTCCGATTGCGATTGGCGCTCAAGACTTAGGCGTTCGGTCTTAGGCTAAGGGCATATGTGGGGAAGTGGTCAGGGCTTGCGGTAAAGGGGCTAAACCCTATTACAAGGTCGGAAAGTGGGGTTTTAACCCATTTTAGTGCGTTCCAAGGCCTAAGGAAGGTAACGGTAGAGGGATTAAGGGGGAAATTAGGAAAATAAAGGGCAAGGGTGGGACCTCATGGGGATTTTGGGAAAATTTAGGAGGTTGATGGGGATATTAGGGGGAACAAAGGGGACTTGGAAAAAAAGGGGAAAAAGGACAAAATGGGGGAATTTGTGCAGGGGAACAAGGGGCAGATAATGGCCTTTTTGAGAAAAATTTATCGTTCAGTAAGGCTCATGAACACCAGAACAACAGGGGGAAACAGTCATAGGCAGGGAATTTAACAAGACTTCAAGGATGATGTGTTTTCAAGGGAAATGCATTCCTTGAAGGCTCATAAAACATTCTAGCCCCTTGCTTGCTTTGTCAAGGAATTCATAAGGGGCTAACAGGGGGGTATATTGGGCCCTGAAATTGTCATTCACTTCCATTTCATTTTCACTTACATTTTCATATTCTCACCTTCACTCCACCTCCATTTCATTACATTTACCTTACCATTACCACTATTGGGTTACATTTATGTTTTTCCAAACTTTATTCATTCCTAGTATTTTTAAGTGAATTTGTGGTTAAAAATTAGAAAATAATATGCACATACTTATACCTAACAAGTGGAATGAGTTTGTTTCCATGTGTAGGTCAAAAAGAAGCTTCCAAAAGACCCTTATGTGGCCTCCTAAGGCCAAATTCGAATTTGGATGGAGAAGATCATGGGATCATAAGGATATGTGTCTCATTTCCTATTTCTATTGTAACTCTAATAAGACATGTGCCTTATCACTTCATATTTGAATTGTAACTCGAGATATAGGAGGAGATTCATGGAATCTCATTAATGAGATAGCTTCTCATTTTTTTTGTATAAATAGGGGAATCTTTCTCCTACCAAATCATATGTAAAATTAGAGTTACACTCAATCTTTGAATACAGAATTGGATTTTGGCACCTTACTCATGAATGTTCCTTCATTTTGACTTGGTTTTACTTACATATGGAGCATCTCGATTTACCATCTCTCATACTTTTATATCAGCTACCTAAAATGTGTGAGATTTACTTGCTTTTATAGATTAAAGTTCATTTGCTTTCTTAGTATTAGTTTTAGAATGACTGTGTAATATTTTCTTTTCTAGAAACATTTCAAGAGGATAGATTTATCTATTTTCCAATTGGATTAAGTTTGAGGCAATAGAGCTCATAGTTATTTAGTTTCCTTTCATGTTCTGTTATTTAATTTCTTAGATCAAACTATCTATTCATTGTATAATTGAATGTTCTTAAAAGATCAGGTTAAGAAGGTGACTTGTCATACTTCCAAATTGGGTGATTGAATGTTTAACCTATACAATCATTGAGCTTTACTTTTACATTATTTTAAATTATTTTTTTAGATCCTCATTCAATTGTATAATTGGGTGTTCTCAAATATCATTTCAAGAAGGTGATTTTATCATATTTCTAAACTGAATGCTCGAATACCTAATTTATTCAATTATTGAGTTTTCCCTTTACATGCTTTAATTGCTTTCCTATATTTAAAGACTAAAGTATAATCGGTTTCTTATACATCATCTCAAGAGGGTGATTCTATCATACCTTCATATTGGATGCTGGAGTGATTGAACGTACCTTAGTTGTTTTCTTTTACATGTTTTGAAATGCTTTCTTAGATTAAAATTTCAATTCCTACAAGTGTGATTGTGCGCGCTATATTTTCTTTTGAATTTTCTTTCTTTCTTTTCGTTACTTGATTTCATAGGTTATTTGAATTTCATTTTCATTATTTGATTTCATGGATTAAATGAATTGGTTTTCATTATTTTGTAGTTAGATTGATCTAAACTGAAAGATCATTTCTAGCACATATAGTGCATGCATGCTTCACAAGCTTACGAAATCCTCGGGTTGAAAAATTAAATGACAGGAAATTATTTTTCCCCAATAGTTTTCCACTAAATAATAGTGTCCCATGCATGAATCCCATAAGAATAATAGATGGGACTTTTAGGTCCTTGCTTCCACTGCGCAAATCCATCTCTGATTTCTGTGTGGAAGTGGTATGTGAGGGATATGTGTGCACGCCTTTAATCAATTGAGATTTTCCACTCTTTCTATCTACCCATTCCATCTGCAAAGTCTCCCAATCAGTGGTGACTTTCCCCAAAGTAATCAACCATTGCACACCCAATATGACATTAGTTTCAGGTATGTCAACCACAAAGAAGTGATCAGTCAATGTATAAGTTCCCATGGTGACTGATAATGATGGAACATAATCCATGCATTGCATTGTTCTATCTCCTGGGACCAAAATAGAGAATCCCTCAAAAGCATCAGTGGGTATTGCCCTCCTTTGCACTAGTTAGGCATCAATAAAATTGTGGGTAGCCCCACTATCAACCAAAACATAAACCCTTTGATTCAAGATGGAATCTTGAACTCTTCAGGTCAAGTACTATTACACTAAAATTTGTCACCATGACATTTAGCTGTTCATATGGGTCTATCAACACCTATATCATGCTCCCTTAGAAGTCAAAAACCCCAAAGTTCCTAGACCAAGTCTTGAATTTGGAGAAAAGCTCATAAAAATCATAAAAACCCTAGTACCGTACTTTTCCTTAGCTTTACCCGTGGCACCACATATTTTTTCTCCAAAAACTGTGGCACTGACCGCATGTTTTCTTCATTAAAAGTGTGGACCCCTATAAAAGGTAAAATGAGCGGAAAAGCAAGTTCTAGAAGCCCAGTTGGTCGAATATTCTCCTAGCTGGAAGCTTCTAGAAGCGTTATATGGTCGAAAATTTACTCTATCATGAACATTCATTCCTTCATTAAAGGAGCCTATTCCTTGGATTTTGGAACTTAATCCCTTGATAAGGGGACTCTATCCCTTCCATTTTGGAGCTGGAACCACTTTCCTTCTCCTATAAATTGAAGCTTTGGTTCAGTTTCAAGGGTACTTACTTAGACTGATGGAGACTTTGAGAATTGGAGTGAGACTTGAAGAATTTTTGAGGAGAAATTCTGTAAAAATTCGGACTCTCATAGCTAATCTTTATATGGGAATTATTACACACCCATGTGCTTTAGCTGAGAGAGTGTAAGGCTTGTCAGAGTAAAGGAAATGCCTATTCCGGACCCCAGGAAGGCCTGTACAACATCAAGGCAGACACGGTTGTAGGGCTCTTCTTAATCAAATATAATACGAATAAATATTGTTTTCTCAATGAGTTCTTTAATTAAGTAGCTTGTTTATCATGTTTTATCAATGATATATTTAATTTATTTACTCATTTCTTGAATTCCTTGATCATCTTGATAGATATATAATTCGTGAATTAGTTTATCCTATACAGGTGCTATTATTTTTTCCATGTTTGTGATTGCAAATCTTTGAAGACGACTCTTTCAAGCAACTGGAAAGAAGATTATTACAAATAGCATTGAACTACAGGTAGGTCTTCAAAACCCATGTTATAGCTAATTAATGAATTGAATATTATCTAGAGAAAATAGTTTTTGTTTGTCCGTTTGTTGCTAGTTGTCCGTAGGACACTTGGGAGGTCTGTCTTGTCCGCAAGAATGACTTATCCGTCCAACAAAATGGCGACCATACTGGGGATAGAACTTAGTTTTCTTTATCTTTGAGTTTGACTGGTGAATTTATTTTTCTGATTTTGATTGATTGATACTGGCTTGGGTAATTTATTCCTGCAGAATCCATGAAATGTGCTTTAGAGTTTTTTTTTTTCTTTTAGTTTTCTGGTATCTGCACTTTTCTTTTAGAAATAGTGCGGGCATATCCGCTCTTTTCTTGTATAAACAGTGTGGGACCACACTTGTTTACACTGAAACCTGCGGACCCTGTGAAAATTTTTAGAGAACCTTAAAATTATCTTTTCTGGATCAGTTTGTTAGATTCTTAGTGTATACGCAGACTTGTATTTTCTGTCAGAAAGCCTAGTGTGAATTTCTTTCAGCAACTCTTACAATCTCATCAGTCTCCATTAAGTTAATTGGGTGTTTTGAATATTCTTTTTTGAGAAATTCTTAATTTTATTTCCTTTGGTCATTTACTTCGAGGTTTGTCTCAATTTCTTAACAATTTTTCATCTTTTTGCTAAATTGTGTCTGAGTGTTAATTGCATTTGAGTGTTTTTATTTTTTGATCTTTGGAACTCTCACCCAATTTTCTTTACTTGCACTTGATTGGTTCTTAGATTACATTAGAATCATCTTGTGTTTGAGAATTATTTTGCATAGATCACATTTGCATAATTAGAATTCTCATTTTCAGAATATAAATGAAAAATGTGCATAGATTACATTTGCATATTTTTCATGTGAATTGTGCATAGATTACAATTGCATATTTTACATTCTGGAAAAATCAATCGTAGATTTAGATTAGTTTCTTTGATTTGAATTTACATGTTTTTATGCTTGTTTTAAAACATAAAAATAAAAAATGGAATTGATTAGCATTAGCTTTTCTTGATGAAATTAGTGCATTAGAAGATTTGTTATATTTTCTCTTATTGATCAATTTTTGCATTGTTGGAAGTGAATTGAAACTCTCTCCTTAATTTAGTTAGGATTCATCGAATTGAAAAGATTACATTATCATATTTGATTGCATTCAGTTTTGAGTCGGGTCATAACACCATTGGTTTCGTATCCATTTACCCTTTGAGTAATAACAACCTAAATAATACAGTGCTTAATAAAATTCATCTAGTAATTTTTACATTTTTAGGGCTCTTTCCACCAATATAGTTTAGGATAGTGTCTTGGAATAGGTTTTAGTTAACTCTCCAAGACAATAAAAAAAACAAGTAGTCGATCTTGCGGTAGGAAAATCCAATAGTAGCATGTATGCTCTGGGACGCTCCTCCTAAAGGAGTCAAGCACGAGATCATATCCGAACCAATGAGGTAATCAATCCTTCCTCATTGAGAATGATAGAATATATACACGTATTAACAATGGTAAACCTCGGATTGACCATTGTCGAGGAGCCTGGGGTCACTTGTCGGTAAACCTTGGATTATTTCAAGGAGCCTTCAAGGGGATTGAGCTTTGTTACTCTGCCCTTGCATGTGTGTCGGATCGTAGACTGTTTCCCCAGGTATATTTGTTTCTGTTGGTAACCTTAGTGGCCATAATCTATAGGATTATTTCCCAAGGTGACGGTGGAGGGAAGATCCCACTATACCTGGAACAGACGTCGGCTAGACTCACTTGGACTCTCCAGAGGGTTATCTTCACTCGAGATGGCATAGTGGAGAAACTTGCACCGGTCTGTTTCAGTAAGCAGGTTGTCGGGGTTCCAACTGCCATTTCTGCGTTAAAATTCTATGATGTTGGATTTCATCACCAACTAGTGTTTTTATTGTGGGAATCTAATGTTTGTGTGTGGTTTGACTCCTATATTTGATAGCGCGTGTTCATTTGTTTGTTTTTACTTTTTAGAGACCATAGGTGTGAATTGTGAATTTTAATTGTTTAGGTGTGAATTGTGAATTGTTAATTTTAGTTTTAAATTGTTAATAAAATTCACTGAAGTTGAATATAATGGCAACTGTTCTGGAATTTACCAACCAAGGAACCCCTCTTACTGAGAATCCTAGTAATTTTCCTTGCTTTGGAAATGTTGGTCCTCCTTATATGGCTACATTGTCATTACCTGGATTTACAATAGGTTTACCAATTTAGTTATTTTCAACTTTGTTGGCCCCGAATACTCCAATTATTCCACCTCAACCAAATTCTTCACCTCAGCAGATTTCACCATCTCAACATCACCAACCTTCTGTTAACCCTTTACCTTCTTCGCCCAATATTTATTCCTCCCTTTCTTCCTCTTCGCTTGGTAAAAACCTTGACGCTAGTAACCAGCTGGCTAAGAAGAAGAAGAAAGGGAAGAAGAAGAAGAAGCTAAATAAGAAAGAATTTAACCAACCAACCATGGCTGTAAGTGTTATTAATGTTGTGGAAACCTCCAACATGCACCGTAAACCCAAATACCCTTGCAAGCTTTGTAAGGGTGACCACTTCCTTATCAATTTTCCTACTATTCCTAAGGTCTTGGAAGTATGTTCAGAACATTCTCATCAACTTACCATTGATCCATCAACCAATGATAGTTAGGTTCCTAGGAAAAAGGGTAAAGTTAGGTTTCCTTGTAGGTTATGCTAAGGGAGTCATCAAACTCACATTTTCCCTCACATGGATGAAGCCTAAAAATTGTTGGAAAACCTTATTGTTCCACAGCAAAAACTTTGAACTAGTTACCGTCAAATTTCTCCCAACCTACTATCAAATGACGGAGTGATTGATCCAATTCCAAGTACAGTCAATTTCACTCTTCCATTGGAGAGTGAAACTCATATCACTCAGTTTGATGATCCTTTAGTTGATCAAGTGGTTGACTCAATGTCACATTCAGTCGATCCCACTCTCCTTGAAGAGAGTGAACTTCATACCACTCTGGTTCTTCTTGTTACATCAGATTCTTCTACGCCAGGGGGCATTTCACCTGTTCCTATTGAACCCCCTCCAAGTACAGAGGTCTTTTCCTTTGATTGGAATAGACTGATAGAACCTTTTCTTCCTTCCTTCATCCCTTTCCAAATAATTTTGCAGGCTATTCGTAAGAATGTATGCCGCACACATGTAGATGAAGGTGCTTCTGTTAGTATTTTATCCTCAACTGCTTGGAAAGCTTTGGGTTCCCCTCAGCTTGTGCCTATTACGCATAATTTTGAAAGCTTTTAATAGAACCATTAGTGAACCTTTAGGGATCCTTCCTAGGTTTTCTATTACTTTGGGAGGTAAAACTGTCTGTATTGATCTTATGGTAATTCGAGGCCCCTTGGATTTCAATTTACTCCTTGGGCGAGACTATGTCTATGCAATGAAAGCTTTCATATCGACACTCTTTCGCGTGATGTCTTTCCCTCACAATGGAAACATTGTGACTGTTGACCAACTTTCATTCGCTAGTCTGGATTCGACTACCAATAATTCGACACCCCTAAATGTTCCTCATACTAAAGTGGTATCTACCCCGCCACGGGTTAATTATGTGGCAACCAGTCCCATGTTTTCAGTTACCAATGCAAGAGAGCCTCTCACTGTTTGCTCGACTTCCTTTGACTTAGATCCGGTAATTGACATGGAAAAATCTATGGGATTATTTGAACACGGTGTTCTTATCCCTTTTTAGTCCCTTGACATGTGTTCCTTTCAGAGAATTGTTCTTCCATATATGAAGACCTCTTGGAAGCCATGATCAAGGTGCATCCCTTGACATGTGTTTCTTCTATTTGGAACCCATGATCAAGAAGTTTGGTGAGGATAGTTCCTTTTACTGTGTCAACCTCGTTAAAAAATAAATCAGTGAGTCAAGAGGATAGTTCCTTTTATTGTGTCAACCTCGTTAAAAAATGAATCAGTTGGTTAGAGGATAGTTCCTTTTACTGTGTCAACCTCGTTAAAAAATGAAACATGTAATTGAGGACAGTTCTTTTACTGTGTCAACCTCATTAAAAAATGAAACATGTCTTAGATGTGGGGAGAGTTCCTTTTACTGTGTCAACCTTGCTAAAAAATGAAACAGAGATATGAGGAGATTTCCTTTTACTGTGTCAACGTCGTTAAAAAATGAAACAAGTTTGATGAGGATAGTTCCTTTTACTATGTCAACCTTGTTAAAAAATGAATCGGTGATGAAAGAAGAAAGTTCCTTTTACTGCGTCAACCTCGTTAAAAAATGAATCAGTGGGTCATGAGGAGAGTTCCTTTTACTGTGTCAACCTTGTTAAAAAATGAATCGGTAATTCAAGAGGAAAGTTCCTTTTACTGTGTCAACCTCATTAAAAAATGAATCAGTGGGTCATGAGGACAGTTCTTTTCCTATGTAAACCTCATTAAAAAATGAATCAATAGGTTATGTAGGTAGACTGTAGAGAGTAGACATGAGGACAGTTCTTTTACTATGTCAACCTTGCTAAAAAATGAAATAGACCCATGAGTACATTTATTTTCTTGTGTCAACCTCGTTAAAAAATGAATCAATAGGTTATGTAGGTAGATTAGAAATAGTAGTTTAAGAGGATAGTTCCTTTTACTATGTCAACCTCGTTAAAAAATGAAACATGTCACCATGAGGATGGTTCTTTTCCTGTGTCAACCTCGTTAAAATATTAAACAAATCCTCTCGTATTTCATTTGATCTCGTAAATGAACCTTCATTCCATCCAGCTATTAGTAACTAGTAGTCTGCTTAGTTGAATGCAATGAAGCTTGGGGGGCATGTGCTCTAGCAAGTTACGCTTGGGAGCAATTCAAATCTATCTGAAGCATAGTTTTTCTCTATTTCAAGCTTTTGTAAAAATGAAACCTATCTAAAGTCTATTTCAGTTATTATTTTCAAGACTCGTTAAACTCATGAAAATCTTGAGATTATTTTGCTATCTTTCATTCTCGTAAAACACATGAAAATGCTGAGTTCTTTCTGTCTTTTCCTGCTCGTAAATTAAATTTAAAGTCGGCCATATGAGTACATTTTTGTCCCCTTTTCGAACTCGTTAAAACTTACGAAAAATCGAAACGTTGGAGTCCTCTTTTTAGCCCTTTTCAAACTCTCTAAATATGGAAATATTGCCGAGTACTTGACTATTCGAACTCGTTAAAGGAAATGAACAGTCGTCCCTTCAGTATAATTTTACCCCTTTTTCAGACTGAAATGGAATATTTACGAAAAAGGTATACGTTGACTAATCATGGTCAATAGAGTTCGGGCATGTGCTCTAGCAAGTTAGCTAGGGGGGCATTCAATTCTATCTGAAGCACATTTTTTCTCTATTTCAAGCTTTTGTAAAAATGAAACCTATCTGAAGTTTATTTCGGTTATTATTTTCAAGACTCGTTAAACTCATGAAAATCCCGATATTATTTTGCTATCTTTCATTCTCGTAAAACACATGAAAATGCTGAGTTCTTTCCGTCTTTTCCTGCTCATAAATTAAATTTAAAGTCAGCCATATGAGTACATTTTTATCACTTTTTCGAACTCGTTAAAACTTACGAAAAAGTGAAAACCATGAGTACATTTTTATCCCTTTTTCAAACTTGTTAAAACTTGTGAAAAAGTGAAACATTGGAGTCCTCTTTTTAGCCCTTTTCAGACTCTCTAAATATGAAAATATTGCCGAGTACTTGACTATTTGAACTCATTAAAGGAAATGAACAGTCGTCCCTTAAGTATAAGTTTACCCCTTTTCCGGACTGAAAAGGAATATTTATGCAAAAGGTATACGTTGACTAATCATGGTCAATAGAGTTCTCTCCTGTATTATTTTATCCCTTTTCGGGCTAGAGAGACTAAAATTATGAAAAAGTACACCGATGGAGTTTTCTTAAGTTTTTTCTTCTGACTCCCTAAAAATGAAAAACACCGAGTTTCTCCTATACTGGACTCATTAAAATTTAACAGTAAAGGACCTATCAATTACAAACATGAATAAACCACTCCTTCTTAGGGTTCAATTTTAAACTAAGTTGGACTCATCCGAAGGATGAGCTTATAAACAAGAAAATGTTATCCTCCTCAAGGTTATAAAAAATAAAGAGGTACTTGCCAGAAATGGTGGGGGAAAAGAGAGAAAACGAATTCATTTGTTACACTTTGAATTAGAAGTAGTAAACCACTCTTGAACACAACACTTTTTGTCACACTTCTATCTAGGTTGGGAAAATCCTTTGCCTATCAGTTAATCAAACCACATTGCAGTTCTTCAGCCAGTTTCTGGGTATTAGCTTAAGGAAATTGTTACCAAACCATCTGCAGTTTATTTATGTGTTCAAGATGACAGTCAAACAAGCCATTCATCTACAAACATTTGTCTCCATTCGCGTTGACCATCCCTGATTTAGTCCTTGCAAAAAATTTCTTCAAAACTTGATATATGGTTTCATGTCATGAGCTTTCTTACGACGGATCACTTTCTATCGACGACAACTCATCATCTAGGAAGTTGATCTAGAATCTATCAGTACCTTGGAATCTGCATGCCTTAATGGTAGGTTTCTCGCCTTTGATGACAGGTTGCATCATTCACCTTCGATCGAACAATTCCGTGAAATGTTTGACTTCAGATCACTTATTCACATTTCATGGATTATACTGAGTAATTTGAGAGCCATTGTCATTATTGGTGGTTTATCTCACACTTGTTAACAGTTCACATCATTGACTGGTAATCAAGTAATTTATACCATGTTCGACTTCAACACATTTAATCGCATGGATAGAATCGTACTAGTTTGGGAAGCAGAAATCAAGACCCTGGATCTAGTTTCCACCATCTAGGCTACGAAGAGTTTTATTATTCATTATGCAGTAAAATATTCATTACATATGGTTGAATCCATGTTCTGTCTACAATATTGATGTAATATTAAAATCATTTCTGTATTAGAACAAGTTTAGTTAGTTTTTGATCTAAGTATGGGAATGCCTACCTCAATGATGATATATCTATATATATATATATATATATATATATATATATTTCATTGAATGTTTTTACAGGATTCCGACTAGGGTGTCCACAGGCTAATCCTTGAAATGATAAAGCACTTCACTCTTCGAATTATCTCAGACTCCGCACTTTAGGGGGCAATCTGTTACACTAAAAATTTTCACCATGAAATTTAGCTGTTCATATGGGTCTATCAACACCTATTTCATGCTCCCTTAGAATTCAAAAACCCCAAAGTTCCTAGACCAAGTCTTGAATTTGGAGAAAAGCTCATAAAAATCATAAAAACCCTAGTACCGCACTTTTCCTTCACTTTACGTATGACACCGCATCCTTTTTCTCCAAAATGGAGCTGACTGTTAGCCTCCTATATCAATAGGTTTCATCTTTCATGATTGTCTTGATGGAAGTGTGGAATATGTTCAAACCTTCTTACTTGAGCAAAGGTGTTCCATATTCTTGAAAACCAAAAAAATCAAAAAATTTAAAAAATGTAAAGAGGGTATACCCTAAAAGAAAGATCAAAGGGTAAAAAGAATAAAATGGTCAAAAAAGAGAAAGAAATGAACCCCAAGCAAAAAATAGACCAAGGAAAGTGTGCAAATCCAAATGCCACTACCTTTTACTCTGTTGTAATAAATCAATTGTGTGCAGCTTGTGAAACTTTTGCCACAATTCATGAATAAGTCAAACTGTTTAAACTTGGCTTAGTCATATTTCAATTTCATGTTATAGATTAGAGAATAAATATCTAGCCAAACAGTTTAATCTTGGCGGATAAGTAGCTAGGTAGAGTGAATAAAAGGTGCTCAACAGTTTAATCTGAGCCCTTGGATGTAATAAGGGTAGAAATAGATAGATTCATCATGTAAAAAGAAAAGATTGATCGGGGTTTGCAAGTCTAAATGCACCCTAATAAAGAAGACAAAATGGTAGTGTTAAGTAGATAGGGTAGGTAGATGGTGCTGCAAAGTGTTATCTGATGAATGGTGTTGCTACATGTTAGTTAATCATTTACTTTCATCAAAAGTACTGAAGCAGAAAATACACTGGAAAATCACAGCAAGCAAAGTCAAATTCATTAACCTCCCCCATCATTTTTCCCCCTCAAGAGTTTTACTAATATCCCCAAAAGTACTAAGGTAATTGGAGATCAAAGGGGCTCAAGGCATTTCCTTGACTTCTGGAGGGACCGGACCCTCGGCCTAATGATCAAAAAGACCTAAGCACTTGAAATAATCCATCATTGATTATCTTCCATCTTTAACTTTTTCCTAAGTAAAATCCTATTTTACTTAGGAAACTGATGCATAATTTCATAAAAATCCCTCAAGATAAACTTGCTATTCTAAGAAGTGTTGGAGATAAAATGTTGCAATTTACTTCACAAATGATCACTTTCTTAGATATGTAAAAATATTTTGAGTTTCCTTGTCCTCTGCCATATTAACATTTAACTTTATTTACTAAATCCCTAGTCAAATACCCTTTCCTAAGTATATAACTCCCTTTTATATATACCCCAAAAACCCATTTATTATAATGTTTTAACCAAAGTATTTATCTCCCTAAAAATCATTAAAACCCGCTTTTACAAGCCCTTTGGTTAAAAAATAGCAATATACATTAATCCCGCCCCTATGGTGAATTAGTTCTATTAATTGATTTACCATATAAATAAAAATATATACATAAAAACCTTAAACATGCGATATGTGTGTTTAAACGCAAAAATATCAATAAAGCTTTGCGAAAGTCTTGCGCCACCGTGGTTCGTCCACGTAGCATTCCACCTAGCCAACTCCGCCGCAACCCCTTTCTTTTGCATACGGGATTAATTAAGTCATCTGGACTAATTAACAACCTTCCCCGCCTATTAAAAAGCCCCCGGAGCGATTAAAAACATTTAAAAGTGTTTAAAAATACGACGGGGCCCACATGAAACCTCCGCCCATCTTCCCATCGCCCCAGCCGTTGGATCAGCCTCCCGCAGATCAACGGCCAGCGTTGATCCCGCTGCCCATCCCTTGTCAGCAATTTAACCAGCGGGGGATGGGTGGTTTCTGAAAAGTCAACCATCCACGTGGCGATTTTCCTATGGAATCGCTGCCCCTCCGTTAAAAACCGTCCTCGACCAAAAGCGGTGCGGGAGTACCGCTTACCGCTTACCGCTTACTGTCAGCTTACGTCACCCTGTACGTCGATGACGTCATCACCTCGAAAAAATAAAAATACCTTTTAACTTGTGAATAAGCCATTTTTTTCGTGTTTTTTAGTCATTTTCATTATTCTGAGAAGAACGTTGCTCCCGCTGCGATTTTCAAAATTTCCGCTGTAATTGACCATTTCGCCCCAAAACTCTGCTGCGCCCGTGTTGAAGAACGTCCCTGCCATTGCTCATTACCTGTCAAAGAACCAGTTTCTGTCTAAAAACAGGTATTTATCATTTTACGCCCCGACTGCACGTAAAACTCAGTTTCCTTTGTTTTTTCGCTGAAAAAGTGGTTAAAAATCATCACTGAGTCTTCCCTGGAGATTTTAAACCTGTGAAATTGCTCCCCGAACCTGCAAATTGTTCTAATTTCCTTCATTTCAAGAATCCCGCTCGGCCCGTGAAGAAAACCAAAAACCTCCATTTTGAATCCACAAGAACCAAAATGGAGGCCCCGGCAGCTCTTAATATCACTCCATTGAATGCTCCTCACCGTGAATTAGACTATTTACCTCTGATAGATGAAGATTTCCAAATTAAAGACCTTCATTTTGATGAAAGTCCCCTATTGAGCTATTGTCGCTGCAGAGACGAATACTCAAAGGGGCAAGATCTTATAGGGGTGTGGGAATCCAATTTCCTGAGATATCTCATCCCCTCAGTCCTTATTTTCCCAGAAATTATCCACTGCTATCATGCCAATTATGATCCAAATCAGAAAGAAGTTTTATCCCCAAGTCAAAGCGTATCAAAATCAAAGAGTATCAGTGGATAAAGTGTATCAGGTAAAAGTCAGAGTGAAAAGTCAAAACAAAGTTACAAAGCAGTCAAAGGTAAACAGTAAAAATGAAGTTACAGAGCAGTCAAAGGTAAACAGTAAAAATGAAGTTACAGAGGCAGTAAAATGGTAAAAAGAGATGAAAATACTTTCACCAACATTGAAGTTTATCTAAAGTGAAAGTAAAACAGTCAAAGGAACAAAAAAGTGGAAAGATGAAAAATACAACAAGAAGGAACATTTTTGCAGAAATTGCATATTTTAGTCATAGTTTTGCAGAAACTATTGTGATCAATAAAAGATGAATTTTACAAAATTGAAGGAGGTTTATGTTCTTAAGAGGACCATCTACAAAAACCTCTCTCACTTTTCTAACAGCTATTATGGTTTTGGAAATATTAAACAAAGTTGGAAAGCACTTTTTGCAGAAAATTACAGTCAAGTCATCATTTTGCAGAGAATATTGTGGCCAATCCGAAATACATTTCACAAAACTGAAGGAGGTTTTTGTTCCTAAGAGAACCATCTACAAAAACCTATCTCAGTTTTTGCACAGTGGTTTTATAATGAGAGATACATGCGCATCTTTACAGGCCATTTTTCAGACTCTGTAAAACTCTGTTTTACACATATTTTTTACAGAGAATATTATGCACAGCTGGAGAGGAATTTTAGGAAAGTGAAAGAGGTTTATCTCACCAACATATTTATCCACAATAACCTCTTTCACTGTTTACATATCTATTACGGATTGAGAAATACGAAGATATCATTGGACCCCAAGTTTGCAGAATTGTTGGGGCAGATTGCACAAAGAAAGGAAGCAGTTAGTGACTTGGATGCCTCATCATCAACTAAGATTTGGATCAAATTCGAATTCTCCTCTTTGTCATCACCTATCCATAAAAAATAGTGCCAAATAGATGCATTAGTTTGAGTGTCCTTTAATTAAGTTCTATTTATGTAAATAGTTGGAGAGATTTGTGAACCAATTTTGATATTTGTTTCAAGATATTTTAGTTTAGAATTTGTATAAATACTCCACTCTTGGAAGCATTTGGGGTGGATTCTATTAATCTGCTGTAACATTGAGGTTTTTGGAATAAAAAGCTTTTGGACAAATTTACTTGTGGCTTACTGGATGACGTTTTGAAGCACTGGACTTGTTGCAGGATTCATGTGTTGGACTTCAGTTCAATAAGTTTTCCAACCCTTGTGTTTAAATTTTATATTAGTTTATGCTATCATCATATCCGTTTCTGAATAGTTTACATAAAAGATTGAAACAAAATTTGCTTAATTGTACTCTGTTTTCAAATGTGATTATTCTTGATGTTTTCTTCTGGATTAGTCATAAGCATGAATTCTTAATTGCTCATGTTTTGCTGATTTAAACATTGTTGATTACTGTAACAAAGAATCCTTCATTGCTCTTTGCTTGTAGTCATTTCTCTTCTCTCTCTTGAATATGGTGAAAGATTCTTAGCTGCCTTTCATCCCTTCAAGACCATCCATCCACTTTAAATTTTAAGGATTGTTCTCTGTCTAGCTATCTTCCCCTGTAATACCATCTTGTGTTTAGAAAAGAAATCCAGTAAAGCCATCCTTAGACTCCATAGCCCAATGGACTGAAAGCCCTCAACCTTGCCCTTAGTTTGTGGATTCCACCATTCTCCCAAAACAAACTTTGAATCTATAACTAGCCTAAAATCATTCAAAAACAAAGATAAATCATAAAGAGAGAGCCCTCTCTGGATGCAGATTGGCTAGATTCTGCATCTAAAATATTGGTTTGTTGGTGCCATAAAGGTATAATTTCCTCTTTTTAATACAAAGGAAAACACGAGTGATAACAAGGCCACCTTTTTCTTCATTAAAAAGTCACCGGACCCTGTAAAGAGTAGTAATGACAAGTTATAGAAGCGGTACAGTGAGATCCTTCCAGACGAAGCTTCTAGAAGGTGTTATATGATTGACTTTACTCTATCATGAACATTCATTACTTCATTAAGGAACCTATTCATTGGATTTTGCGACTAAAATCCCTTGATGAAGTTCTAATACTTCCATTTTGGAGCTATAGCCACTACTCTCATATAAATTAAACTTTGGTTGATTCAAAAGTACTACGCCGTGATAGAACTTTTGAGAATTGAAATTGAGACACAGAAGAATTTTTTGAGAGAAATGCTATAAAAATTCAGACTCTCATAGATAGTCATATATGGGGGAATGATTATACACTCCTTTGTACTTTTGGCGAGAGAGAGTGTAAGGCTTATCGAGGAAGTAAAGAAGCCTTTGTTCAGGACGGAAAGCCTATCGTATCAAGGTGGATACAGGTTGTAAAGACTTTCTACTTCTTTATCAAATATGTCTGAGAATAAATACACATTTTCTCAATGAGTTCTTTAATTAAACTGACATCGTATTTTTTATCAATAGGTTATTTAATTTGTTACTCATTCTTGTATTCCTTGATCATCTTGATAGATATAATTTACGGATGGATTTTATCCTACGAGTGCTAATGATTTTTCCATGTTTGGAATTTAAGATCTTTGAAGATGAATCTTTCGAAAACTAGAAAAAAATGTTATTACAAATAATTAACTAGACACAATTGAGTCTTAAAAACCCCTATTATGGCCAATTAATGAATTGAATATTATCTAGAAAAATATAGTTTTTGTTTGTATGCATTTGTTAACACAGCTATCATAGGACACTTGAGTTTATGCTTGTCCATAAGAGGCAAAGCTTATCCATCCAACAAGTACTTGGAGCCTCTCTCAATGATGAAGCCCCTCCAATAGAAACTACGTGATCCATACCCATATCCTATGGTGACTGGTTCATCTCCTGTGAAATGTCAACGTTATGACCTCTTCTTGGTTCTCTTATTCTTACTCCTCATCATCTAAGACCTCTATATAATGTGCTTTTTGAGGTGCACATCTGTATCCCTGCCGTGCCCAAGCTTCTTGAAGGTAAATAGCTTTCTCTCCTTAAATCTCTCCAATCATCATCAAAGTTTTTATATGATCTCTCCTTTGAAGGAAGGAATCTTCTCTTCTTTTCCATGGATGAAGAAGAGGGCTTGTGTTGAAAGGTTTCCTTTCTTTTGTAAAGGCATGTGAGGTCCCTAACCCTTTCAATGGCATGTTGTAGTGTATTAGGTTTGGTAGGTGCCAAACCATCAGTGAAAGTTCATCTAATCCATCAATAGACATATGCAGCCCTTCTTGCTGCAAATAAATCGGGAACCATGACAGATAGTCTTAAAAATTCGGGGAATGTAAAGTTTTGCATTACTTGGTGTTTAGTTTTTCCAAGCCCCATGAATGGTGCTTCCAGGATCTCTTCTATCAATCTTTCCACCATCCTTCTAATAAGCTACTGAATATGTAGTTACATTGGCATGACCCAATGTAGACAAGTCATGGAACCACCAGTCATGACGCTGCCTTCAGGTGCGGCGCTGCCAATCTTAATGACCTCCATTTCTGGAGACTTTGTTCAATTGAAATTAGATGTCAGGTTTTCTGCAAGATTTGGCAGTACACTTGGATGACCCATCCAAATTGGGTAAAAAACATCTACCCATAGTATGGTGTCGATCATGATTCTGAATGAATCCTTGCACTTCTATGATAATGCCTTGGTCTTCTGTTATCCATTATATTTCTGATAGCTCTTAGCTCAGTGTGATCTTGAATCTGTTTGGGCCTCTGCCTCCATAAAATAGTCTTCAAGGGATTCTTGCTCTTATTCCTTCATTCCCATGACCAGATATATGAGCGCATTAAGAATTTGGCTTGTGGTTGATGCACTAGTTGATCATTCTGAGTGATAGAACATGCCGAGGCCTTCACCATGGTAAATCCTTTGAGAGTTTGCCAGATCATCATTCTACATCTCCTTTTATCTCTAGCAATGTCTTGCATGGTTGTAGAAGGATCTTAGTGAACTCCTTCTCTTCATCTTCACCTCCAAGCAAAGGGTCTGCAACATCTTCTTTGTAGTTTGTATAATCAATTTCTTATGTCTTCACTTCTTTGATATATCCTCTATCTATCAGTAAGAGAGAAGCTCTCCTTCTTCAGATGACATATTTCTCTAGAATTCACGAGGATGTGTAGAAAAGATTGTCTTTGTGGTACCACTATAATATTACCAAATGGAAGCAAAAATATAGTAAAAAAATGTTGGAACAATATTGCAAATCATTTAAAATCAAGAGAGCCAATATGGATACCTTTCATATGTTATTATAGGAGAAAAAATGTACATAAGCAATGGAACATAGATGCATAACGGAAATACAAACACTCGATAAAAATACCTCAATATAAGGTGTTGTAACTATAGAAAAGATGAAAACCCTTACAACATTAGTTTATTGACATACAATAAAGTGCCTGCACATCAGATCTGGGTGATATATTCCTCAAAAGATAGATCTATGTCAGATCTGGGCACTATACAAACTCCTCTCAAGGAAACCTCTCAAGGGTTTTAATAAAATGGCAAATTCTGATTGTAGATATGAATCTAAGAGCTACAGATCTCTGAAAAATACAGATCTAAGTGGCTGGTCTTAAACCAATTAATAAAACCTTCCTCAATGATTCTCAAAGTGAAGAGTAGATCCCTTCTCATAAATCAGCTCTCCAAATGGTGTACTAAACCACCACACTGCTTTCCTACTATAAAATAATGAGATATGGAAAAAAGCGCATTGTAAGGATAAATATATGGTTGGCCTAATGCTGGTAAATACTTACTCTTCCTTTAATACTATCCTCTAGTGGAAAGAACCTCCTCCACTAAAAATAAACAATAGGCAAGCCTAAATTTATAGATCATCACCACTTGCTACAACTTTGCAAAAACAACCAAACCCTCAACGGGGATAAAATTGTAGTTGAAAAGAAGAAGCTTGGCCTTAAGCCGGATAGTGAAAAATGTATTGCAGACTCACTCAGAAGCTTCTCAATGGAAAGAGGTGAGGATTTACGATCGGGAGCACATGCTAAACAACACTCTATCTCAGCTAGCTGCAATAGAAAAATATGTCTAAATAGACCATATATTCGGAAAATATAATATACATCAACATAATCAATATGGCTGGCATCCTCTTCCTTAAATAGAGAATATGGAAGCACAAACCTAAGCCTACATCCACAAAAATATCACTACAATCACAAAGCATCCCATCTAAAAATGTGTTGTCCCTCATTGAGAACCACTCCTCATGGCAACCTTATTGATTTGGTCAAGTTGACCAGGTCGAAGTGATCGACCCCTTTCACAGAATTACTTTAACAATTATTTGCCAAGATTTGTCTCTTTCATATTTTTGGCTGATTTATTCATTATTAAAAATTATGGACACTCTGCCTCTTATTCTTTAAAAGCAATAAAACAAAATTGAATATTCCAACTAGCTCATGGCTAATTGGGAATATTATAGACATCAACTATACAATTTAAAATGAAATCCTGAAAAGTCTCTTTGAAAATATGTCCCATCGAGGAATAAAGATGAGTATGAGCCTCACCAATTTTATAGTTGAAGGATTTTGAATCTTAGTTTGTCAATTTCCCATTTCATGAGGCAGAAACTTAGAAGGAGGTGACCCCCTTAAAATATTTCAAATAGGGAAGGGAACATAAGGCCTTATATACAGAGATATAAATCCAAGGACATCCATTATAAAAGAGTAGACATGTATTTAAAGAATGTGAACAACATTACATCCAAATTTTAATAGAACAATATAATGTCTCTTAAATCTCATAATATTAGAGCTTCTATAGATGGTAACGACACCTCTAATTCTATATTACTTTTCAACAATTTCAGCTATAACCTGTGTTATTGGGAAGAAAGAAGATCATGATGATTAGTTTCAACTCGATGAAAATGTAAACCCACTTCTAACGTAGCAAAGAGAGAATCTGGGCAAAAATCAATGTCTTGTGTGTATGTGTGTTAAACAATAACACCCCTTCTCATTTACATAAGTGCTCACAACTGTTCATCTTGAAGTTAGGGTCTAAATGAGAAGTCAAGTACCTTCAGGTGTATTGTCTACAAATAACCTCTCTAACAACCTGATATAAAGATATAAAAATGTCATTTACATTGGAGGTGTATACCTTGAATTGTGTTGCTTTAATCGCTCCCCCACAAAAATGTTTTTTCGCCTTCCTTGGCATTTAAATTATTAACCTTACTAAGAAACAACCTCATGATGTAAAAATTAAATGAGCATAAATTTAATAATACCCAAAATTCACTTACACAGCTCTGCTCATGGCTAATGTGAAGGCTATTTAAAGCATTTATGTGGATTATATCATTTGTTGATCTTATGTATAATGTTTGTTGACACAATTGAGTTTTTTCAGCAAACAAAATATTTGTATCAGGGTGCCTCGCATATGAATTAGGGCTAGGAGCCTTTTCTTTATGGTGATATATTCATTACCAACTCCTTATGTGGAAACCTTTTAAACTCCATCTCAGCATGATGTATATATTGTGAGCAGTTCAATCGAGGCTTTGGAAATTATCCCTGGTTAGGGATTTGGGTGTTGGGGTTTAGGTGTTTAGGGGTTATGGATTAGGGATGGGGAAGTCATTGATCAGAGGATAAGGGGTTAAGGCTTAGATGTTTCATGAATTCTAGGTTGGGGTTGATGGAGTTAAGATTTAATGGTTCAAGGATTATTGGGTTATGAGTTATGAGTGTAGGGGTCAAGGAATTGTAACCGGGGTTGGGGGATAAATTCGTATTTATCGGTTAAGGGCTTATGGGTTGTGATAGTAGGCCATGATCCCCTTATCACTGTTGCAGGGACCTATTCCATTTCTCTTTTACCTTCCCTTTAGGCCCCTATCCCTAGGACATTGGGTCCAAAGCCCCCTTCAAGGGAAGTTTAAAAGTATCCTCAACCTAGGTTCCCTCAAATTTAAAATGCATTACTTTATATGGCCCTTTACAAATCACACAACAATATAACTTTTAGAATACATTCCAAGTATCTTTAAAGAAAGACAAAAGTTTTGGTTCAATATTAGGTGGAGCCATGGGAGGCATCAAGGGCTTTAGTTGTTGCTTGATGTTTGGATCTACTTCAACATACGAGGGCTCTCCCGATATGAAGTCCCAATTAGACCTCACACCATTTGGGGTGTTATCTGAAATGTGACTCGATTATATGTTGCAAATATTTTCAGCAGATGTAGTTCTTAGTATGTTGAACTTATATTTGGATTTTATTTCTTAGGTGTTGTAACAATGTGTTGAACATCGCCTCTATTTTAGAATACGATTTTTATAATATAAAAACATGGTTCTCCTACATTATTAAAACTAATGGTTTGAGATGTAGCATGTTGCCTACAAAGTCTAATGCAAAGTTGTAGATGCTCTTAAAAATTCAGATTTGAACTTGATGCAGTTTTGGACAGGGTTTCTGTTGCAAACTAAATCAGATGAAATCGGTGGGTCAACATTATGAGTTTCAAGCTAGATCTTATAAATTTTAATGAACACAGTATATGCAGAATTTGGGCACAAGATGAACATTGTTGTTGAAAGTGAAGAGTTATAAGGACTTCTGAAAATGGTGGTTCTTATCCAAGGGATGACTAATAAAAAAATTTCATCAACATGAATAAGGATGAGGCTCTAGGAGTCATAATGTTGAATAATGTAACTAGGTTCGGTCTTCATTATGAATGTATTTGTCAAAATAACAGTATTATTGATAGGTACTTGTTAAACATGGGTTTTATTAAGCAGTCTGACCCCAAATTCAGGTCCCAATTTTGGACTTCTAGGTTGAGTTGCTCTTGATTTAAATTGATACAATTTTTGGGTTTAAATCATGTAACATTAGGTTGTAAAGGCTCTTACATCAAGTCATCTTCTTGAAGGTAATCATCTCTAAATCTGCTTCAAAGACAACCCTCAAGTTAAATGATAAAATTCCTCAAAGTTTCTTCTGTAAATTAAGCCCTCGATAAGTCTTGATCAGCTCAAATCAAGACTGCAACACTTCACACTATCATGTCATCTCAATAACTATGAGGAAACAATTATATATACGGGGAATTTTATTCATGTTCTACCACCAAAATTTTGGGCACCCTTTGAAGTTTCGAACACGAGATACAATTGATTATGATCGAGAGGTTCGATTTTGGAGATAAAGGTCTCGGTTTGTTACAAAATTTAGGTAACCATCTATGTTATGATTTAGGTAAAAGCTTCCATGTACTATGATGTTGCAACAAAAACATACATTACAAATTGTCCCTTCTGAGATCTACCACATAATACGGTGCTGATATGATACTCAGTATTGTATGAATATTCTTGGTGATCTCGATTATGATGTTCCATGCTATGATGATGCTCGATATTCTATTAATGATGCTTAGTGCACTATGTTTCTATCTGAACTCGGTCAAGGTAATGAGGATGGGTTTAGGTGCAAGAAAAGAATCTCAGTGTCATGGAGATCTTAGTGCTAACACGGTGAAGGATGAATAGATGGAGAGAATTCTATAGTCTAAAAGGTCTTGAGGTAAAGTCTCATGTTAAGACTGCGAAGGAAAAATTTTATTTGGTTCCTAAAGAATGGGGTTTTTCACACAGCATGTACTTCATCTTGTGTCTTATTACATTCATTCCTTCAGAGATTACTCTTGAATTTATAAGAAAAAGATAAATGTAAAGAACAAATAATAATAACAAAAATTCACAAGATATTTTCATGATAAGAAGAAATTTTTTAACTTCCATGTTTGTTTTATCATGTAATAACCTCATCTGGTGATTCATTTGTATACAGTACATATCAACTACTATATGTGCACTCATTCATATGAAATAAAATTTATGCTTCTTTTTCACTGTACCCTACAAACCCTATATTGCTCCTTGCAAACCTTAACCTTTATAACAAAAGTAGAAAAATTCCTACATAATTTACAATTTCATGAATTTGGGAATTACCAATTCAGTGACCTCCAAACAAATATTTAGAAAATAATATACCTAGCTCAAAAGACTCCACGTAATGACATTTATCTGTGGTTTCACTCTCTAATATTTTTTTGGAGACCCATAATATAATTTATTTTGTTCCCTCTCCATATATTTCCTCTCTAATGCATTGATTATGTTGGGCTATAGCTTACACAATCTTTCTAGTGTGTCACATGCTTCCATGAGCACACCTACAACATGTCATCCATAGAGGGCATAATTAAATACGTTTAGTCCCTCTCATTTTGTCACCTTTCTGACAATCCCTTGCTGCAAACCAACATGCCTTCCCTCCTTTGTGCAAGTTGGCCTTTATTTGAAGATTAAGAGTACGGAAGTGGGAAATGATGAGATGTCAATTTTCTCAAGATGAGTATCTCATAAGGATAGCACTTTAATGAGAAATAAAACCTGTGTGAATGCTCACTTCTTACCATTCCCACACCATTAAAGCCCTAATGACATTCGTAAAATATGCTTGTGTAGTTTCTAATGTCATTCAAGTAGAATATCACAATTACTTATATCGATATTAGATGCGGTCATTTTGTTAATGTAATGAACTCTTTCTGAACATCCACCCCATGTGTAATCATCGAGTCAAAATGAATACAGTAAATGAATAAGAGAGTGTAGTAATGAAGTGGCTAGGCATGCCAAGGGGAAGTGACAAGGCATGCTAGGGACTTCTAGGGCATGTCAAGAAATGTGAGGTGTGTGCTAACATGTGCCAGGATAATTCTTAAGAGATACTTGATACATGCCATGAATTCAAGACATACAACATGCGTAAAACATGAAAATATATGTATATTCGGGTATTTAGAGAATCATGTTAACGTGTCTCAAGGAATTGTGGGTGACTGTAAAGAGACACAAGTTACGTAAAGTAAATAGACACATATGAGGTTATTAATTCATGACCTTACATTTTCAATAGGGGCATGTTATGCATACTAACACTAGTGCAATACATGACAAGGGCAAATTATGACATGTTATGTGCCCATTGTCCCTCTATTACTTCTCTGTGAGTGTGAATATTTGATCTCAAATAATTTATCTTAAATACATGCCAAGGCATTCCGGGGAATCAGTGCATTTTAAGAAGCTGTCCAAGTACCTATATAACTTCTATTCTATTTTCTTTAGACAAACCATATCCACCCATATCCAAAAAATACCCTCTTTTCCTCAGAACTTCGCCTAGCTCATATGGATCCATGATTCTAGTCATTTCTTTGTATTTGAATATTACACAAAACAAATCTGCCAATACTGAAACTACGATTTTCAGTCAATATTACACATGGCTCACTTCTTTTAAACCTAAAATTTGATGTACCTCCTCATTTTTTGGTCTTTATCATAGACCTTTTAACCTAGTAACACCACAAGGTAAGGTCTCAACCCTCTACTATTTCAAAATTTGATGTGGACTTAAATCCATGAAATCACATGCCCAAATTCTCTTGGTCACCTCTCTTTAGCTTTATCTACCCTAAGGGAACCAAGAAACCTGCTCTTACTTCTTATCCAGACATTAGGTGCTGACATTCTGCTGAACCCTCATCATGATCTTACTCTTGGTGGATGATCATGGCCTCCCTGTGGCCTTCTTTCAAACCTCTAACTCGACCTACTTTAGGTTCCTCCTCTCCTGCTTCTCCTTGATAAAATGAAGCCCTTCCTTGATGTTCTTGCCTTCACATACTAAAGCCTCTAATAAAACCTTTTCTAGCTAGGCCTCTTGAAGCAGCTCTAAAATTATGAACTTTATCTACTTAGACCTTGGGAAATGTTATTTTCCATTTAATTTTCTTTTAGATTTTACTTCTCATCTTGGGTCAAAGCCTCTTTTCTTGGGTTATTTTCCCCTGACAACTTTGTGGTCAAACTCACAAACCCACATCTCACTAGGATTTTGGAGTACCTCCCAAGCCACAATTCAACAACATATTCTAGTTGTAGTAATATTAGCAATCAAGCTCCTATAGTCAAGAGGACTTGGTTGGGTTCCCAAGTTGAAAATTAAGTAAGGAGTAAGTTATTGAGCATGATAACTAGGAAAGGGTTAGGGCCTGCCAAGAGATGAGCATGATAACATGTTGGACAATTTCAATGCATGTTGGGAAGTGTTAAGTGAATGTCGAGCATCTGAGGAGAACTAGGTCAAGATGCATGGAAATGAAAAAAAATAAAAAGGTGTGTTCAAAGGAGTGTCATTGAATTCAAGTGTGCCAAGGATAGAGTGTGTTAGAAAAAGTTCATAATAGGATTTGCAAGGAAAGCTAATACGGTGCAATAAGGGCTAAATAAGCAGTTTTAAAATAGAGCTTTGTGTTGGGCTTTGTACTATTTTTCCTTTATCTATTATTTTTATATGACATGTGGCACACACTTTGAATGAGAATACTCATGTTTTAAACTATTTTAAATTCCATTAGAAACATCACAGGGAACGCATCTTAATGAATGCGAGACATGATAATGATCATGGCTCCTTTTAAGGACCATCTCTCTTCTCCCATGATCAAATGAATATTCATATAAAACGATGTTATTTCCTTCATCTAGGATGACTTAAACAGATTTTCTGAGCCACCTCTTAAGAACCCTCTAGATAAATTTAGCTTTTATCACTTAGACCTTAGGAAACATTAATTTTCCTTTTAATTTTTCTTTTATATTTTAAACCACAAGCTGGATCAAAATCCATTTTCTTGTCTTCTTCCCACAAAGCCTTTTATTAAACTCTAAAAATCATCTCACTAGGCTTGTGGAGTACCTCTAAGCTACACAATTCAACAACATAGTCTAGTTGTAAGTAACTATATCTTGGTCAAGCTCTTGTAGTAAAGTAGGGCAGTTTGGTTTCCCAAGTTGAAAAGTAAGTAAGGATAGTTGTGAGGGCATAACAACTAGGGAGGGTCAGGGCAGCTGAGAATGAAAAAGACATGCTAACATATCGAACAATGTCAATACATGTGATAAATTTGGGTGTTAAGTGTGCGGGCATATCCAAGGGATAACTAGATTAAAAATGCATGGAAAGGAACAAATAAGAGTGTGTGTCGGGGGAGTGTTATGAAATTCAAGTATACTAAGGAAAAAGTGTATTGAGAGGGATGAAATGGGCAGTTCTGAGAGCAAGCCTACGGTTGTTATAAGGGGCTCGACATAGGTATTGTAGACAAAGGGGGATCAATTTGTGCTGAGCACAACACATTATTTGCCTTTAGTTATTTTTATAAGTGCAACACTTTGGCTACATGCTCATGTTTTAGCCACAGTATTTCATAATTGTACATTTATTGTATATAAGTTTTAGGGCGATGTGACTTGTATAGGCTATCTTGTGTGCCTTGTGAATCTTGTGGTTCATACACCGACTCTCATTTAATGTTCTATTGTTTATATGAACTGGACATACATGTAAAATGTTACTGTGTAAGCTATGTTTCTTAGTTTTTTATAAGCCATAGCTAGATCATGTGATCATTTTCTTGGTAAATGAAGTGGGACAAGTTGAGGATTGGACACCAAAATTCCTTCTCTTTCCAGTTATAGGAAGTTCATAGGTGAAAAAGGCACAATCTACTTGTAGTAGGTGCAATTAGTCATGTTGTTCTTGGTTAGACGAGCCAATTTTTTTAACATGAATTACGATAGCCAAGGACTTGATTGGGTTCCAAGTCATGAAAAAATGTATGACTAGGTGTGAGTTTATGAGGAGGTGCAAACTGTGCTACAAAATCTAAGATGTGCTAGATAGTGCGAGAGAGCATGTCAAACATGATAAGATGTCTGAAGTAAAACTGTCTCCAATATATTGCAATGTGTCAATGCGTGCGAGAATTTTCAAGGCAACAAAAGGAAAGCAAGTTAAACTACAGAAATGAACACATAAGAGGGTTAATAATTCATCAATTTACCTTTTCTAAGAGGGAGCATACTGAAGCACACCAACGTGAGGCACCAATAGGTGCCAAGTGCAAAAGTCTTAGTGCATTCTAAGTGCCAGTCTTCCTTTTGTTGCTTCTCATCTACTTTCAAAAATTGATCTTAAATAAATTTAATATTAAAACATTCCAAATCATACCAAAGGCATATCAACATATTTCCATACATACTAAGACTTTCAAGTGCCAATATAGTAGCAATATGGCGTAAATTGCATGCTACAAGTAGAACAACATATTGAAGAGTACTAAAGTGCTCTTTAAAGTACTATTACATGTTAAGTGTTAAAGTATGGAAAAAACATTAGAGCATTAGGTCAAAATTCATGAAGTTAATGAATAGAGAACATGTGCCGGACTAGCAGGTAATGAGTGCTAGTTGTGTACCGAGGCAGGAAATTGACAAGGTATACTAAGCATTGGTAGAGAATGCTATAGAATATAAAGGCAGCATGTAAAGAAGTGCCAAAAATGTATTCAGGAGTTCAGTGTGCTAATTATATGTACCAAATAGTGCCAAGATATTCCAATACATGCCAAGTGCTAAGGATGTGTAGGGTGCCCGAGGGTATGTCAATATGTGTCAAGAAGTGTCAGCAACAAAGGAGAAAGACAAAAAGCTAAAATGTAGAAATGAAACCATAGAGGTTAAAAATGTCAATAATTTAACTTTTTCAAAGGGGCATGCTAGTCCACACTAAGCAGCGTTGTACATGCCAAAGTGGCATTTGTAGCGCAGAAATCTTGTACCGCCTTCAGGCATTCAGCAAGGTGTTCGGGCATGCTGAGGACTGTACCTTCAACACATGTAGGAGAGTTCCATGTTGTGTGGCTTGCAGCCACCTTGTGCTTGGGATTTAGTTTCATGAAAAGATGTTCTAGTACAAATATGTTCCAAGACTGTCAGTACTAGAAAATGTTAGTGTGTGACAACATTAATTTAGGGTGTGCCCCGGATAGTTGAGAGTGTTAGGTCTTTTTTACCATCATTAATAGAAATTGTGAGCTTAGAGTTATGAATTAAATAATATATTTCTACACACGGTGGAAATTTATCTAAAGAAATGGTTGATAACAAAAAGAGCCATTGGTAACAAAAGGCATTGATGAAGTCATTAAAGTTCATCGCAAGAAGTGTCACCAAGAAGATAGTGATGGGCCTTTAACGACCATCACCAAGACTAAATTGAAAATGGTTTTGATGACGAACCTTTAGGACCATCACTATATACATACCGATGATGCTTTCTTAAGGATCGTCACCATATGTGTTATTGGTGACGGACAGCAAGGTCCATCACAAACATAGCCCTCACCAATATCATTTTTCTTGGGTACGATTTCTTTTTATTCTTTCTTTGACTTCAGAATTGTATACGTCCCTTATCAAAATATTTAATTTCCTTCCATTCCTCATTCTTTGAATTTAAGAAACTTGATAATTTGATTTAACCTCTCCCAGGTTTCTTGGCAGTTCTTCTTTTACCTTTTGAATAGATTCTCCTGATACCTTTGACTAAATCCTTTTGTTTAAATGGCCTATATGGATGCTTAAATATGTTTGGAAAGATTCAATGATATTGCTTCCTGGTCTTCTTCGTTTGTGCCATGGAGATTTGGCACCCAGGTATTTAGATCTTTTTCTAACTGCTTAATTTCTCATCTAACCTATTTGATTTTCTTCATTTCTTCAACCTCATCCCAGGTAAGTTTCTTTTAATCCTCCATAATCCTTATTGTTATTTAATTGCATTAATTTCATTTTAATAGGAATATACATGTGTCACATTTCTTTAATTAACTTACTTTCCTCATCTATGGAAATACATTGTTGTTGTTGAAGACTACATTGCTGAATTTGTTGATGAGTGACAACAAAGTGTTGTAGCCATTGAGACTATAAGGGCAATGATTATGTTACTTTGTAGAAGGCAAGTTGTTGTGACTCTGAGGAATTCGATTATAAGGACTTCTTCTACGGCATTTTTCACAGACCAACTTTTCCATTTCATTTCTCACATTTCCTTTATTTGGGCAACCAAGTAGTATGAGATTCATCATCACCTGTATTTATGATTTGCATAGTATAATACTTCTTTGCTTGAGGATGTTCGGTGAGAGCACTTAAGTTTCTTTAACATCCAACAATACGCATTCTTGTTTTTTCAATTCATCTACAACTTTTACATTTGTTGGATCATATTCTACTTAAATAATCAAATCTTTGAAATGATTTGATTATGTTATCCTTAATAAATGCAGATGCTTTTTCATCTTTGATGTTCCCAAGAGTCATTTGGAGCTTCTATTTTCCTTAAGTTTTATTTCATTGTTGAACCAATAATTTTACCCAACATTTGTAAGTACCTATCGATAAATAGGATGAAGATCATGCTTTGAACTTCATATAATGACTTTTGTAATCAGCGATGTTTTGCGATGCTTTGCACTTTATGTTCTTGAAAGGTCTTCTACATCTTCCTAGTTTTGTAGTCAAAATGAAAAGAAATACCTTTGATCCTTTGAGTGAGCTGGCTTTAATATTGTTTATATATACACTCCAATCTTTTAAGAGCTTCATTTTCATGTTATCTCTTTGTATTTTCTTCATAATGTCATCTGCCTTTTGCTGGTTTTACGGATGAGGATGCTTCAACCTTGTGTTATTTTCTGCATCATTTGAGTGTTTGAAGTTAAGTTTTATGTGTTTCTTTGTAACTTTAGATGGTATATTATCCTTCACCATTGTTCTGTTATCAATTACTTCTATTGTTTCCACTTATTCATTGTGGGATTTAATTTAGGCTTTTTCATGTACATCAATTTAAATTTAGTTTAGGTGGTTGTTTTTCTGCGGTCATGTGACCTTCTCCTCTGATTTTTTTTTAGTTTCTATCTTCTTGGTGGAGTTTGCAAAGATTTTATTAGTATCTGCTTCTCTACACTCTTTGTCAAATTTTCAACCATTAGACTGGTTGGAGTATTTCTCAATGTACGGTTTCTTCCATGTACATAAGAGTTAGTTTGCATTTAGCTTGTCAATTACTTATTACTCCTAGAGGATCATAATACCAGGAAAAAATTTACTTGAATTTAAACTCACATAAATACTTTTCAGCCATGGTTTTTGCATCTCTATTGTTACAAATGAAAGAGCCAACGATTCTAAATTTTGAATTTGTCTGCATTTGCTTGTTAAAAATTGATTGCATCAAAATTAAGAATGCAATACGATATACTTAAGAAAAAATAACCTCATTGGGAGTTATTTAGGCGATTTTAATAGAATAATATTTAATCACGCACACTTTTCTCGTATAGTTTTGATACATTACCCGATCATGTCCTATTATTATACGATGATTGTAGGACCTTCTTAATTTCTTCAACGATTCTTGGCTACATGTTGTTGTTCATCATATTGATTATAGGATGAATAAAAATAATCAATGAACTACGTGTAGGTGGTGTGTGAGTCACTAATAGTGAGTCCAAATATGACTATATGATTCCATAACATCAATGTTGTGATTTAACAACAAATTTATCAGACTAAAAATACAAACATGTGGGTAGTAGTTAATAGCAGAAAACACCTTCTTTAGGAATTTTAACAAGTTTTTAATACATATTTAACATTGGAAATCTTGCAGGAAAAAATAAAAGTAGTAGCAGGAGGTGACCAAGAGTACGAAAGTAGACAAGAAACCTAAGTACACAACATCAACATGCTCATCTATGAAATAACCCAAAATGGAAAACTGACCTGGAGATGATATCTTTAGTTCTCTCAAAAAATTGCGGATAAGGTAAGGAAGGATTTGTCTTAGGAGTTTCCCTGAGATGAAAGCATGAAAGTTTGGAATGTCTGGAGCCTCTTGGGAAGTCCCGAGGATTCGGAGTATAACTTGTGAAGCCTCAATGTACAAATGGGTTTCATGCAGGCGATGAACTGTGGATCAGACATTTGATTAATTGGGTAACTCATTTATGATAATAAACATAATTTCTTTTTTTTTCAGGGTTTATTATGGCTCTACAGTGGAAATATCCAAGGTGATAGATCCTAATCACTTAAGGCTTTTCGAAATTTTGTGAGAGAACATACTTTTGGAAAATTAGATTCCCAAATGAAAACCTCACTCTGCCGATCCATGGATTTGTCATGGCTCCAATAGTGGAGCTCAACAAGATTAAATTATGTGAGCTGTGTCATTAATTTTAAAGTCTTTTTCAGCCAAGGGAGTGTGTTCTACACCCTGCAACTAAGTGCGAGAGGATTGTGGAATCTGATGCTTTTTGGAAGCCATTGTTGTTTGATTTTCTCAGTATTAATCACTGACTCAAAGGCAAATTCGAGGCCTTTGGGAGCACCTCGAAATATATTCGGTTGCGGTGGTTGGGATGAAACATGCAGGTCCTATCTTCTACGGTATTCAAAGGTTTAAGCTGATGGTGCACCAATCTACGTGATTAAAAACATGCTTAATGCCTCATGAATTACACGTAAAACTGGGTGCGGGGTTTGCGAGAAAAAAAAAAGTATTTGGGAAGTTATGAGGATTCCTTTTAAGGATATGCGAGGCTTTTTTACTTGATTCAATTAATAAACTATACTTTTTGTGACAAAAATAAATCCTGAGGACCTGAGTGCAGCAGAAAGGAAGATTAGGGTCTACAAAAAGGACAAGGAAGGAAATAGGCACTTTTGGTCTACTAAAACTCCTAAATTGATTCAATTACTTGAAGTTGAAATTCCTTTACTGTTAGGAACAAGCTAATCGCGACAAATACCTGGATAAAATGAAGATTTTTAAGCTTGCACGAGGAGAATATGAAATAGCAGAGGTTCTCACGAACTTTAGGGATCTTTATCGCCAGTTGTACCTTGCTTAGGTTGTAACTTAGCAGATAGTTGGATGCTGTTTGAAATTTGGTTTAAAATGAGGTTGACAACAATTATTTAGGTTGGAAAAAGCTCATGCATTAATAAAGATATTAGCAATGGTAATAAAGGTGTAATAGGCAGCTATATGGCTTTTAATCAACAGTTAAAACATTGAATACATGGGTCAATTTAAGTAAGCGAGTTTAAGTAGCAGGCGATAGAAATTGTTGATTAGCACTAGCACTAGCCAAAGGTTGTTAGCGTTATTTGGATGGATCTGGTCGAACAGAATTAGGCCACAGGTAGGGAGGCGGGGCTCTAGCGCGAATATCACAAGCTTGGAAATTGTTGGAATTAGGATATAGAGATATGTAGAAAGGTGATAAAGATAGTGGATTTGAAGCGGTTAATATCAGATATGGATTTAGGAAGATCGATAGTTTTGGGAACAAAAAAGATAGGCATGAGGCCGAGAAAAGTGAATCGCGGAGAGATTGTAATGCATGTAAGCTATGGTTTTCATTTTATATGGTTGGGGTTTATTAATGACAAGTTTAATATACAACAATGAGGTTTAGGTAATTGGTTTTCTATGTATAGGCGGGGTTTATAACAAGTGGGGTATGGAAAAAATATCACATGTGGAAATAAGAAACTATATGTTATAAATAAAACATGGGTTGGAAATATATATATAAGAAATTAATTAAATACGGGATAAAGGTATTTTAGAGTTTATGCAAAATCAAATGTTAATATGTGGGGGATTTATAATTAAGTTTTCATGTAAAAACATGTCGGGGAGGGATATTTGTAGTGGGGCCCGACATATAGATTTAATCATTTAGACTTAGAATAGTATTTTTATTGGTTTTTGGTGTATTTTTAAATGAAAAGAAGTGTAAAAGTTTACTTTTCAAAGGAAAATGTGTTTTTAAACTTGGGAAAATGGGTTTAGCAAGGGAAAAATGAGTGACTAATGAGGATAGGAGGCAAAATGAAGGGGAAGGGTTTATTTTACACATAGGAAATGATTTTACTTGAAGTTAAATTAAATAATCCAATTTTCTACTATCCATGCCTTGTAAACTTCTTCTACCACCCATCTGTCTTACCCTAACATTTTTCTTCATTTACATGGGTGCATTTGAGCTTGCAGACCATGACCATTTTCTTTTAACATCAAAATATCTAATTCTATCCTTATTTATTCCAAGGAGCTCATATTAAGCTGTTGAGATCCTTATTATTCTACCTAACTTTATTGATGCAAGATTAAAAGATTTAGCTAGATCTTTATTCTCTATCTATCAACATGAAATTTAAAGCATGAAAGTGAAGATTAAAGATTGAGTCTTCATGGATTGGCATTTTTAACAAGGCACTTTTATTATTTGCAAAGTGAAGTAAAAAAGTAATGGCATTTGAATTTGCATACTTTCATTATCTATTTTATCTACTTTTGTTTTAAGTTCATTTTTTTATTCATTTTTTTTTTTTTCAAGTCCTTTGATTTCTCTTTTAGGACTTTTACCCTCTTTACATTTTTGTTTTTAGTATGGGAAAACAATTTTACAGAAAAGAAAAGTATATTACATATTACAAGACTATTAAGAACAGTACCAAAATTATGAATCTGATTATTATAGGACTCTAACACAAAATTAAGTACGAGGATCTAGTGCTTCCACCATCTGCTATAAGGAAGGATACCTAGATTTTTCCTAGAATACAGCCATCCCACGTAGGATATTCGTCCTTGAGCTTCTTGGTATTCAGCTACCGATGCTGAGAACTATGTAGGTTGGTAGCCCCAAAGTCTTGCATACAGCTTGGACTAGAAAACTAACCCCTTTGAAACGGATCTTTGTAATGCTCAGGTTTTTTTTGTTGGTGGGTGGATAGACATATTTTGAGCTCCACAAAAGTCAACATCTGTCAACAAGGCTATATTATTATGACGACTTAATGGATGCCTACCCCCTATGGTTCTAGCAGACTATAATTTGTTTACTACTGACCCACTGTGGAAAGGAGACTAGTGATTTCAGTGTAGTGGTTAGTTTTAGAGAGTCTTAATTTTCTTAATGTGTACCTTGGTGAAATTTTTGGGGATTTAGATAGGCGTGGGGCAGAAAAGTCAATGCGGAAGTTATGTGCTTGTAAACTATGGTTTTTATTTCATATGGTCGAGGTTTGTAATGGCGAAGTTTAATATATAACCAATGGGGTTTAGGTAAATGGGACATATGTATGGCGAGGTTTACATAACAGAAGTGGGGTATGAAATATATCACATGTGGGGAAATAAAACTATATATGTTATGAATAAAACATGGGTTGAAATATATATATAGGGGAATTAATTAAAAATACAGGATAAAATTATTTTAGGGGATTTAATATATAGAGTCAAATGTTAATATGTGCGGGATTTATCATTAAGTTTTCAGATTAAAACTTATATTGGGGAGGATATTTGAAAGTAGGGCGACATATAGATTTAATCATTAGACTTAGGATAAAAATTATTTTATGGGTTTTGGTGTTTAAATGAAAGAAATTAGTAAAAAGTTTACTTTTCCCAAAGGAAAATGTGTTTTAAACTTAGGAAAAGAGGGTTTTGTAAGAAAAATAGTGACTAATAGGATAGAATAAAAATGAAGGGAAAGTTATTTTTACAAGGAAATGATTTTGTAGGAAGTTAGTAATTGAAATTATCAATTTTCTACTATCCATGCCTTGAAAAGCTTCGCCTACCTACCCTTGACTTACCTAACATTTTTTTCTTCATTCCCATGGGTGCATTCAAACACGGGGCCATATTCACGTTTATTTTAATAGCAAACTATATGTTACTCCTTATTTGTTCAGAGGCTCATGATAAGCGTTGAGATCCTTACTATTCTCTACCTAACTATTGATCGCAAGATTAAGCAGTTTTAGCTAGATCTTTATTCTCTATCTATCAACATGAAATTTAAAGCATAAGGTCAAGATTCGCTGATTCTAGTCTTCATAGTTGTGGCATTTTTAACAAATGCCGCATAATGATATTTTGCAAGTGCAGTAAAAGTAGTAGCATTTGAATTTGCATCGCATCGTTATCTTTATCTCTTTTTTTGTTTAGAATTAATTTTTTATTCATTTTTATCTTTTTTTTTTCAAGTCCTTTGATTTCTCTTTTAGGACTTTACCCTCTTTACATTTTTTATTTTTAATATGGAAAACAATTTTGTAAAGAAGAAAAGTATACTTGTTACATATTACAAGACTAATAAAAAAGTCAATTCAAAATTATGGATAGGTATTATGGAGGACCTAACACAGAAATTAAAGTTACAAGGATATAGTGCTTACACTTTCTCCACCTATAAAGGAAGGATGCCCACTACATATTTTCCACTAAAATACGCATCCCATTGAGCGTTAAAGTCTTGAGCTTCTTGGTATTCAGCTACAATGCGAGAACTAGATGGGTTAGGTAACCCCAAAATCTTGCATGCATAGACCTAAAAGCAACCCCTGCGAAACGGGTCTCTATGTGGCCTAAATGAATTTTTGTTGAGTGGGTGGATAGACAGATTTGAGCTCCCTAAAAAGTCAACATCTATGTTTAAAAATGTATAATGACCATGGAGACTTAATGGATGCCTACCCCAAATGGTCCTACCTTCAAACTATAATTTATGGCCCCTATGGGAGAGATTTAGTGAGTTCAATTAGTGGTTAGTTTTTAGAAGTCTTAATTTCTTAAGGTGTGCCCTTGGTGTTGTATTAGATTTTAACTTTCCAGATCCAATACTTAACCATTCACTTCGTGTGTGCTTTAGATGTAAAATCAAAAGTGTTTTAAGATACGGATATCAGTGATCCTTTGCAATCCTTCTCTAATTAGACTATATTAGCAGTTGTTCACTTTTAAAAAAATAAATAATGTGGATGACGAGGTTGCTTACACTTTTTCTAGTTAGACTAAAGTTTTACTATAAGAAAGTGGAAATATATCTTCTGAAAGCTTTCATGTATGCGTACCCAAACTCTTCGAGAAGGTGTAAGTGCAAATATTACTTTCACTCTTTTGATATTTTTCAGTCTTAGTCTCAAATTATAATTACAAAAAAATTGAACTAAACTAATGCAAAAAATTTGAAATACAAAAAATTTGGGTAAATATGTGTGGATGTATGAGCCAATTACTTTTTTAATTGATACATGTGTTTGGTATCTTTTACGATAAAAAAGTTTTTTCGGATATCATTTGTATATTGAGAAGGCCACTTGCCTCACTTATACTATGTGATTTTCAATGATAAAAAACTAAATTATACCAAACTATTTGCTAAGCTAAACTCCAAAAAGAGTGTCATAACCGGTCATGAAACACTAGAAGACACATTTGGAAGAATTTCTTATGGGTTTCCAACACCTTTGGCTGCCTCCAAAAATGAGAAAAAGCAATGAAAAAAAGGAAGGCTGATGCCAAATGCGGCTTATTTTCACACAAGTGTGAGGTTCGTTTTCATGCAAGAAATTTTGAATGCGTGTATATTTTACGATTAATCGAAAATTCCACCTTCTTTGAGCCAAATTTGTCTGAAGGTGGTAAGAAAAGTGTTGAGAGGAAGTAGGAGTGATCTTTCAGCAAGTATGAGCAAGAATGAGGACCATACAGTCAATAAGCATAACCCAAAAATAAGAAAAGTGGATGGAAATGGAGGCAGTGTGACTAGGAAGTGATGCATGAGGACAAATATGCCTTCGCTAAGAGGGATCTTTCCTGCAGCAATGTGAGGTCATTAGTTTTTTAATTATTGGTGAACAATGTATATAATAAATAAATAGGCAGCATGGTACTTAATGGAGAAACAGAAATAAAATACTCATGTAATAACAAAGCTCAATTGAGTTGCACACTAATAAATTCAAATGGAAGCCTACTTTGTTAGTTGATGATGGTATAAAAGAAATAAGATGCAATCCTTTAATAGATACTTAGACTATGAGCTCTAATATTCAAAACAGAAAGTTATATACATATCCTTTGATCTCTCTTGACGGATGGTAGAATATGAACACTTGGTGAACTTCTTCTGCTGGATTTCAGGGTTTTGGGTATTTATGCTGAATCATTCACTCTTTGTTGTGGACAAAACAATGCTAGTTGTTCTCAAGAAATTTTCAACATCACAATCTGATACTCCATATTCTCTTCCATGGTATTTCATAGAACATTTTTCAATTTTACTCTATCTTTAAAGGCACAATATATGGATGTTGCTTTAAATTAGGAAGTGATTCTATGACATCATAAGGCCTCAAAAAAAAAGTGTCTGGTGGTTTAACATGCATGGTGGGAATCTTTCTTTACTTCAGTGCCCAAGTGGAGACATATGGTGACTCTCATATTCGGGACCACGTGGCTCTCGATATAATTCATCAAATTTTCATATTAAAATCGTATAATCAATCTTCAAGTCAACTCAAATCAGAACACAACACTTCACCTGTGCAACAATGTCATCTCTCATACTTCCTGGGAAACAATTATATATATGAGGTATGTTTTGCATTTTCTACTAAAAAAATTTGGACATCTCTGAAGTTTCGGACACAGACCAGTGGGATCATGATCAAGGTTCGATGGAGAGTGTTAGAGAAACTAAGTCTCGAACACATTACAAAATTAGGGTAACCATCTATGTTATGATTGAGTACTTCCATGCTATGATGTTAACGAGAAAAACATAGATGCCTGGGGTAATAAACACAAATCTACCACAAAATCAATGCTATGATATGATACTTAATACTATGAAGATGTGGTAGTCTCAAATTATGAGAAAATCATTTCGTACTATGATGATGCTCGATGTTTACCGACATTAATGATGCTCGGTGCTATGTTGTTATAAACTAGATGGGGTAATGAGGATGGAGTTTAGGTGCAGAAAAGGAGATCTCGGTGTCATGGAGATCTTAGTGCTAACATAGTGAAGGAATGAATTAATGGAGAGAAATCATAGCATAAAGGTCTTGGTCATCTCTCCTTATTCTGCAAGTCTCTTGGAAAGGAAAGAATTTTGACCGAGTTTTCCTAAAAGTAGAGGTTTTTGCAGGAACCTTTTCCTTTACTTTTCTTGCATATGTTGTTTATTGGAATTACTGCAGTGACATAAAAGACAGTTGGGAACAAATATGTACAAAACATCCACAGAATAGCTCGCATTAAAAGAACATTTAACCATCATCTCACTAATTTCTCCAGAATACCGTAACCTCCATCTCAATGTAGTTCAATGTCATATAATCCATATCAACTACTCAAATCATCACCTGTTTATTATCAAAGAGCTAAATTTTACTTCTTTTCCTAACACTAAAACCTATATTCTCCTTTTTGACATATACTTTATACTCCTTGAAGAAAAATTCTACATAATTTGTCTCATGGTGAAAATTATAATTGATGACATAAGCCAAAGCACAGAAAGAAAAAATATACCTGCTCAAAAAGGAGGAGAGACTCCATGTGTGGCATTGACCACCATAGTTTCACTCTAAATAAATATTTTTTGGTGGACCTAACTATAATTTATTTGATCTCGTCACAAATTTCTATCTCAATGCATTGATTATCTTTGACATAACACACAATCTTTCTATTCACTGTAGTTCCATGAAATACACCTACAACATGTCATCCATAGAGGACACAAAGAAAATGGTTCAATCCCTCATAGTACATTAATACTCTCCACTAGTCATAGCACACCATAGACCAACATGCCTTTATCACCCCAGTACAATTTGGCCTTTATTTTGAGAAGATTAAGAGTTGGAGGGTAAGCATTACAAGGGTATCATTTTATCAAGACGGTATCTCTAAGGATAAACGCTGCCAGGAAAGGAACAGTACAATATTATTTGCTCACTTCTTTTCATTCCCACCATTAAAACAATCCTAAAATGACATTCTTAAAATATCTTTGGCCTTAGTTTCCTAATGTCATTCAAGTAGAATACGCAATTACTTATGTAGGTAATGGTGCGGGTCATTTTTATTCTCTTAATGGAACTCTCTATATAGACATACACCCATCAAACATAAATCATCGAGTAAAATTAATGGAAATGAATGAGTAAGAGGGTGTGTCGGCAATTAATACGATGAGTGTTAAGGCGTGCCAAGGGGAGGTGACAAGACATACTGGGGAATTCTGAGCATGTCCAAGAAAGTAATAGAGTGTGCTAACATGTGCCAAATAGTGCAAAAGGAATGCCAATTCATGCTAGAATTCCAAGACATGTCATGTGTTGAACGCAGTATGTGTCAGAGTCTTAGGGTATGTTAACGTGTGTCAGAGAGTGTAAGGTGACAAAGAGAACAGTTAAAAAATGAAAATAAATGAACACATATAAGGGTTAATAATTCATGATTTTACATTTTTCCAATAGGAGCATACTAAGAGCATACCAACACTAGTACCAGCCATGCCAAGGGCCAAATGCTAGCGTATCTTGTATTGCCAAATTATCCTCTGTGCTTCTTTTAATTGTGAATAATTGATCCTAAAACAATTTTATCTTAAACCATGCAAAGGCATTCTAGGGCATCCAAGTGCATGCCTGTCTTTCCAAGTTCCTGTACTATACTAATTCCTTGACAAGCACTGCTACCCATAGCAAAAAGACAACTCTTTCCTCCATAAGAGACTCGGCCTAGCTCATGGCCATCCATAGATTCTAGTCATTTCTTTGGGCGAATCTTCGGCCTTTGAAACTTTCGTCTGTGACCTCAAGCAAATTCACAGTTCAATCTTATAAAAAAAAAAAAAAACTACTTGTTACGGCCCTAAATTCTAGTGCATACACCACCTCCTCTATTTGTTTCGTCTTTATCATGAGCCTTTTAGCCTAGTAACCACCACAAGGTAGGTCTCCAACCCTCTCTAAAATTTCAAAATTTGATGTGGACCACACACGAAGCTGGCCCGAAATCATGCCCAGAATTCTGCTGAATTCGCCTCTCTTTTAACTTTGTCGCCTAGGAAGAGAGACCAAGAATGCATAGCATCCTACTTCCTATCTCGAACCCATTAAGGTATGTGACATTCTTGTGAACCCTCACATAAATGATCTTACTCTTGGTGGATGATCATAGCCTCCCTTGTAATGCTTACTCAACCTCTAACTTGACATACAACACAGCAGCTACATATGCAACTCCATGATAAAATGACTTCCTTTGGTTATAATTGCCCTTCTACTAAGGCCTCCCTAAATAAAATTTTCTAGCTAGGCCCCTCTTAAACGCTCTAAAACTTAAGAACTTTATCTCTTAGACCTTAGGAAATATTATTTTTCTATTTAATTTTATTTTATATTTTTGAAAGCTTCTGTCTTGGGTCCAAGCCCTTCTACAACTGAGTTTATTTTCCCACAAAATTTTGGTCAAACTTACAAACCCATCTCACTAGGCTTGGAGTACCTCCAAGCTACACAATTCAACAACATATTCTAGTTGTAGTAATCGTAGCTTGGTCAAACTTTCCTGTGTGGGGGGACTTGATTCAGTTCCCAAGTTGAAAACTAAATGGGAGGTAGTTGTGAAGGCATGATAAATAGGAAAGTTATGAGCATAACAAAGAATGAAAAGGCGTGCTAACACATGTTACAGACAATTTTAGTATAGCTGAGGATTAATTAAGGAGTGTTGAGCCATCACAAGGGAGAAATAGGTCAGATGCATGAAATGAACAAATAAGAGTGTGTTCCCAGGGGTGTCATTGAATTCAGAAGTGTGACAAGGATGAAGTGTGAGCTATAATAAGTTTGTAAGCCCAGCCTACGATGGAAATAAGGGCTGCGACAAAACGGTTTAAAGGCTTTGCTGTTGAGCACAACATATTTTGCCTTTGTCTATTATTTTTATATATGACATGTGGCACACTACGGCTGAATGCGCACGATGTTTTAAACTCTTTTGAACAATTCCAAACCAAAAAGCATATGAGGATCTTAATGAATACGAACATGATAATGATCGTAGCCTCTTGGGACATCTCTCTTCCTCCCCACAGTCAAAATGATCTCCTTCTGTGAGTATTATTTCCTTCATCCTAAGGAATCATAAATAGTTTTCCTAGGCCTCTTTTCAGGCCTCTAAGTCAACTTGGGGTTTTATCCACTTAGAGCCTTGAAGCATTAATTTTACTTTCATTTTATTTTATGTTTTAAAAGCTTAAAATGTTGATTAAAATCATTTTCTTAACTACTATTCCCACAAAAAGTATTTTGCTTGTTAAACTCACCACAGAAACCATCTCACTAGGTTTGAGTACCTCCTTCTACAATTCAACAACATGTTTAGTTGTCGTAACTATATCTGGTCAAAATCTTGTGGTCAGCGAGGGCTTGGTTGGTTCCCAAAGTTAATGCTGGTAAGTGATTGTGAGGAATGACAACTAGGGAGGTCGAGAGCATGAGAATGAAAAGACATGCTAACATGGAACAATGTCAATACTGTACTTTAAGCACGAGTGTTGGGGAGGTGTCCCAGAGAACTTATCAAAGGGACCAATAGGTCAAGCCATGGAAAAGAACAAATAAGAGCAATAGAAATTAGCGAGTCCAGTTTGATAAGGTCAGTATGTAGGAGAAGTTTAGGAGCAGTTTATAGGAGGCAAGCTTACGGTTGTTATAGAGGGTTACGACATAGGTTAAGCAAGAAGTCACTTTGTCTTAGGCACAACATTATTTTCCTTTAGTTATTTTTCTTAACACTGAGATGTAGCGGACTTATTTCCCCCTTGTAACTATTTCTAGATAATTTAACCTTTATAGGTGTTGTGTTTAAGTTTGGGGCACTGTTTAACTGACTTATCTTGTCCTTCTTGTGAATCTTCTGGTTCTTGCAAACTCAGAGTTAATGTTCTATTGTTTATATGGTAGTTTGTATGAAATATTGCACCCATGTAGCTATGTTTTAGTTGTTATGTATGGTTAGATCATGTGATCCTTGTGTCTTGGTAAACTAGTTAAGTAGGATAAAATTGAGATTGGACATGAGTGGCATAAGATGAGTTATAGAAATGAGTTCTTAGGTGAAAAAGGCACAATCTACTTGTGATAAATTTGATGAGTCAATTTATTCTTACCGTTGAAGCAGACCATTTTCACATGAATTACGATAACCAAGGACTTGATTAGGTTCTCAGAATCATGAAAAATGTAAGAGCTAGTTGTGAGACATGAGTGCCAGATAGGTGCTATGAAATCCTAGATGTGAGATAGTGCGAAGGCATATCAGAAACATGATAAGATGTACGTGGTAAGGAAAAGACTGGCATACTTAAGATGTGCAAGGTTTGTGTCAATGTGTGCAGAACATCGAGCAACAAAAGGGAGAAACAAGTTAAACTACAGAAATAAACATAAGAGGTTTATAAGTCATCAATTTACCTTTTCACAAGAGGGCATGCTAGGCACACCAACATTAGGCGCCAATAGGTGCCAATTCACCAAGAAATCTTCACTTTGTTGCTTCTCATCTACTTTCAAAAATTGATCTCAAATAAAATTTAATATTAAAACATGCCAAATCACTTTCAAGGCACATCTCAACGTGTTCCATACATGCTATGAATTTCAGCGCCAATATGTGCCTAGCGCTAATATGTGTCGAAGTGTTATGCATGCTATGATGGAATGACATGTTGAAGAGTGCTAAGGTGTGCTAGAGGGTACTAATGCATTTTGAGGAGTGTTAAGGTACACAAGCAGCCTTCGAGGCACTAGGTAAGAAATTCATGAAGTTAATGAATATGAGGAATGTGTGCTAGGGACCTAGTATTAATAGGTGCTATTTGTCATACCAAAGGAGAGGGTGACAAAGGTATGCTAAGCATTGGTAGAGCATACTAAAGGAGAGCTGCTCCAGAGCATGTAAGTGCCAAGTGTGCTAGGGGTTCGGTGTGCTAATTATATGTTAAATAGTGCCAAGATATGCCAATACATGCTAGGTGCTAAGGATATTCAAGGTGCTAGGGTATGTCAATATGTGTCAAGAAGTGTCAGGCAAAAAAGGAAGACAATGGAAAATGCGCAGAAATACCCAGAGCACAGAGGTTAATAAGTCAAACTCTATATTTTCAAAGGGGCATAGTCACACTAATAATAGGTCCCAATACATGCCAAGTGCTAATGTATCAATGCATTCAACCAGAGTGTTCAAGGCATCTTTAGGGACTACATGCATACCAACACATGCTAGGAGGATTCTACTGTGTGCAAACATGCCACCATGTGCTTGGTTGGATTTCATGACAAGATTTTTACTGGTACAAAGATGTTACAAGACATGTGAGGTACTAAGAAATTTTAGTGTGTGACAAAGCATTAATTTGGAATTATTGCGGATAGTTTAGGAGTGTTAGTCTCATTAATGAAATTGTCGAGCTTGACTATGTATTAAATAATATATTTTATACACACCTAGTAGGAGACATCACAAAAGGAATTTGATAGATAATAAACTTAATAGATATGAATCATGTGTTGACTCATAGGAAAGCTCTATTCGACTAGTGATTACTTGAGGAAATGATACACATAATTACTTCTTAAAAAATTGACCGATTCTAACTACATAGCCTTGAAATACCATAAAAAATATCCTAATAATGGCCTTAAATCGTTATATTTTTCAAAAAAAATTATAATGCCAGACATATTGCATCATCAAGAAACTCATTGGAATGATCCCAATGGCGATGAAAAATTTTGGCCAGGTCACAAAAGTAAAAAAAAGGAGCATTGGTGAGGGTCATTAAGTTCATCCTAGAGAGTGTACAAAGAGATAATTAGTGATGGTGGCCCCCAACCCTCACCAAAGTGTCATTGAAAATGGCTTTGGTGATGAGCTGCTAAGGACCATCACTATATACCTACAATGACACTTTTTAAGGATAATCCTGCATATGTAACATTGGTGATGGACCTTAAAGTCCATCACAACATGACCCTCACCAATGTCATTTCTTGTAATTTGATTTCAAATCATAACTGCGACTTCAAAATTGTACACTTCATCACTGTGTATACCAATTTCTTCCAATTCTTGTCTATTCTTTGAATTAAGAAACTTTGATAATTTTAGTAGCCTCCTCGGGTTTCTTGCAAGTTCTTCTTTACCTTATGAATGGATTCTCCTAGCACTTTGAATAAATCCTTTTGTTCATAGATGCTTTGTATGGATAGCCAAATATCATTAAGGTTATTGATAGTATTTATGAGCTGTATACGTTTGTGCCATGGTTATTTGGTGTTAGATCTTTTTCTAACTTCTTCAATTTATCATTCAACATATTTTTCTTTTTTTCTTCACTCTTGAGCATAAATAAGATGATTTCTTTCATCCTCCATAATTTTCAGCGGTTCTTTAATTTTGTTAATTTCAGGCTTTATTAAGATAGACATGTGCACGTGCTTTGAGTAACTTGCCCTCATCACCTTGAAACTCTTGCTCTTTTTGTACATTGAAGACTCTTTGTTCTAGATTTTGTTGATGGGGTGACAGGAAGTGTTGTAGTCATTGAGACTATAGGAATATGATTCTACTAGTGTGAAAACCTGATTGTTTGACTAGATTTTAATTCCAAGGACTTCTTCTCCTTTTCTGGACAACTTGTCATTTCATTCTCCATTCCTTTATTTGAAATGGAGTCAAATGAAGTATGAGGTCATCATCTCATCTTTTTATTTCCCATTCTATAATATTTCTTTTTCTTGAGGATGTTGATGAGAACGCTTAAGTTGCTTCTTTAATGCAACAATATGCATTCTTCTTTTTATCAATTCATGTAACTTTTACATTTGTTGGATCATATTCTACTTCAATAATCAAATATTCAAGTGATTTGATTCTGTTATCCCTTAGCATGTGAGGATGCTTTTCCAATTTAAAGTTGATCTTTGATGTTCCCAAGAGTGTTTTGAGCTTTGTACACTCATAGCTTTTATTTTTCATTGTTGAATAAGAATTTCTTTTGACTTGTTTGTGAAATTATTTGATCAATAGGATGAATATCATCTTCTTGAAACTTCATATGATGAATTTTTGTAATCCTTGATATTTGGATGCTTTACTTTGAGAACATGAAAGTCCATCTGCATCTTCCTAGTTTTGTAGTCAAAAGTAGAAATCAATGCACTTTGTCCCATGGTGGTACTTCCAATATTGGTTATGTGTATTAGACTTCAAGGCTTCATTTTCATCTTTATCTCTTTGTATTTCTACAATTTCATCTCCCTTTGATGGTTTGTTGATTAGGGATACTTCAACACTATGTTGTTTTGAATCATTTGAGTGTTTGAAGTTGAAGGTTGAGTAGAGTTTCTTTATACATTGCGAATGTGCAGTATCCTTTGCCACTATTTGCTGTCAACTACTTCTATTTTCACTTATTCGTGTGATTTAATTTGAGCTTCTTCATGTACATCAATTTAAATTTAGTTTCTGATGGTGTTTTGATGTGAATATTCTCTGGATATTTGATTTCTCTCTTCTTTCTGTTGATTTTTGCAAAGATTGATAGTATCTACACTTCCTTGCCCACTCATCCAGGTGTTTTCCAACCATTGTTGGTTGAGTATTTCTCAAATGTCTTTAGTTTCTTCTGTGTATGGGATTGGTTGCATTTAACTCTCAATTTACTTATTACCATAAACTTTCTTGAATTTAAGCTCTGTAAATACTTTTAAACCTGCATTTGCATCTCTCATGGGCCCACAAATGAAAGGGCCAACCTGATTCTAAATTTCGAATTTTGTCTTCTTTTGGTAGCCAAGAAATTGATTGCATCAAAATTAAGAATACGTATTTATACTTAGGAAAATAACCTCATTAGGAGGTATTTGGGCAGTTATATGAGATAATATTTAATCCATATACCATATCTCATATGTAAGTTTTGATACAAGTACCAATCTCTATCCTATTATGCTAGAAAATTGTAGGACGTTCTTAATTTTCCTCAGGGATTCTTGGCTACATTCTGACTGTTCACATCACATTGATTATAGGATGAATATAATAATCAATGGACACTCGTGTAGGTGGTATGTGGAGTCTTTTCTAAAAATTGGAGTCAAATATATTCGACTATGGAGTTGCCTTCAACATCAAACTTTTGACGGTTAATGGAAAATTTCTGAGACTGAAAAATACTAAAAACTATGTGAATAGGACTGATGAATAGCAGAAAACACCTTCTTAAGACATTTAACAAAGTTTTTCATTATAATTTCAACAGAATGTAGGAAAAATTAAAAATGGTAGTAGGAGGCTGACCAAGTGTGAAAGAAGACAAGAAACCCTAAGACTATAGCATCAACATGCTCATGCGTAAATAACCAAAAATGGAAGATAACATGGAGATTATATGTCTGGTCTCTCGGAAAATATTGCGGACAGGTGGGAAGTTTGTCTTAGGAGTTCCACGGACAGAAAACATGAAAGTTTGGAACACTGGAACCACTCTTGGAAGTCCAGTTGGGTATAAGCATTGTAAAAAAACTGATGGACAAAGAGGTTTTCATACGGCCTGGATTGGATTTAGAGCATTTGATTGATTGACTCGGCTATAATGATAGCTTATAATTTCTTTTTCAAAGGTTTATTATGGCTCTCTAATTAAAATGAAAGATTGATAGATTCTAATCACTTATGGGCACTCGAGTACGTAAGGGCATAACTTTAACAACTTAGATTCCTAAATGAAAACCTCATCTGCAACGATCTGGATTTTCATGACTCCATTAATGAGGCTCAGAGAAAATTCAATTTTGTTGTCATTAATTTTCAAAATCTTTTTATTGAGAATGTGTTTCCTACATCTGTTAGTGTTCTGATTGATAGATACAATGCTTTTGGAAGCATTGTTTGTTTGATTTTACTCAGTGGTCAATATTTTGTACAAAGTAGGGTAGACAACACCAGACCTACGACATATAATTGATTCGGACAGATTTTAATGAAATAGGGGTCTATATTCTAATATTGAAAGGTTTAGTATACTCAATTTTATAATCTACTAATGATTAAGCAGAGATTGTACTTCAGAATTCTGTAAAACTAGGTCTGGGATTTCAAAAAAAAAAAAAAAATGTTTAGGAAGTTATAGGGATTCCTTTTAGGTCTGCGGAAACTGCCAGTTGTTAATCAAACATACTGTATGACAAAAATAAATCTTATTTTGAAATTTCTGAAAGGAAGATTAGGGTCTGAAGGATAAGGAAAGGAAATAGTCCTTTTTGTTCTACTAAAACTCTAAATTGAGTTCATTATTCCAGATTAATTCACTTTTATCTTTAAGGTGACCTAATGGTGAAGAATGCAGGATAAATGAATGTGCCAAGCTTCTTGAGGAGAATACAGGAGCCTTCAGTTCTCTGAGGCTTGAGGTCACTAACCTTCTTAGACCCGTCTCTTTTACCACAGCAGTTGCTTAAACGGCGAAATGGTTGGTCTCTGTTTGAGGCAGTTTAAAAGCGGTGTATAGCAATTATTTAGGTTGGAAAAAGCTAAACTTCTCATATAAAAAGTGTAAATGGTAATAAGACATGTAATGGAAGCTACTATGTGCATAATCATGATAGTAAACTATTAGATACTGAGTCCAATTAATGAAAGATGCTGCATATTGAGAATAAAAATTATTGTTGGTTTTACTTTCATGGTGTGTTGATTAGTATTATTTGGATGAATGAGTCATTAAATTAGGCCACATATGGAAAGCGGGGGATCTAGCTGAATATCATAGGCTAGGAGTATATCCAGCAGCAAAGGATATTTGGATAACTCTGTAATGATAAGAGGCCATCAGGATATGATACATTAATATCTCTGATGTGTTAATAAGTCAAATGGATTTTAGAAGTTTATATAGGCATTAGAATGAAAAGTCAATGCGGAAGTTATGTACATGTAAACTATGGTTTTATTTATATGGTTGGGGTTTGTAATAATGAGAGTTTAATATAACCAATAGGGTTTTTATGTCACATTAGGACTTATATATAAGAGAGTTTATAACAGTAGGGGTATGATATATACACTTATTGAAATAAAAATATATGTTATAGATAAAACATGGGTTGAGAAACATGTATATACATATGCGAATTAATTAAACAAGATACGAGTATTTGAGATTTAACATATAAAGTCAAATGTTAATATGTCATGGTTATCATTAAGTTTTCATGTAAAAACTTATCTTGAGGAGATATTTAGTGGTTACATTACTATATATTAAATATATTTAGACTTAGGATAAAAATATTTATAAGTTTTAGGTAGCATTTTAATGAAAGAAAGTAGTGAAATTACTTATGGCGGGTTTTAAACTTAGGAAAGAAAGTTTTGTAAGGAAAAATGGTATTATTAGAGACGAATAAATGAAGGAGGTTGTTTTACAAGAAATGTTTATATGTGATTGTAATGGTGACAATCATTTTACATATCAACGCATACGAAAAGAAAACAGCTATTACTGTATTTATATATGTTTTATTATTATTAATTTGTTGTTTTCCATACCTTATTCATTTTTCTTTTATTAAATATCAAATTCTATCTTAATGACAGGGCTATATTAAACTTCGTGAGATCCTTATTATTTTATCACTATTTTGATGCGAGTTAACAATTTGGCTTTGATCTTTGTTCTCTACCTCTGTCTTTATAAATTTCCAAAAACATAGAAAATTAAGATTAAAAGTTTGGTGTTAGTTGTATTCAGCAAGTTGCACACAATATTATTTTGCATAAGTGAAGTAAAAGTAGTATAAATAAATTTGCATCACTATATTCTCCTTTATCTTTTATATTTTGGGTTCATTTTTATTCTCTTTTTATCTTTTTATTTTAAATCCTTTGGATTCCTAAATTTTGCCCTCTTTACATTTTTTATTTTTAATATGGAAAACAATTTTAACTTCAGAAAAAAAGTATGTACATATTTAGAATAATAAAATTCAGTTAAGTGTGAATGCGATTATTATAGGACCTAGCAAAGGGTAAAAGTACGAGGATCTAGTGCTTCACTACATACTGAGAAAAGATATTTGATGTTATAAATACCCTCCCTTCTGGCAGTATTAAAGTCTGAAACTGTAGTGATGACCTAGCAGAACAGATAGGTTGATGGCCCCAAAAGTACCATACATACTGAACCTCAGCTTAATCCCCTCTAAAACAAGTCTCACGTGCCAAATTTTGATGTGGGTGGAATAGACATATTTTATTATAAATTAACATATGTTTCCAAAATGTATAATGACTGTGAGCAAACTGTGCAGATTTTACCCTCGTGTTCTAATCTAGCTCTATAATTTATTTATGGCTTGTGAGGAAGATTTATTGAGTTCAGTAAAGTGGATGGTTGAAAGTCTTAATTTTCTTGGTGTACACATGGTGATAGCGGAAGGAAGACTTGGTCCCAACTTGTGGGTACCTTTTGAGTCCAATATACTTACAATGTGTTGCTGAGCTTGTCAATATCAAAAGTGTTATAAGATAATAAAGGTCTAGGTGATCCTTTGAAATACTTCTCTAACTTCTGGAAAACATACAGCGATTGTTCTTGCAAAGAATAAATAATGTGTGGATGATTTGCTTACACTTTTCAAGTTGAAACTAAGTTTTCACTATAAAAATGAAGGTGTGTTGCAAAAACTTTTATCTTATATTAAACTCCCTTGAGGGTGTAAAGGTGTAAAAATATTACTTTCCCTCTTTTTTGATATTTTGGTCACGGTCATAATTATAATGAAAAAGTTGAACTAAACTAATGTAAAATTAATGCAAAAAGCTTAGCTAAATATGTGTGGATGTATGAGCCAATTGTTTCCAACTAATTATTATACTAACGTTTGGTATCTTTTGCAGGCAAATATTTTTACGGTGCTTACATTTGTATATTGAAGGCACTTACTACCTACTTATACACCTATGGCGGTTTATGACGATAGCTTCAAAGAAGATTCATTAAGCATTGCTAAGCTAAACTCAACAAAAGTGTCCGCAACTTGGTCGCGAAACACTGGTATAGTGATGGAAAATTTCTTATGGTTTCGCACCACTTACAACTACTCAAGAGCAGAAAAAACGGAAGTGAAAAAGGCTGCTACTACGTAAACTTATTTTCACCTGAAAGTGAAGAACTTAGCATCTATCAGGCTGAATGGTAAATTTACAACCATTAAAAGTTATTATTCTCAGTGATTACTATATGAGGTATTAAGTGTTGAAAAGAAGTAGGTGATTATTGCGATATGAGCAAGAAGATTCTAATCAACAGTAACTAAAAGAAAAAGTGATTAAAACATTCGTATTTATGATGATAAGCGCTGAAATGAAAATAGAAGTGTGCTGAAGGTGCTAAAAGCAAATGAATCAGCATTAGTTTGATGAATTATTGATGAAACAAATAACGTAGTAAACTAAGTAAAGTATGTGGTACTTATGGACAAACAAGCAAAATACTGTAATATGACTCGTGGTCATTTACACCTAATGGTTCAATGAACTCTCTCTATTTGTCGATTTTAATGACATAAGAAAATAGGATATAAATCACTTTGTTGAATCTTGAAATATGAATTCTAATATTCAAAACAAAGGTCTCTTCACCTGTATGCCCAAACTCTCTCTCACCGACGGATGGTAGAATACTTGAACACTTAGTGACTTTTCTGGATTCTGAGAGTGTTTGAAAATTGGCCAATAGCTGAATCCTTCCTCTTTGCCCATGGAACCAAAACAATCTGTAGTTGTTCTCAGAAATTTTTCTTATCTAGTGCACTATCATATTCCTCTGTATAAGCAGTCTTTCATAGATACATTTCCAAAGAATTCTCCTCCTATCTTGGTACAAGATGGATATTGTTTTCTAAGTGGGAGGTTTGAATTCATTTAATAGATTTTCAAGGCCACAAGAGTGGCTCCAAGGTGGTTATACTTGATTGTAACCATGAAGATATTCTTCCAACTAGATATTTAGGAGAGTAGATTCTTTTCGTGCAAACTACCGCATATTTAGGAATTTGTGTAGCTCCCCAAAAGAGGATAGTCAAATGGTCTTCATTGCTATCCAAAGAAAATGTTGTATGGATAACTAGGGTAAAATTTGTATATTTTCATTTGATAAATTTTCATGAACCTGGCATTAATTTTTAGATCTTGTAATATATATATATCTAGCCCCTTATATATACTTTTCTCCTTAACATTTCCTAATTTCTTTTCTTGTAGTTTTCCATTAAAACACTTGGTGATCAAAATGAACTCTTTAAAATATTTGCTTTAATATGATTTTACTTATTTCCTCTAGTATGCACTTCTTATGAAGAAATTCATACATGAATAAGAATAACAACAAACTTAATCATTCATATATTTTATAATATTTCATGAGCACACACACATTGACACCAATATTTTTGCGTGGAAACCCAAAGGAAAAAACCACCAATTCATTCTTTTCAGATATAGTTTGAGCTCAACTTAATTACATCGGATTTTTTTGGCGAGAACCCACTCTGTTTTATTCCCTTTGGATGAAAAGCAGCAAATTCCAAGAGAACAACCTCTTTGAATGCAAAAGCAAAAACATATTTGTTCTTCTCTTTTCATACAATTTTCAATGGTAAAATGAGGCATATTAGATTTAAATAAAATTACGAATCAAATATTTGCTGATCCAACACCACTCTCATCTCAGAATGATCAAGACTCCTCATTCACACAGCGCACTTTTATTACTCTACTCTAATAACATCTTCTCATCTATACTTTAGCATAGCTCTTTGCACACATAACTTTCCTTGGCCACAACCCTCCCTGCTAACACTTTACACACCCTCAAACCATGTAAATAGATTCAACAATGCTCACTTGCCCTCTATTTCACAAATCCATTGATAGTGTTGATCCTTTATTTACTCCTTCACTATGTCATTGTACCCTGAGTTCTCACAATGCTAAAGTGGCACTGCCTTTATATTGTCTTTCCTTGCTACTATTGTAATACCCATTGAATTTTGTCATGGTATTAATCATAGGGTGACTTGAGATTACACCTGCTCCCTTTATGAAACCTCTATATTGATATTTAATCTCAATCTACTGTGCACTCTAGTAGATTCATGCTACTTTATTAGTTCTTAGAAGCAGTTCATAGTGTGGCAACTAAACTGTCCTTTTAATTGGCAAGATGTACGTGATGAGAGCTGGAAATTTATTTATATATTGAATCTTCTCTATGAGCGATTATGCACCGTTCTTGCTTTGTCTTAGTTCCCCATCTCGAATACCATCTTTGTTTTTTATATTTAATCTCCAAATTATCATTAATATCTAGTGGCTAACTCATTCATTATTTTACTTCTCTATACTCCACTCAACATGAGAAAATTTTAGAATGAAGTTTATCTTAAAGAAGTTTAGAAACCTTGTGAACCTCACTAGTCCCCAATATATGGGGTATAAATATTTTGATGATATTTTTGTAAAAATATTTAGGTTTATAATTATTTCATATTAAGATATAAAAATTTTGGTGATTTTAGGGGTAAAAATAATTTTATAGTATAAAAAAATTTGGTGAATCAATTTTCAAAAAAATGAAATTGGCAAATATTTTGGAAGCATGGAAAGAAATTAGCACTTTGTGAATGTTAGCCCTAAAAGTGCGAGCCTCAATATAACATAAATCATGACGAGTTTATGATATCAAATATCCTACGAAGTTCCTACTATTACATAAATTCTTGAAATAACAACATTTCTTTGAGTCTCACAATACCACTGCACCAAAAATATTGGATCTAGTTTCATCGAATGCCTTACCATTGGAATTCGACCTTTAACACTACGATATCTGCACTTTCCGATATGATTTCATATACCATCATCCTTCCACGTGGTCGCTGCAGTGATGACATGTGTCACCACTGATTTTCCACTGTTAGGCCTTCCAAATTCCACAACTAGGCTGTATGTGTCCCCCTCTCACCACATCATGATGATGTCACTCGACGCCCAAATCCTAAGGACCAATCGGTTGCCACCACGTGTCTATTAGGAGAAGGCAGAAGGAATCCTCCATTTCTTGGTTTTTCTCTGAATTCCTTTATATTTCTTCTCTTTTGGGGAAACATATAACCTTGAAATCGCAATTTAATAGACATACGGTTCTAAAGGATTGATAATACTTGAACCTCTGATATTTCTCTTTCTGATATGTGATAAACCCGTGTATGAAGTATACTACCTTCTACGATATACTTCTCTCTCGATATACTTGATACTATGATATTCCATGTGGCACCTACTGATATTGTAACTGCTGACATTTTGATGTCTCAAATGTTTGATATTTGGTATCCTCTAAAGGCCTCCAAAGATCCTTACTTTGACAATAAATATCTCTCTATTGCAATGGCCATTTGCAGATTTCTAGGTATCCTTTGGAAAACTGACCTAACGCCTCACATTGGAGATTTTCCCATACCCCTATTTGAGCCCTTTTGAAACCTAAAAGATGGCTCCAAATCTGCAGAAGGATGATTCCAAGGACCTAGATCCCGAGTTCATGATAATCACATCTTTTTATGAAAAACTTCATTAAGCTTTCCTGCAGTGATTCTCTACTACCGAGGAAACTTTGCAACTATCATTGGTTCATATGGCCCTTAAAATCATTTTTATGGCTTTTAAATAATCTGCCTATGGTGATCCTCTACCAAAAACATCGATCTATCATTAGATTCCTCCTAAAGCACTTAATCACCGTTTTTTCCTATGAGGATTTGACATCAATACCAATACACTCACAACCTCTGAATATCTAGACAATCTCGATTGTCCAACCAAATAATCCAATTATTCTTTTTCATTACATTTCATGATTGATAGATTTACACAATTTAGAAAAAAATATCAAGATGTTATTTTATCAATATTCCTGGGTATGTTCTGTTTTGATTGCTAAAAACTCTCATGTCAATATAAGAAATTATTTTTTGACATTTATTCATTGAGCTGACATGTATTAAGAACTTGTTCTATGTAAACTTGTTTTTCTATTTTCCAATTCTTTATAAGGTGATTTCACATTCGTTAATTGTACTTCTATTATCAATATTAAACAAGTAGGCTCTTGAATCAATAATAATAATTTCATTACTTCAAGATTTAATGAAAGTATTTACATTGAATATTTGAGTATAAAAAACCATATGATATGAAAATAAATCACAAAAAGTTACTATTCCAAATGGTTTGGCTAGCAATTTGAAACTAAACATTGTAACTTATGTGTGTTTACAAAGTTTTCAAATCGACGTATGCAGTGTTAGTTTCAGTGATTTGGCTGATTGGCAAACCAAATGATGTAACATCAAACCAATCTTTGGAGCCCAACGACCTAGCCTTCTGGACTCAAAAAGGGCTCTCTCTATCTGTGTAAGGGGATATGTTTGTGTGTTTGCTTATTGTGTTCTGATTTTAGGCTAGCTATGAAGTAGATTTTTGGTTTTGGTTTTTAGGTTGTGAGGAGACTGAAATAATCAAAGAGAACCTTAATATAGGTAAAAAGATGTTAGATAAGCTAGGCTATGGGGTCAGGTCAAAGCTTTCAGATGGTGATACAAGGTTGTTGAAAGGCCAATTTGATTCGAGGTAAATGGACCTTTGGGAAAAATGGAGTGAGATGGACATCAGGATTGCAATGAATAACGAATTTTAAACACCGAAATAGTTTAATAACTGACCTAAACAAGGTAAGACAAGCCATTAATCATGAGAAATGTAACTATAAACTAGTCAATGCATAAACACGTATTCAGCCAACACATGAAATTATAACTCTCCTAACTTTGAGAGCTATGAGACTGGGGAAATACATTTAAGATAGACAAAAAACTCAAATCACTATGTAGAATTCTAAACATAGTACTTCAAGCTATTGAACATGAAAACTGGAATCCATAGTTTTAGGCAAAGCAGAATCAGTACAAGACCTCCTTGGTTCAACAAGTAACAATCTAATCAATCAAAGAGGTTTCATAAATTGGAGCTATGGCTAGCCATGAAGTGGCAGGCATTGTTAATCATACTTAGCATGCATAAAGCACAAATAAAACAAAAGAAAACAATATTCTTCGGTTATTAAAAAAGAGCAATCAAGGATTCTTTAATATGACTAAGAATAAGAAAACATGGAAACTACTCATGTGAAATTTGAGAGGTGCCTCCAAGGGCATGTCTCAAATTTTTCTCTATCTTATAACAAGCAGAACATGTGGATTTATGAATGACAAGAAAACAACACGAGAGAGAGCACTATACCATTCTGCACCAAGTCATGGAATCCAACAACAATCCCTCTTTCATCGTCCAAGAACATCAAGAAATTGTCAAAAGCATGAGACAAGTATTTCTTCCAAAACATATGACCTGTCTTCTTCTATTCAACATATTCAACAAGTTTACAATGAAAGCCTTTGGAATATATAGACCAAAGTGAGGAAAACCTCTTGGATTCAACTTGCAATCTCATTGGCCTATCAAATATCTGATTTTGTCCTTGAAACTGCAAACCAGGCACAAAATATCTAATAAAATATCTCCAAAATGATAAAAAAGGAAATATATTGAATTTTCTGTATCATGTACAGAAATAATAAGCAACTGGCGAAGATTACTTTGAAAGTTCAATTTTTACAAAATACTTAAAAATACACTAGAAAAGGTCCACGACTTGCGGCCAACCTTTGGAGGTCTTCACGATGTCAAAACGCGGGAGCTCGCATGATGACGTTTAGGCTCGAAGAGTGTCCTCATTTTTGAAAATTTTTATTTTTCTCCCACAACTAATCAATGAAGTCCTCCAAAATAGCTTGTGTGTAAAAAACCAAAAAATAGGCCTTGCTGATAAAGCGGAGGCGAGTGTAGAAAAAGCAGTGTTTTTAACCATTTTAGAGGAGAAAGGCGATCTCAATTGAGTAAATATCGAGATTATTGCCCCTAAGGTCATAATCAATGATACCATTTTCATCCTTTGAGGATGCCCCAAACTGAAATGGTGGTACCATGAGTTTTGGCCAAAAACTAAAAATGACAAAAAACCAAAATTTTATTAAATTTAAGCCCAAACTTGGCAAACACATGACCCTCAGAGGTTTTAGAAACATGTATGAAAATTTGAAATTCAAAAATTTAGACCTTGGTGTCTTTCCTCGAATTTTTGTGCACACCGTTGCTTCCTTTAGCCTCCTTGAGTTTTCTTTGGCTTGACCTTCAACCCTTGACAATTAAACTTTACAATGCCTGTCATCCTTCATGCAGAAGGGTCCAAGTCTCTATTTCCTTCTCCAATTTCTTCCTCAAGTGATCATTAACTCTCTCAATCCATGCTTTGATTTTTCTCTATCTCTTGTTTGAACAATGTAGTGAGAGGGGTAGATTCGGAGAAAGGGCATCTTCTTCTTCCTTTTGTTTCTTGGTGCTTTTTGAGCCCCATGGTTCTTGGCCTCTTTGCAGGGGCGATCTTCATCTTGATCTCTGAACTCACCCTTAAGTTCTTCAATCTCACTTGTGCTTTGGAGGCCTCCTTTGTATTTGATGGCTCGTGTCTCATATAAGCCATATGGACATATCTGCACCCATTTTGAACTTGCAAAAGTGATTGAAGTTCTAACCCTATCCAGATTAGTCCTCAGGAAAAACATCTGATTTGAACCTCTGTGTGATCAAGAGATTTTCAGGATGGGGCTTCATTATCCCTGTCATCACTTTGGATTTGGATGATGTCGAATTCCCTTTCACATTCATGTTGCCTTCCTCCTTGTCTAACTTCCTTCCTTTGGGTGGCTCTTTTAGTCTTCTCCTCTTGGGAAATTCAACAATGGGCTTCTTGGGCAATTTTTCCCTTGCTTGGAAAGGCCTAGTCACATTTGGGTTACAACTCTAGGCACCCTTTTCCTTGATGTCACAGGCAGCCACTTCCCGAGGAGAAGAGAGCATGGCCTTGCCTGAGAGCGCTAGCATGCTCCATGGGCTCTTTACCCTTGTCACTTTGCTCATCATTATTGCCAGCATCTTGGATTTCTTCATTGGTAGCCTTGACTACCACTTGTGCATTTATGTTTTAGGGCTGTCCTCCTCTATTTGTGTTGCACCTTTTATCATCTTGCCCTTCTTCTTCATGAGGCCGCTATTCCTTTGTGAGGCCTTCTTCCTTTTAGGACCTTTGTTGTTTCATCATCCTCATTGCCCTCTTGTTCATCATCTTCATCGGGCTTGCTCACCTTTTTCATAGCGCTCTCTACCCATTCATATTACCAGCCTGACATGAGACCTCACCTCATGTCTTTGTCTTATTTTGCTTATATCCTTGATACCTTTCTGCCTCATTGTGATGTTGCTCTCATCATCTTGCTCATCACCATGCTCATAACTTCCCTTCACTGCTTCTACCTCCATAATTTTTCTTTCTCATCCCCTTTTAAGTGAAAGGAAAGTGGGGATTAGTCTTTATCAAACCATTTTCAGTCCATTGCTTCTTCTTGAATGAGCTCTCTCAAGATTAATCTATAAAAATAATCAATAGAGCTTAGATGACTTGAAACAAAACTAATTTTAGGCTCATTATGTAAGTAGAAGGGAGTTTGATTGTGTTTTTGGGGGTTTTTGTTGGATCAAAGGGAAAGGCAGTTTTGGGTGCAGGGATAAGGCCTACCTTTTGCAGAGTTTTGATTGGGGCAAGGAAGGAAATTGTTTTAATGCTTTAGATTGAATGAATGGATGGATCAGACTGGTGAGGAGCTGAAGAGGGCAAGAGGGTCTCAATATTCCTCCTCAAACAGATGAAAACATGAAAAATTAAACAAAACTAAAGGCAGAGCATAGCAATCTAATGAATTCCACCTTTAACACTGATTTGTTTAATTTAAGAAGAAAAGAGAAGGGAAATTGATACACATAAACATCAGTGAACTTACAATTACATAGAGAAAAACACCATCAAAACACAGAGCCACATGGATCCCAAAGAGTGCTGCAAACCCTGGTCTATTCCTTTGCCAAAAGTGCAGAGATGAAATGTACAATGAAGTGCCAAGCAATCCAAAGTGTCCAACCCTAAAAATGACTGAGAAAATACATCATATAGACAAGCCTAAGTCCTCCCCATGCCTCTCAGGGTCGAGCTCATAATTCTAGGAGCTGTTTCAACCATATCTAAACTAGGAACTAGAAAATAGGCAATGAAACAACTTGCCTCTATATGCTAGGAAGCTAATCCATTCACTTACATTTCACCTTTTGGTGAATGAATCTTCTAGAATGAGTAAAAATGTGCCAAAATTAAATCATGGACATGAAATTACATCAAGTTACATCAAGAATTACATGAAAGTGAAACTGGCCAAAACTAGGTGAAATTCTGAGTTGTTGAGTGAAAAATAGGCCAAATTCCTCTATGCGCTGCGCCTGGAATCTCTATGCATAACACAAGTTTGGAGCTGATTTTTAGGGCCTTCCCAAAGTCCAAATTGAGCATGGGATAGCTTTTTGGAAATCCATGCCTTTCTACTTTCCAACCCAAGTGGAATTTCTAAATTTGGTTGCCATTTTCCCCTCCAAAAATCAAATCTCCCAACACTGCTTCCTGTGTGTGCAAAAAGTGGCAGAAAGGCCATTTTTAGGGTGTTTTTGACCCTTTAGGCAACCCAGAACTTGATGAAATACTTAGGTAATCCACGATCATGCATAAATTTTGATAAAAAATATAGAAATGCAAAGTTTTCCCCCTGAAGAGCTGCCAATTATAAGCGCGCGCTGAGTGGCGCTACGTGTCGGGCAGGAAAATCTATTTTTAGGCACAAAAATTCAAAATTGACAAAATTTTTCCCAAATTTCTTGAAATTTGGACTGAAGGTCCCTCATCAAGTACTATGCTCAGCCAAATAATCTTCAGCCAAAATTTGGAGCCTATCATGCCTTTTGCGACGCTTTAGTGCCCTTCTCAGCCTTGCCTTCAGGATTTTGATCCTTGCTTTGCAAACATGATTGCACGTCCAATAATGGTTCTTCATGTGTCTAAGAATGTTATTCTCCTTGTTTTCCTTCTCCAACAGGTTCTCAAGATGAATGTTGACCCTCTCAAGCCAAGTCTTTCTATCAGCCTCAGTCTCCCGCTCAATGGGTGTCATCTCTGTTGGGCTTCTTCGGGCAGCCTGCCAATTCTCACGGATGTTTTGCAACTCCATGATCGTCTGCTAATCCTCCAACTGTTTGTTCCACTGATCCAAATATTTTATGATTCATTGATCTCTCTGCAACTTTTCAGTCAATGTGTCGATCTCAGCCTTCTGCTCCTGAATGATCTCTATCAACTTTGAGCTTGGAGAGCTCAAATCCTCATCAATCAATATGAAATCAATATCCTGACCTCCTGAAGGGCCCTCATCCTACATATGCCTCTTACCTCTATCCTGTACCTATACCTGTGCTACTGATGATGGCAACGAGACCCCTTCCACCCCGGGTGGAGATAGTACTCGTCGGGTTGCTGCAAATAATACTCTCGTGCCTCTCTGATAAGTGACATACACTAGAACACTGATAGACTCTATCTCGTGACCTTCAAACTCATGTTAAGGTTCACCTACATCATGGAAAATCTCCAGAGGAGGCTGAGGGGCTGTGAAGAAGTCACGGGAAATTAAATCTTCCCATGCTATGCCCTGCAATCCAAGCTCATGTACAACAACGATCTTGATGAGTGCATAGTGATAAATATTGTAGTACTGCTACTCGGGAGTCTTCTTCTGCACAAGAGTGGTCATTCGCTCGATGTTGCAGCACATGAAATAAGGTATGTTCATCATCCTCACTCTCGTGAAATGCATCAATAACCTGATGTGGTAGGCATAGAGGTGTGATAACTTGCCCTCGCAACTGAAGTATCTGATAATGAGTCTCATCAAAGGCGCATAGGATTCCTTTAGAAACTGGAATGGGAATACCCTGCTGAGCTGTCTCACATAGCTAGGCCTGATGTATGGTTCATAATGCACTATGTCCACCTATTGTCTCTTGTTCCACTCTTCACCTACATTTGGTATTCATGTTTCTTTAGAAATGGCTTCCGGTGTCAAGGTGAAATTCACACCAGCAAAAGTTACCTGACCATCATGCAAATGTAACACAAACAACCGAGCCAACTCCTGATGATGCTGAATCCTAGCAATCATCTCACAGTATTGATAGCATTACTGCTCTCGAAAACATGCCATGGAAAGTGGGCAGGCCTGCAATTGAGTCAATGAGGTGGGCTCTTGTCTCACATGTTTTCCACCTTTACGAGGCCTTCTCGGTGCATGTAGCTTATTGGTAGAATCAATGTCTTGTTCATATGATGAATCAGTGTCTATCTCCATGTTGTTACAAGGTCTATGTTTGGCTTGTTGAAAATGAGAATGAAAATTTGGTTGTTTTTTGTTTCAATGCCAAATATATGATGATGCGAGAGGGACTGTGGGAAATATAAGCAATGGGAACAATAGGTTTTAATCAAATGATAGTTTTCCCCTTCAGAATTTGATAAACTTTGGGATAAGGGACAATCACTAGACTGTTTGGGAAACTTGGGGTTTTGGGAAATTTTACCAATGAAATGGGAAAGGGATAATGATATGAATGATTTGGGATATAAGGGAATAGGATAGGGATTATAATGATAATATGACAGTGAGGGGAGGAGTAAGCAATATGGGAAATGAAGTATGTGGCACCAAACTGATTTAAAACACCAATTCAAAACCCTAAGGAGTAGTTTTTAACAAAATGATAGGGTTTGTGTTTTTGGCTTTCAAACTCTCCAAAACAATCTTTCCAACAACATCAAACACTGATCAATGGTAATATAAAGGTGATTTGAACTTACATGGAGCAAATGAGACCGAGTGATTTGGAATTTGTTTGGAGGTAGTGACAAAAATTTGCTTGTCGGCCATGTGTGCCGCGCGCACAACCCAGTGCGCCGTGCCTAGTGTATGTGCCACGCCCGTTATAATTTGCGAAGGGATGGGTGACTCTATGCGCCGCGACAACCATGTGCACCACGACCTTCCTCCTGTGCGCTGCGACCCTGAATCTCACCACAGTCTCAGCTTTTCAAAAACTATTTCGCTCTTCCACAATTTTCTTCGACTTCACTCTTGTTTTTGGCATACCAATGGATTGTTTAAACACCACAAATATCTTATATATCATGGACTTTGATTTTTGTTTTGAAATAACCCACTTTCTTATGTTTGAAATTTGGCACTTTGCACTTTTTAATATAAACTCTGTTTTGTTTGTTTCCTTTGATTTTTTGAGCTGAATGATGAAACTTATGTCTATTTTTTGCAGGGATAGCTAGCATTGGAATTGGCAAAGGCGACCAGGGCTGCGCCTGAAGAACTTCACAACTGAAAAACTTTGAAAATTACATTATGTTTATTACAAAAGATAAAATGGACGATTTTTCTTCAAAACAGAGTTTTGAAGAAGAATCATGATCAAATATTGCGATGATGAAATTTTTGCAGTGAAACTTTATTTGAAGCTTCCTCATGTGCCTGCTGGCATTATTGGACACTTTTAAGACTAAATTTGTGAAACCCTAGACCTAATGGGATTGAAAACCCTAAAAAGACTCTTTTCCCACCAAAAGACCAAACATTGACTATGAATGACTGTAAATGATTTCAATGAACTTTGATGAACAGATACGGACCAGTGGGTACATGACATGGGGGATATGAGTGAAAAGACCCTTCTTTCAGATGATCCATGCTCCTAATGGAATGCAGCTGACTAAACTGAATGAGACACCTAAAATGAAATGCAACAAAAGAGATTTTGATCTCTGATGGAGGGATGAAGAGATCGACTCTAACATTGGCTCCAATGGGGATGGTAGCTCCTAGGAGGTGCCAAGAACTATAGATTTCTGGGAGAGTAGGTAGTGCCTTCATCCATTGGGCTATGGAGTCCATAATTTCGAAAAATCAACACAAGACTCTTGACTCATTTATTGACTGAAAATTCGACTCAAACTGACTCAACTCTGAAACTTAAATGAATGAAACATGTAACTAGACAAACTCAAACCAAAACTAAAATCAATCTTCAGAATTATAGCCTTCACTTCGGGCCCCAAACTGAAGAAAATATCACAGCGCACACTTGCAATGAAACTAAAATAAATGGTATGTACAGTGACAATGTAAACAGCAGAAAACATCTCAGAAATGATACCGCTTGAGCAACCGACCATTAACCGGCCCTCCTGGACAATCTTCCTCGTTCATATCCTTTAGAAGAAAAGCATTCTGACCCCGATATGCAGCAATTTTAAAGGGTCCTTTCCAGATATTTTCGAACTTACTGTGCTTACCCTTTTCCTTGTTTCTTGCATCCCATTTTAGCACCACTTCTTCCAATTGAAATTTTTCTGCCTTTTCTTTTCTGTCATATATTTTCTTAATTCTCTCCTACAGCTTGAATGTGTTTTGGAAAACTTCTTCTCTCATCTGCTACAAATGGATCATTTGATTTATTCTTCTTTGCATATGATCATCTTCACTGCTAGCTTCCTGCAGAATTTTGACTACCGGAACTGCGAGAGAGGTAGGAAACACTATATCAACTCCATAGACTAACTCAAAGGGGGACATACCAATGGATTTCTTCTAACTCACTCGATCTGCCCAAAGTGCATTGACCAACTTCTTATGCCAACTTTTATTGTTTATTTCCAGCAACTTTTTAATGATGTTGACCAAAGATTTGTTGGAAGACTCCGCCAATCCGTTGCCTTGCGGATGATAAGCGGTTGAGTGTCCCAAAATAATATGATACTTGTCACAAAACTCAATCATCCTTTTTGATTTGAAAGCTGCTGCGTTATTAGTGATTAACTTATTCGGGCAACCGAAACGAGACAAAATGTTATTCTCAAGGAAATAAATTATTACCAAATCCGTAGCTTTCCTTGTGGGAATTGCCTCAATCCATTTCGTGAAATAATCTGTCGTTGTTAGGATCCATCTATGCTAACCTGAAGAAGCAGGATGGATCTCACCAATGAAATCCAAACCCCATTGCTGAAAAGGAGCACTTACCTCAATGGGCTTAAGCGGCAAAGGCTGCAATTTCTGCCTCCCTTCAAAAATCTGACATTCATGACAGCTTTTGACAGTCTTATACACATCAACAAAAAGTCTCGGCCAATAATATCCCGCTCTCAAAATCTTGTTGGCCGTTGTTTTCCAAAAAAGGTGACCACCACAATCTCCCTTATGAAAATCCTCCATAACCTACTTTGCTTCTTCTTCCGCCAAACAGTTCAACAAAACACCACCGAGATCTTTCCAATAGAGTTAATTATTCAAAACACAAAACTTATCAGCCTTCAATTTCAGAGTTATACTTTTGTTTCTAGCCATGCCGGGCGGTGGTGACAAATTTTGAAGCACATATACAATATCTGAATACCAAGGAGAAAGCACAAATATTTCTGATACCTGAACTGATGAACTTTCCTCATTCTCCTTGGACATAACAGCAATAAGATTGATGTCCAAGGCATGCAAATTTGACTCAACAATTATCTTAGCCAGCCCTTGTCCTTTGATAAGCTTTGTAGGATTTATCTCCACATCATACTCCAACAAGGCTGCAATCCATCTGCCCTGTCTCCCTTCTGGATTTGTTTGCACTAAAACATCCTTAACAGCAACGTTAGGAACATAAGAAACAATATGATAATGTAGAATATATACTCGAAAATCTTTCAATGCCTTCACAAGAGCAAGAGCTTGCTTTTCAATTATGTTATATTTCAAGGCTACATCTCTTATGGTATGGCTGAAAAAAGCAATTGGTTTTTCATGCCCATCTCTTTTCTGCGTTAATATTGCTGCCATAGTATGCTCCGAAGAAAATGAAAACAAAATAAAGTCCTGAGTGTAATCCGGGCTGATCAAAACAAGAGCTGAAGAAAGAACCAACTTCACTAGATTGAAAGACTTTACCACCTCCTCAGTCCACTTCACTACGCTATCCTTCTTAAGCATGTTTGTAATCTCTCTTAAATGTTCAGTAAGGTTAGGCACAAATCAGCGTAAAAATTTCATCTTACCATTAAAAGATTGAATCTCCTTCTTATTCCGGGGAAGATCAATTTGTTGAATAGCTTCAACTCGTGCTGGGTCAATACGGATGCCATCTTTTGAGATAATATGACCAAGAAGTTTGCCCTCATCCATGGCAAAAAAACTCTTCTTCGGATTGAGTGACACAACGTACTTTCTGCATCACTAAAAAACAATCTTTAGATGGTAAAGGTGCTCTCCATCAAAATTGGAAAAGACTGCCAAATCATCAAGATACACAACTAGGAAAACATCTTTCTCATTCACAAATGCCATATCCATTGCGCACTGAAATGTCGCACCATCATTCTTCAAATCGAAAGGAATTTTAGCATAATGGAAAGTTCCCCATGGAGTGGTGAACGTTATTTTGTCTCTATCATCCTCATGGACTAGAATTTGGTTATACTCGGAATAACCATCGAGTAGTGACATACGAGATGCTCCAACTACTCACTGCAATATGTGATCCATTTTGGGCAATGGATAATTGTCTTTCAAAGAAACCTTATTCAGATTCCTAAAATCAATGCACAAACGAATCTCACCTGTCTTCTTGCAAACGGGCACCAAATTGGAAATCCAATCGGAAAATCTTATAGGAACAATGATACCAGCCTTGTATAGTCGATTCACCTCCTTCTCAATTGAGGGCAGCAACTTCGGATTTATCCTTCTCAACTTCTACCTAAAGGGCTTTTGATTTGGCTTGATAGGAATGGTGTGCTGAATTATGTTGGTATCATACGTCTTCAAATCTGAATAATCCCAAGAAAATACATCAGCAAAAGAAGACAAAAAAATAACATATTTTTCTTTTACCTCCGGTGGCAATGCTTTGGACAACTTCACCATCTTTGGATTTTCAGCTGATCCAATGTTCACGTCTTTAACTCCCTTTTCGGTTGGCCGCAAGGTTGGTTTTCTAGCTACGTCATCTTGATCAAAGATCTCTTCTAAAGGTATCAAACCCTTACGAATGACATTATCCTTCAGCTACAATACTTCCATCTAATTTATTTGCACATCAGCTTCATCATCATCATGTTCCATATCAATTAAAGTCTCTTTGAATTTACCTTTGTTTTGCGGATCCATGTGGCTCTGTGTTTTGATGGTGTTTTTCTCTATGTAATTGTAAGTTCACTGATGTTTATGTGTATCAATTTCCATTCTCTTTTCTTCTTAAATTAAACAAATCAATGTTAAAGGTGGAATTCATTAGATTTCTCTGCTCTGCCTTTAGTTTTGTTTAATTTTTCATGTTTTCATCTATTTGAGGAGGACTCTTGAGACCCTCTTGCCCTCTTCAACTCCTCACCGGTCTGATCCATCCATTCATTCAATATAAAGCATCAAAACAATTTCCTTCCTTGCCCCAATCAGAACTCTGCAAAAACTAGGCCTTATCCCCGCACCCAAAACTGCCTTTCCCTTTGATCCAACAAAAACCCCCAAAAACACAATCAAACTCCTTCACTTATATACCTAGCCTAAAATTAGCTTTTATTTCAAGTCATCTCAAGCCCTATCAATTATTTTTGCTGAGATTGACCCAGAGAGAGCCCTCTCCTATTCTAGTAGGGCTAGCTACCAGACTGAGCGTGGTTTGATGTTACCCTGAACTCTTCCTTCCTTCAGCCTGAGGTAGATTTAGGAAATAACATAGTGGCGACCATACTGGGGAAAAAATGGTTTGCGTGTTGCTGTTATTTGTTTTATAAGCTATAGACGGAGCCTGAAGTTATGCCAGGTAGCCTTTGAAACACTCTTTCTTTGCAATAGCGAAAGTAGATAGATGTTGCTTCAGTCAATCTCCGATCTAGCTTGTGAACGTGACACTTGACTTGTAAATTGCCCCAATACATCAGATCGTTCTGGACTTTTGGGTGATGAGTCTAGAATTTGATAGGTTGAAAAATTTGGTTTTGTCCCTTCGATTTTGAAATTAATCCAACACACTGGCTTCCAGAAGACATACTAGAGCAAATTTGGATCCCAATCCACCTCCAGTGTATGAGAATCCCAATCTGATTTCAAGAATCCTTCGTCGAGAAAGTCCCGTGATTCCTCTATTCAAATCTCATTCATGTATCGTTGTCTTTGAATATCTTGAAGATCTAGAGTTTGACGAGAAATTTGAGTTTTCATTGTTTGAGACTAAATCTGAAAGCGTTATTAGTTCTACTCTCATAAATCCAAAGTTTATCAAGTATCTTGAAATTGAATAGGCTAATAGATCCATCGATAGTTACATATTGAACATTCAAAATTCCATTGTGGCAACAAACATTCCTGAGTTTATAGAGTCTGCATTTGAAACTTTTGGGCCATCAACAGTTACTTCAGATTCACAAGTTCATACCCAACCTCCTTTCATTCCTACCATCCTCGTGCAACCATCTACTTTTGATCAACAATATGCAGTAGTATCACCTCCATCCACACCACATACATCTCATACATCTACTACTCATACTCCACCTGTTTCTCCAAGACAGATTATAAATCCACCAAGAGCAATGGCTGCTCGATTCGCACCCCTTGTCTTGCCTCAAAACTTGGATGCTATGCCCGCTGAATATCAAAGTAAGATCCCATTGTTTGATGGCACTCCTCAAAGTGTCACTACTCAGTAGAATATTGATAGAATGGCAGACTTCTTCGATCTTCATGAAATTGATGAAGAAAATGTGACCGTGAGATTGTTTGTGCAAACTTTTGGAGGTGAAGTGAGAAAATGGTTCAGAGCTTTGCAGCCTAGAAGTATTACTACATTGGCCGAGCTTCAGAGAAAATTTTTAGATCGGTGGGAAGTAAAGAAATATCCTCTTCAGATCACTTCTGAATATACCAAGATCAAGCGCAACATAGGTGAGTCAATCCAAGACTATTGTATCAGATTCAATGTGGTTTACAATGCAATTCTTGATGATTTAAGGCCATCTAGGAAGTCAACTTTGCTTAAATTTCTGGATGGTTTTGATCCGGACATGGCCTATCAACTTTGAGAAAGAGATCCAGTCACTTTGGAGGAGATGTAGAAAATTGCATTAAGTGTTGAATCTAATTTGAATGACAAGAGAGCTAGATTGAGAGCAGAAAAGAAAGTCACAATAAAGGAAGAAGCTTCTACTTCATATCAAGTACTCTGCAAGGTGGAAAAGATGATTGAAAGACTCACACTTGATAAGCCTGAACTGCAGATCATAAATCCTAACTTCCATGGACAACAGCAACCACAATTCCAGATCAAACAATGAGAGCAGCAAGCATAAGAACCGTCAGCACAACAACAGGTAAAAACTCCTTTACAGCAGAATTTTTTTGGCCCGGAATTAGATGATGAAGACAATGTAATAGGAGAAGAAAACCACTTCTTTACACCTGATGATATGCCAAATTTTATTACCGAATATGAGGAGTATGTTGAAAGTTCGGATGTACAAAAGGATGAGGATTTTATCTTGGCAAATGATGCAGCTCTTGAAGAAGAGTCGTATGAGTATCATATAGGTTATATGAATGCTTTGTCTGCCCAGCAACAACAATATTCACTTAGAAAAAGAGATGTGCCTATCAACCCAATCCAAAAAATAAAGGAAGTTTCAGCACCAAAGAACGATGCACCCATTGCACAGAAGAAGGGAAAATATGTAGCTGATCACACTACTAGCAAGTCTCCATCAGCAAATGAAAGATCTAATCAACCAATTGTATCGAGGGAGAAAGCTGAAAGGAAGGATGCTCCAGCCAAAGAGGTAGAAAAAACTTCAGTCTTTAACTTAGAGAGTGATATTGCTAAGTTAAAAGTTTCCATTCCTTTGACTGAGTTGATGAGAAATAGCAGCTACAAGGGAAGATGATCAACTTGAGTTGATATTTGGACCAGCATTGGATGGTGAGTCTCCTGATAGTGATGTGCCTCCTTTTTATATCAGCCTTAGATTGCATGATTTTGTGTTGCATAATGCCATGTTTGATTCTGGAGCTTCTCATAATCTCATGCCGAGGGCGATCATGGAGAAATTGGGATTGGACATCACAAGGAAATATCATGATCTTTGTTCTTTCGATTCCAGCAGAGTAAGATGCATTGGGCTCATCAAATATTTGGTGGTTAGTTTAGATCAGATTCCAACTAAGAACGTTTTGATGGATGTGGTTGTGGCGGATATTCCTCCTAGATTTGGCATGCTTATTTCTAGATCTTGGGGAGCGAAACTGAAGGGAACATTACAGCTTGATTTCTCCTATGCTACCATTCCTATGTTCGGTCAGATGAGAAGATTACATCGGGAGAAAAAGATGAAGTATATGATCACCAGCAAGGAGAAACTGGTAAATCATCCGATAAATTATGTACATACAGATTTAGAGTCTTTTGTTTTGTATTCAGATAGTTTCAATGATGTAGATAGTCAGTTAGTTGAAGCAGAGGACATTCTGAAGATCACAGAAAATTTCATAGAATTTTTTATGAAAGAAAGGCAAGAACTTGAGACTTCCGCTGAGCAATCAGCCTTTCGATAGCAAGCAGAAATAACAAAGCAAACACAATTTCAGCACTTGGAAGAAGATGAAGATGGTTTATAGGCTATGGATTTCGATGGTGCAGTTGGGAGTGATGGTGTTGGAATTGGTATTTGGGTACGCAGCCCTTTTTCTTCCCCAATCAAGGTACCAAGTAATGTAAGGGTCTTCTCTTATAAATTAGCTTTTGATTGTTCGAATAATGAAGCAGAATATGAAGCTTTGATTGCTGGTCTGAAAATCCTTAGAAAGTTGAATGCTAAGAGGATTGCGGTATATGGCGACTCCGAGTTGGTAATTAAGAAAGTGAAGGGTGAATTTCAAGCTAAGCATCCTCAAATGTGGGCTTACCGAAATTCTGTTCTTGATATCTTGAAATTGTTTTCAGACTATACTTTGACTTGTATGCCTCATATTTAGAATGGTATTGCAAATGCTCTTGCTAAGGCAGCAAGTAATTTGAAGATTCCAATGAACTCAAGTAACAAGTTTGAAATCCATGTGAAACATCATCCAACTGTCCCGAAAAACCAAAGGTATTGGCAGGTATTCCAAGATGATGATGAGATTGATGATTTTCTGCTGCAAACCCTGGTCTATTCCTTTGCCAAAAGCGCAGAGATGAAATGTACAATGAAGTTCCAAGCAATCCCAAGTGTCCAACCCTGAAAATGACTGAGAAAATACATCATATAGACAAGCCTAAGTCCTCCCCATGCCTCTAGGGGTCGAGCTCATCATTCTAGGAGCTGTTTCAACCATATCTAAACTAGGAACTAGAAAATAGGCAATGAAACAACTTGCCTCTATATGCTAGGAAATTGATCCATTCACTTACATTTCACCTTTTGGTGAATGAATATTCTAGAATGAGTAAAAATGTGCCAAAATTACATCATGGCCATGAAATTACATCAAGGAAAATCAAGAATTATATGAAAAAGTGAAACTGGCCAAAACTAGGCGAAATTCTGAGTTGTTGAGTGAAAAATAGGCCAAATTCCTCTATGCGCCGCGCCTGGAATCTCTATGCATAGCACAAGTTTGGAGCTGATTTTGAGGCCATTCCCAAAGGCCAAATTGAGCGTGGGATAGCTTGTTGGAAATCCCTGCCTGTCTACTTTCAAACCCAAGTGGAATTTCTAAATTTGGTTGCCATTTTCCCCTCCAAAAATCAAATCCCCCAACATTGTTTCCTGTGTGTGCAAAAAGTGGCAGAAAGGCCATTTTTAGGGTGTTTTTGACCCTTTAGGCAACCCAAAACTTGATGAAATCCTTAGGTAATCCATCAGCATGCATAAATTTTGATAAAAAATCCAGAAATGTAAAGTTTTTCCCCTAAAGAGCTGCCAATTATAAGCGCGCGCCGAGTGGCACTACGCGTCGGGCAGGAAAATCTATTTTTAGGCACAAAAATTAAAAATTGACAAAAATTTTCCCAAATTTCTTGAAATTTGGGCTGAAGGTCCCTCATCAAGTACTATTCTCAGCCAAAGAAGCTTTAGCCAAAATTTGGAGCCTATCATGCCTTTTGCGATGCTTTAGTGCCCTTCTCAGCCTTGCCTTCAGGATTTTGATCCTTGCTTTGCAAACATGATTACGCGCCCAATAATGGTTCTTCATGCATCTAAGCATGTTCTTCTCCTTGTTTTCCTTCTCCAACATCTTCTCAAGATGAATGGTGACCCTCTCAAGCCAAGTCTCTCTATCAGCCTCAATCTCCCGCTCAATGGGTGTCATCTCTGTTGGGCTTCTTCAGGCAGCCTGCCGATTCTCACAGATGTTTTGCAACTCCATGATTGTCTGCTGATCCTCCAACTGTTTATTTCACTGATCCAGATATTTTATGATCCATTGATCTCTCTGCAACTTGTCGGTTAATGTGTCAATCTCATCCTTCTGCTCCTGAATGATCTCTCTCAACTTTGAGCTTGGAGAGCTCAAATCCTCATCAATCAATATGAAATCAGTATCCTGACCTCCTGAAGGGCCCTCATCCTGCATAGGCCTCTTACCTCTATCATGTACCTATAGCTGTGCTGCTGATGATGGCAACGAGACCCCTTCCACCCCGGGTGGAGATAGTACTCGTCAGGCTGCTGCAAATAATACTCTCGTGCCTCTCTAATAAGTGACATACACTGGCACATTGATAGACTCTGTCTCATGACCTTCAAACTGATGTGAAGGTTCACCTGCATCATGAACAATCTCTGGAGGAGGCTGAGGGGCTGTGAAAAAGTCACGGGAAATGAAATCTTCCCATGCAATTCCATGCAATCCAAGCTGATGTACAACAACGATATTGATGAGTGCATAGTGATAAATACTGTTGTACTGCTGCTCAGGAGTCTTCTTCTGCACAAGAGTGGTCATTCGCTCGATGTTGTGGCACATGAAATAAGGTATGTTCATCATCCTCACTCTCATGAAATGCATCAATAACCTGATGTGGTAGGCATAGAAGCATGAGAACTGGCCCTCGCAACTGAAGTATCTGATAATGAGTCTCATCAAAGGCGCATAGGATTCCTTCAGAAACTGGAATGGGAATACCCTGCTGAGCTTTCTCACATAGCTAGGCCTGATGTATGGTTCATAATGCACTATGTCCACCTATTGTCTCTTGTTCCACTCTTCACCTACATTCGGTATTCCTGTTGCTTGAGAAATGGCTTCTGGTGTCAAGGTGAAATTCACACCAGCAAGAGTTACCTGACCATCATGCAAATGTAACACAAACAACCGAGCCAACTCCTGATGATGCTGAATCCCAGAAATCATCTCACAGTACTGATAGCATGACTGGTCTCGAAAACATGCCATGGCAAGTGGGTAGGCCTGCAATTGAGTCAATGAGGTGGGCTCTTCTATCACATGTTTGCCACCTTTACGAGGCATTCTCGATGCATGTAGCTCAGTGGTAGAATCACTGTCTTGTTCATATGATGAATCAGTGTCTGTCTCCATGGTGTTTCAAGGTCTATGTTTAGCTTGTTGAAAATAAGAATGAAAATTTGGTTGTTTTTTGTTTCAATGCCAAATATATGATGATGTGAGAGGGACTGTGGGAAATATGGGTAGTGGGAACAATAGTTTTTAATCAAATGATAGTTTTCCCCTTGAGAATTTGACAAACTTTGGGATAAGGGACAGTCACTAGACTATTTGGGAAACTTGGGGTTTTGGGAAATTTTACCAATGAAATGGGAAAGGGATAATGATAGGAAATGATTTGGGATATAAGGGAATAGGAGAGGGATTATAATGATAATATGACAGTGAGGGGAGGAGTAAGCAATATGGGAAATGAAGTATGTGGCACCAAACTGGTTTAAAACACCAATTCAAAACCCTAAGGAGCAGTTTTTAACAAAATGATAGGGTTTGTGTTTTTAGCTTTCAAACTCTCCAAACCAATCTTTCCAACAACATCAAACACTAATCAATGGTAATAGCAAGGTGATTTGAACTTACATGGAGCAAATGAGACCGAGTGATTTCGAATTTGTTTGGAAGCAGTGACGAAAATTTGCTTGTCGGCCCTGTGCGCCGCGCGCACAACCCAATGCGCCACGCCTGATGTATGTGTCGCGCCCGTTATAATTTACAAAAGGATGGGAAGCTCTATGCGCCACAAAAACCATGTGCGCCACGACCTTCCTCCTGTGCTCCACGACCCTGAATCTCACCACAGTCTCAGCTTTTCAAAAACTATTTCGCTCTTCCACAATTTTCTTCGGCTTCACTCTTGTTTTTGGCATACCAATGGATTGTTTAAACACCACAAATATCTTATATATCATGGACTTTTATTTTTGTTTTGAAATAACCCACTTTCTTATGTTTGAACTTTGGCACTTTGCACTTTTTAATATAAACTCTGTTTTGTTTGTTTCCTTTGATTTTTTGAGCTGAATGACAAAAATTTTGTCTATTTTTTGCAGGGATAGCTGGCATTGGAATTGGAAAAGGTGACCGGGGCTGCGCCTAAAGAACTTCACAACTGAAAAACTTTGAAAATTACATTATGTTTATTACAAAAGATAAAATGGACGATTTTTCTTCAAAAACAGAGTTTTGAAGAAGAATCATGATCAAATATTGCAATGATGAAATTTTTACAGTGAAACTTTATTTGAAGCTTCCTCATGTGCCTGCTGGCATTATTGGACACTTTGAAGACTAAATTTGCGAAACCCTAGGCCTAATGGGACTGAAAACCCTAAAAAGACTCTTTTCCCACCAAAATACCAAACATTGACTGTGAATGACTGTAAATGATTTCAATGGACTTTGATGAACAGATACGAACCAACAAGTACATGACATGGGAGATATGAGTGAAAAGACCATTCTGTCAGATGATCCATGCTCCTAATAGAATGCAGCTGACTAAACTAAATGAGACACCTAAAATGAAATGCAACAAAAGAGATTTTGATCTCTGATGGAGGGATGAAGAGACCGACTCTAACAACTGTGATGTTGCTCATCATCATCTTCAGTAGTTTGCTGTTCTACCTCACTGTGATCTTTGCTCATCATCATGCCCTTCTTCCCCTTGTTGTTTTGCCTCACTGTGTTCTTCCCCCCCCTTCTTGTCTTGTTTGAATATGATGTTGATCATCATCACTTTCCTCTTCATCCCCTTGCTGCCCTATTTCATCATGTTGTTGCTCATCATCACTTTCCTCTTCTTTCTCATGCTCTTCTTCCTCATCATGCGCTTTTGTTTGTTCTGTGGTAAACTTGAGCTTCTTGGGAATAGGTTTGCTAGAAGAAGGTGAAGGATGAGTGAGTAGGAGATGTAGGAGATGTATGAACTAGAGGGACGAGTGGAGAATCCGGATGGGTGATGAAAGTATCCCAAGAGACCTCCCTCTTCTCAAGTGATGAAGAATGATGACTTTGATGAGAAAGTGATGGAAGAGGCAAGTTTTCTGCGTGAAGGAGGCTTTTTGAATAGTGGAGGGCCACTTTTACTCAATGCTTCTATGTAGGAAGAAAGGGATATTTAGCAATTTGGCCCTCGTGAAATGCATGAGAAATCGAATATGATAGGCGTAGACTCGGGAGACTCTTCCCTCACAAGTGAAGTATTTCATGATGATATTCATGAGGGGAGGGCATAGTACACTAGTAAAAAGATATGAGAAGCGAGAAAATTGATGGACATGAATATCTGTGCTCAAGTTTCGAGAAGGGCTTATATTCTTCGAGTCCGAGTGGCTTTGTTTAAACCACTTCTACTCGACATAATGGATTTTAGTGGCCTTGGAGATGGACCTTGGAGAATTTGAAATCTAGGCACTCTAGCTGAAAATGCTTCTCTCGAAACCTCAAAGCACAAAGGTGTGTTAAAGGGGAATAGCCCTTCACCACTTGCACTCTTTGGAAAAAAATCTAGACATCCAACCTCATGGAAATTAAACAAGGCTGATGGATGGGCATTCACTTCTTCAATGGAAACAGGCTCAAATATTTTGTGCGGGGCCACTCCTACTATTTTATTTGGGAGGCATCTTGTTTTGAATGTTTTCATGCAACACCAAGCTATCTCAAGTAGCCTTTGGAATTTTTTCTCAAGCACACACCTCAATGTCCTACCTATCAATCAGCTTTGTTTGACCAAGACAAGCTGCTTCAAATGCTTTTGAAATATTCTCCCAACACCAACCTTGTGCTTCTTCTAAATCACTATTTTTTTCTTCTTTTGTGCCAAACAACAAGTGGTTATCAAATAAGGCGGTACACGGATCAAATTATTCTTTGTGTTTGGGTAAGGTCACAAGGATCCTTTGTGTTTTGCAATAAACAAGTTAGCCTTGTATTTAGACAAAGACAAAACACCTCCCCCAATCAAAAAACACTCTTCTTGTATTCAACTTGTTTCTCACACACAAGTAGACAAAAACACCTTCAAATTGATTTAAATGTTTTTCATAACATACTGCTGTATCATGGAACAAGGAGGGTTGCACTGAGGTTTCACTATTTTCCACACGGAGAGGACTTTTGAAGTGATAAAAGTATTTAGGACTATGACCACTATTTTTAAATTAGGCTCAGTTTTGTTTTCACCTTGAGACTTCAAATAGAATACGATTTTGTTTCCCTGTGGGATATCACTATTTCTCAAAGGTACTAAGGGTCCTTTAAGATGGTTGAAACATTCACCCAACATACGTAAAAATGTGTATCAACCACAGAAACAAAGAAACTACTGAGTTCGTTTCAACAAATCTTACCCTCTAACCCTTTGTCTAAAACATTGTTCAAACTAAGTGAGACCCCCTAAGCACAAGAAAAGTTTCTCCGGCTTAACGAGAGTTTGTCTCCTTACATGACTTATCTCACCGTTTTTTATATGATGAAATGGTTTCTTTTGAACCCTACTTCTTTCTCACTGAGAGAAACACAACAAACACCCCTTCACTTTTTAAATTAGCCAGAGGAGAAGTGGAATACCTTGAAAAAAATTCTTAGAAACCTTGCTTGATCAATTGGGCAACTTCGGAGAGATTCTTTGAAGGAAAAAAAAGAAGGCGCGACACTTTCAAATGGGAAAGCGTCACGTTGTGTGAGATCGGGGTCGGTGATCGGGGGCGGTTGTGACCGGTGCCTACGGGTGCGCCACGCGGAATGTTATAGCTCTATGTAATTCCACTTACTGAACGTGCCGCACGCTTTTCCGGGCATGCGCGCGGGCTTAAAACTTCAAAACTACGCAATTTCGCTTGAAATATCCTTGTTCTCTTCGATGGATGGCTAGGAGCCACGTTTGTGAATGCTTTTGAAACTTGCAAGTGAGTTGCAACGGTCTCCTATCCTCTTAAAGTTGAAAAAGCCAAATATCCTTTGAACTCTATTTTGTGAGGGTTTTTGAAGCTTTTTTTGAAAAAGGTATTGTTTGCAAAACAAAACATGAAGCATTGTTTTGTGATTTCATTATTTTAAAAAACCTATCAAGACTCCATTTCGAACTAACCCTATGACAAGATGTTGAGGTCAACTTTTTGACAAGGCAACATAGTGATGGTTCTTGTTTAAGTAAAAAAGGATTTTTTTAAGAGAGCTGTAACCTTACCCTACTCTTTCACTATTTCTCATTGAAGAAGAAACTACTGTACTGTCTTTGACCTTTTTAAAGGAAAACTCTACTAAAAGACATACCAATGATTTGTGAGGCATTCTTTGCCATTCTTGCAAAGAGATAACTCACCATTTTAAAACTTAATTAGAACGGCTTCTACTCCTACTATGTTGATGATGATCATACCCACTATAGAAGTTGTTTGAGCTTGCTAGGTGCTCTTTGAGCCTTTCTCTTGAGCTTGTGGGTGAAGAACCTCACCTAAAACTATAAGTGAAAAAAATCTACTACAAATAGTTTCCACCATCAAGGAAAATGAGCGACCTTAGATTGAAAAAATAAATCCGAGTCTTCAAATTTTATGGAGATATAGCGAGGGGATGGTGAGCTAAAGTTTAACATGTAAAATTGGAAAAAAATATCCCTTTGTTCTTTTGTGAAGAAGGTACACTTGAGAATAATGAATTTCTCATTCATTTTACCATTTTGATACTGATCCCTTTGAAATATAAGCCATAATGAAAATGAATGCTCTTCACCTTTACACGATGGTGAGCCTCCTACTTGTCATGAGGGAGGCCTATTTTTGACAAATTCCGGGTTATTTTCAACCCCTATTTCAACCAAGTGAAGAAGGTTTATGAACACAGCTTTATTAGTGGTTTTCTTTGTATTTTATGGCGAGAACTCGGTTTGAGACCAAGAATGTTTTACTTCCTTGGCCATTTGCTTAACAATATTTCTTCATTGATAATCACCCCATTAGCTTCACTGCTTTGTATTTGGTCTGTATTTTTAACGAGTGAAACTCATGTAAACACCTCTTTGAAGCACCATTGCATTGCCTCTGCTTTTAACACCATTTTCTATTCGAAGCCTTCAATTTTCTCCCACTTCTCTTAAAATTTGCCTTTCGGTGAGTAGAAAACCCTAAAATAAATCTCATGTCTCGGCCCTCTATTGATTAGATGAAGAAGGCCTTTAGCTCAATGCCAAACCCTCTGCTTTTAAAATGAAGGAGGTTTTCTCGGTCTTCAACCCTCGTCGCTCGTAAAATGAAGGAGGTTTTCTCGGTCTTCAACCCTCTTGCTCATGTATGGAGGAGGTTTTCTCAATGATGCCATTTCATCGGCTTTTAAAACGATTATTCTATGTTCCTTTCACTGTCTATTAATGCTTGAGCAAATGAAGATGACAAACTGACAATAAGCCACAAAGGGAATTTCTCTGAGACATTTAATTCTGCTTTTCAAATACCTTTGTGGCTCTTTAGACATCACAATAAATTTGGCTAGTATCTGCAAAGCATTTCTTGTCATTTATAATTCACTAACCTTTGACTGTGATTGCAGGAGCTTAATGAAATAACTCTCTTCCTTGTAGCTGTATCCCAGGCTCAAAACCACATGAGAAGAAACTGTCTTCTCATGTTGAGTTTAATACTGTCTTCTGGAATACTAGTACACTTCTAATCTTGAAAGATTCATTGAAACACTGTAAAACCACCTAATATCAGTTTCACCTATGGCATATGCATTGTTGAGACTTCAAGGCTTATTAGTGGCGTGACTTAAGGGTGTAACCAAACTTTATTTGCAGAATAGGAAAGTCTGTTAGGACTGGTTGATAATAGATAGAGGTTCTTTGGCTTTGGGATAGTTTTCCAAGGGACAAATGCCTAAAGCGCCACTACCTAACTTAGGGGAGACTTCTTGGACAGATTTGGATTGTTTTCTTTAGAGTTGATGGACAAGCTAGTATGTGTGAGGCTAGATAGGGCTTGAAAATGAGGTTTTATCTTGTCATGGGCTGATTGAAAAGGCAGGAGGGCAAAAATACTTATGGGTGTTTTCCAGCTGGAAATTTTGATAATTTTTGAGATTAGCTGCTAGAAAAATTGTCTGTAACAACTAGTCATCACCAACAAGTGAAAAATGCTGATGGCCAACAGTGGCTCCATTTGGGGAGGGCAGCTCCTTTTCAGGAGGTGTCCAGAATTGCAAATCTTTGGCTTATGAAGACCATTTCCTTTATCCATTGGTGCAGATTTCTTTCTTCCTTGATGCTATTTCTTAAAATTGACAGCATGATTAGCATCAATGATATTTCTACCTACCCCACTATCTTTCCTAACATTTTTTCTTCCTTTGGGTGCTTTTGGACTAGCAACCCTTTGACATAATATTTTTTTGAAAAATGAACCTATCTAGTTCTACACTTATATACATCGGGGAGTTCGGATTAAGGCTGATGAACTCCTTGGTTTCTCTACCTATGCGAGATCGGCTTGCTCGAGGTTAAAAAGTGTTTAACGGGATATTATTCTCTAATATAAAACATGAAATTTAAAAATGACCAAATCGGGATTATACGGTCGATTTGTCATGTACTTGTGGCATGAAAGACAATGTTTGCACACAAATATTATTTTGCATAAAATGAAATCTAGAAAAGCGAGGCTAGGATACATAATTTGTTTTTTCATCCCCGCTTCCCTCTTTGGTTGTTTTGAGCATGTGGAACCAGTATCTTTTCCTAATCTACTCTCTTTGATAAGTCAAGCTTACACAATGTTGACCATATTTTCCACTCACTATCTTATCAGCAAATAAATTTAAAACATGTTCAGTTATGATTAGGCTAGGTAACTGAACAAGACATTTGAGCACTAGTAGCGGCATTTAGACTTGCGCGCTTTTCGAATGACTATTTTTTGAACATGGGGCCTTCTTTCTATTTTTAAAACCACCATTTTTTCTATTTTCTATTGTTTTTGAATTTTCTGTTTTTGATCTATTTTTCAAACAATGGTATATTCAATGATTGAAAAAGTTTTGACTCAGAAATCTTGGAAATGGAAAAAATTAAGCATCTTATCCTCATAAGGATCTCCTACCACTCTTGGTCCACTCAGCCCTTGAAAAGAAAAATTTGGAAAATTCTCTCTTTCAAGTATGACATAAGGATTCATGCATGAATATCTAAACAACCCCGTATCTTCCCGCTGTACCTCTTTATACCTCTGATTTCCACTCCTTTGTTGTACATCTTTTTCAAATAATGCAGATATTCTTTGTAATTTTTTAAGTATATGATGACATCATCAAGGTACATCAAAATGCAGAAATTCAGAACTGGAAACATGGGTTTTAGGAGCATATTTTTGATATCTGGTGGTTTTGCGATTCTGGGGTTTTGAAAGCTGGAACTAATTCCAACATGCTTTTGGAAAAAATTCTTTGAGTGTATGCCTTTGCAAAGGAATCATTTGGCTATAACACTGAAACATCATCTTGTGAAGACATATGATTAAAAGCACTTATCATTGGTATATCATGGTCTTGGGCGGGGAAGGATAAATTTACTGTCACTGAGGTGTGTATTAGTGTTTCTAAAATCAAAAGCGGATCCTATGACCGGCTATTTTATCTTTGATTATTGTTGTTTGATTGAGATTTTTGTATTTTTCTTTTTTGTCGATGTTGTTTCTTGGAGTGATGGCGGTGGCATAGTGTTTCTCCTTGTTTTCCCGGTATGAAGTAGTATTTTGAATAAGATTGCCAATTCTAGCGGTTCTAAGTCTTTGGTGGAGTGACGGAGAATGTTAGCCGAGTTCAAGTAACTCAAGTATATTTGGACTACGGTCATCATATCCTCTCATAAGAAGTTTATCGGGCATTTTTTACGGATTTTGAACTATTATGGCTACAGTCAAGGTTTCATTTGAAATGGTAGAGTTATGTGATGGTAAATTCTTAAGGTATGGTAAGAACATTAAGCTTCCCTGCTCCTGAGTTCCAAAGAGGTTTGTGATATGTAAGTCTTCTAATGCCTCTGTTCTGAAAAATTTTCCTGATGCTACTGCTAATGTTTGCCTAAGGTTTGAGCAATTTTCTTGATAGTACATAATGGTTTGTGCTAGGAACAAACTCTCTTTCCTCAAGACATAACTATTCATGATCATGATAGTTTTGAGTGTCCAGTTCATCATAGAGAACTTGGGGCAGCTGATGTGGTGGGTCTAAGTTTTTTTCAAATCCTTCCGAATGTTCTTCAATGTCCTCATCAGTGTGTAAAATGAAAGAGTTCAGATCGGAATGCAAGGAGTACATCGGGATGTTATCTCGCCTCTCTTGGCTGCTGATCATATATTTCATGTGTGATTCTCGATAAAGTATTCTACTTTGGTCAAACACGGGGAATAGTGGCGGAGGACATATCAAGTTGAATATTTCCTTGAAGCTTGGCTCCCCAAAGATACGGATAAAAGCATTCCATACTTGGGAGGGGATGTACTGCTACCACTATGCTCATGATCGGATGTTTTGCGGTACTTGGGCAAAGGCGTGAAACAAATATCTTTGATCAAACCTAGACATTTGACTCTACTCGAATCAAATGAATATAAGTCTTTGTATGGTCTTGTGATTTCTAGGCCTAATCTTTCCATTACAATCTTCGGCATGAGATTATGCGAGGCTCCGAATTCTAGCATGGCATTATGAAGGATTTGGTCATGGATATTCAAACTGATGTAAAAGGGAAGAGTGGTTCCTTCTTGGAATTTCCCTTCTATTTTTGGACCAAACAACACTTCGGGAGTGTCATCAGCTAGATTAAGGGTGTTCACATCATTTCCTATATTAAGGACCTTTAACACTTGGGATTTATAAGAGCCTTGGGCGATAAGTTCGAGTGAGAGGCATGGTAATCTTTATTTTGGCGATTTCTCCCTCAAAGCTGAAAGGTGCTTGTAGTTGAGACGAGTTTGCTTCGATTTTTTCAGCCATGACTTTCTCTATGTTCTAAGTTTGTTGACTTTGTTTTGGGATTTTGTTTGACACGGCCATCTCGGGAAACTTTGTGGAAGTACTAGGAGCATACGAGCCAAGACTTGTTTGAATAGCTTTATCTTTGTTTTGGTCGGTTTTCTTGACCACGATTTTGTTGCCATCCTTTGCTTTTTTTAAGGATGGTATCGGGGGGTTCTAGCGATTATACGAGCTACCTTTCTTGGATTTGTACTTTTTTTCTACTTATAAGGTCATACTACCTATGAGCTTCTACTATGGCATTTTGAAAATATATGGCCGGATCCTCGGGATCTTCATAGTTGGTTTCATCTGATTTGGAAAGAAGAATGCTTGTTCTTCTTCGTGAGGGTAAACCTCACTCTCGTTATGAGACCCTATGAGAGTTCAAATGATTTTCATCAATGAGGTTACGTATCCCTATCATCTTCTTCCACATAATTTTCATTAAAGGGTGGCTTAATTTGTTGGTCATTTTTCCCTTGGTTTGTTTTTGAGTGTTCCCTCCTAAAATTTTGGTTACGGTTTTTACGTTTGGAGGGTTTGGTAGGTTGTCCCCTAGAGGGTCTTTTCACTTATATTTTCCCAAATTTTGGCCATGGACCTAACTAAGTAATCTATTCTAGGATCTAAGGAAGGGGCTGAAGTAGAGACCTCATCCCAGTATATGACTTTCCTTTCTGATCTAGTCCTGGCTCTTTTTTCTGCTAAGTTGGCTTAGCACTTATGGCCACTTTTTGCATTTCCTCTAAGGTAGGGGGGGGTCCTTGTATCTTAGTTGATAAGTCATGTCACGGGTGAAAAGCCTTCGGGGGAACTTTTCTAAGGCTGAGCCAAGTGGAGGTTTGAAGTAAGGTGGGGAGGGCGTTATACACCTTTGTTGAACCTAGTGCGGTATCCTTGGACACTTTTCCCCATTTTCCCATTTTAGATTGTTATACTCGACGGGATTTGAATGGGGTTCTTTCGAGATTTCCCACTTGTTTATGAAGGTTTGGTAGAGTTCCGGGAGATTGTGGATGTTGTTTGAAGTTAATCTCTTAAACCATTTTTTTGGAGTTCTCCGTCGAGGCTTTGGCGCGAACATCCTCATTTTGATGGTCTCGTCTTCTATTTCCATGTATTCAAAGGCATTGCTAATCCTATCTACATGTTGTTGAGGTATGGTAGTCTCAACTGCGGTAAAGTGCGGGATTTTTGGATTGATGGTCATTTTGTAAGGGAGCCAAAGTACATGTGGCAACACCAAGGGTGCATACCGGGCTACCATGACGAGGCTAATGGACAATTTAAAAAATGAGGGCTTGTGGGATGGTGAGGTGGTTTGAGCCGGTAGTGATTTGGATGGGTGTGGAAGATGTACTTGGACTAGTGATGCGATTTTGAGTAGATGCAGGATGGTAGGATCCAAAGTGATGGAGAAGCTAAAAGTCGGGAGGTGTAGTAGGTGAGGCTTCTCTACTAGGACTCGCGTGGTAGATCTAGGGAGCTCAAGATCGTCAAAGTCTATCTTACTTTGTGACTTGCTTCTAAAAAAGCGTTTTTTGTTGATTTTAAGTCAAAGGGGGGAATCTTGCAAGGGCTGTGAGATGTTCGGGTATTGATCTTGCTTTTCGAGATGGACCTATCGGTAGCTAAATTTCGAGTTTCGGAAGCTTGCCACGAGAATATTCTGCGGGTCATATACCAAGATAGGGGGATTTGGGTACGGATGAGATACGGTGTTGATTCTTTGTGAGCTTGATTTCGAGTCTAGAGTTTAGAGAGGATGGTATTTGTGATTGTTTCATATGGATGGCCTCTGCAGGGTTTTACTAATGTGAAGGATGGTCAAAACAAAAATATGGACTAGTGGAGTCGCCAGGTGGATTTCTATGAGAACTATGGTCTACCACCAACACTATCAAAGATGCTTTCAGGAAAAAGTTTTATAGCAAACTTTGAGATGAAAACATGAAAAGAAGAGTGATTCACTTGGTTTCAACAGTTTTCTAGGTTGTATGGACAAGCTAATGGTTCTCTTTGGCAAGAAGATTTCTGCTTATCTCCTATGTTTAGGTGAAGTCTTCTGAATCACTAAGTTATACTTATTTTGTCACTGATTATAGAATTTGCACCATAATTTTTAAGTTTTTGAAAGGATGAGCTAACATAAAAGGTATGGTTTATGAAATTTTTTGGTTTTTATGTGGATTTTTTTAGGCCCTCTGCGGGAGGCTGAGTGGGTCGCTAGGTGGAACTTGGTTTTTCTTGTAAAGATGTAGCTATGGTCCACCACCCGGTAACTAGGGGAGAAAAGCCAATCAGAATGTTTTGGGGTTTTTTTTTAGTTTTATGTGCCTATGAGGTTTGGAAGAGTTTCCTATAACTGAATCATCATTTTGCTAAGATGGTGAAAGAGCTAGCTTCTACTCTTCAAACAACACTTAATTTTTCTAAGTTGGATTGAGACTTCGGGAGTTACTAAGGAGTACTTAGATTTTCACTAACTCGGAAGGTCCCACCGTGATCGTCACTATGTTAGGGAGCAGTGGGATAAGTCAATCAAATAGTATTCTTAAGGCTGCTAGAATGTTTATGGAATCTAAGTTTGTTTATCACTCAGGGTCCCATCGTGATCGTCATTATGTTAGTGTGGCGATGAGGTGGCTGATCGGATAGTATTCTAAAATTTTAGCAAAGTAGTAAGGCCTACTGGAGGCTAGTGGAGTCTCCAGGTGGAGTTTTAGTTGTTTTGAGAGTATATGTGTATGGTCAACCACCAATAACTAATAGACACCAACCTAGATATATCTTTGGGGTTTTCTGAGTTTCCTATATGTAGCCCTGAGGTTTGGAAGATTTTCCTATAACTGAATCATCATTTTGCTAAGATGGTGAAGGAGCTAGTTTCTACTCTTCAAAAAATACCTAAGTTTTCTAATTTGGACTGAGATTTTTGAGAGATCTTAAGGGATACCGAGGATGTTTTGACTCAAAGTCCCACCGTGATCGCCATTATGTTAGTGTCCCATGATTTGGCTGATTGGAAAGCCAAATGATAGTGTAACATCAAACCAATCTTTGGAGCACAAGGACCTAGCCTTCCTGGACTCAAATAGGGCTCTCTCTATCTGTGTAAGGGATATATGTGTGTTTGCTTATTATGTTCTGATTTTAGGCTAGTTAAGAAGTAGGTTTTTGGTTTTGGTTTTTAGGTTGTGAGGGATGAACTGCTCAAAGACATAAGATAGGTAAAAAGATGTTAGATCAACTAGGCTATGGGGTTGAAAAGGTCAAGAAAGCTTTCATATGGTGATACAAGGTTCTTGAAGGGCCGATTTGATTCGAGGTAAAATGGATCTTTGGGCAAAATGGAGTGAGATGGACATCAATTTTGTGAATAACAAAGGATTTCAAACACAAATAGTTTAATAGCTGACTTGAACATGGTAGGGAAAACCATTAATCATGAGAAATGTAACTATAAGCTAATCAATGCATAGAAATAAACATTAAAGCCATGCATAGAGATATATAACTCTCTAACTTTAGGAAATGGCCATCATACTTTGGGGAAATACATTTAAGACAGACAAAAAACTCAAATCACTATGTTGAAATGCCTAAACATAGTACTTTAAGATATTGGGCACGTTGAAAACAAGATTGCATATTTTTAGGAAAAGGGCAAGATCAGTACAAGACCTCCTTGGTTCAACAAATGACAATCTAATCAATCAAAGAGAGGTTTCATAGGTGGAGCTATGGCTAGCCATGAGTAATCAGGGCATACCGTGAGTCATACTTAACATGCATAAAACCACAAATAAAACAAGAAAACAATATTCTTCAGTTATTAAAATGCAATCAAGGATTCTTTAATATGACTAAGAATGAAGAAAACATGGAAACTATAAAGAAACAGGAAATTTGAGGTGCCTCCAAGGGCATGTCTCAAATTTTTTCTCTACTTTCTTATAGCAAGCAAGAACATGGATTTATGAATGAAAACTAGGAAACAAAACGAGAGAGAGAGGCAGGTATACCATTCTACCAAGTCATGGGAATCTGACAAAAATCCTCTTTCATCATCGAAGAACATCCAGAAACTATCCAAAAGCATGAGACAAGTATTTCTTCCAAAGCTTATATGACCATATATTGCTTCTATTCATCAAGTTCAACCTTGTTTATAATGAAAGCCTTTGGAATATATAGGCCAAAGTGAGGAAAACCTCTTAGTTCCACTTGAAATCTCATGGCCTATCCAAAATATACGATTTTGTCCTTGAGGCTTTTCAAAAGCCCAAGGCACAAAATATCTAAAAAAAATATCTCAAAAATGCTAAAAAAAGGGAAATATATTGACTTTTCATAACTTATCATGTACAAAAATAGCTAAACGCACATGAAGAAAATTCAATTTTTGAAAGGGTTCAATTTTTACAAAAATACTCAAAAAATATATCAACAAAAGGTCACGACTTTTACGGCAACCTTTGGAGGCCTTCCCGATGTCGAAATAGAGGCTAATGACGGCTCGTTGGAAAGATCTGAGTGTCTACTTTCTGAAAAAATGTTTATTTTGTCCCAACTGAACACTAGAAATCCTCAAAAAAACATACTTGTGTGTAAAAAAAACCAAAAAAATAGGCCTTACGTGATAAACGGGGGCGAGTGTAGAAAAAAGCGAGTGTTTTTACGCCATTTTGGGGAAGAAAATGATCTTCAATTGGTCGAAAATCACTAATTATGTGCCCCTGAAATTATGGCATCCAATGATACCATTTTCATCCTTTTATGATGCCCCAAACTGAAATGGTGATGCCCATGAGTTTTGGCCAAAAAACTCAAAAATGACAAAAAAACCAAAAATTTGTCAAATTTCGCCCAAACTTTGGCGAGCATGACCCTCAAGGGTTTTCAGAAATATGTTGTGAAGGCTGAGGCAAAAATTTGGAGTGTTGAGGTGTCTTTCCTCAATTTTGGTGCCGGGCGCTTCCCTTTAGCCTCCTTGAGTTTTTCACGAGCGACCTTCAACTTCGCCGAGCAAGGCTGATTGAGCTTTTTATAATGCACGGTCATCCTCCATTGAAGTCCAAGTCTCTATTTTCCTTCTCCAATTTCTTCTCTAGTGATCATTAACTCTCTCGAAGCCATGCTTCCCAGATTGTTATCTATCTCTTGTTCGAACAATGTAGTGAGATGGGTAGATTGGAGAAGAGAATCTTCTTCTTCCTTTTTGTTTCTTAAGGGCCTTTTTGAGCCCCATGGTTCTTGGCCTCTTTCGCACAGGTTGATCTTCATCTTCACTCTCATCGAACTCACCCATGATTTCTTCCAATCTCACTTGTGCTTTAGAGGCCTCCTTTTTGTATTTGATGGCCGTGTCTCATATACAGCCATATGGACACTCATATGCTTTATTTGAGCTTGAAAAAAGTGATTGAAGTTCCTAGCCCTACTCAGAGATCGGTCCTCAAAGCATCAATTTGGTTTTCTCTATTGATCAAGAGATTTTCTAGGATGCGGGCTTCATTATCACTATCATCACTTTGGATTTGGATGATGTTGAATTCCCTTTCATGTTCATAGTTTGCCTTCCTCCTTGTCCTTCCCTTTGCTTTGGGTGGCTCTTTTAGTCTTCCTCCTCTTGGGCAATTCAACAATGGGCTTCTTGGGAAATTTTCCCTTGCTTTCGGAGGGCCCTAGTCACATTTGGATTTACAACTCTAGGGCACCCTTTTCCTTGCTATCTGGGGCTTGGACACTTCCGGAGAAGAGAGCATGGCCCCTTGCCTAGGAGAGGCAGCTAACACTTGCTCCATGGGCTCTTTACCCTTGTCTCTTTTCTCATCATTCTTTCCACTGTCTTGGATTTCTTTGTGGATGCCTTGACTGCCCTTGTGCATTTTTGTTTTAGGGTTGTCCTCCTCACTGTGTTGCACCTTTTTATCATGCTGCCCTTCTTCTTCATGAGGCTACTGTTCCTTTTTATGAGGCTATTGTTCCTTTTTAGGAGGCTGTTGTTCATCATCCTGTAGCCGCCTTTGTTCATCATCTTCATGGGACTGCTCACCTTTTTCATGAGGCTGCCTCTATTCATCATGAGACCGCTCACCCTCCTTTGTGCTGCACATCTTCATCTTTGCTTCCCTTCATCATATTTAGGAGTCTGTTGTTCTACCTCACTGCGATCTTGCTCATCATCATGCCCTTCTTCCCCTTGTTGTTAACGCTAACTGTGATCTTGCTCATCATCATCTTCGAAGTCTATTTGTTTTGCCTCAGCTTTGTGATGTTGCTCATCATCATGCCGCTCATCATCATGCCCTTCTTCCCCCTTGCTATTCTACCTCAACGTGTTCTTCTCCCCCCTTGATGTGTTGTTTCACTATGATCTTGCTCATCATCACTTTCCTCTTCATCCCCCTAGCTGCACTGTCTCATCATGTTGTTGCTCATCATCACTTTCACTCTTCTTGCTCATGCTCTTCTTCCTCATCATGCTCTTTTGTTAGTTTACTATGGTAAAATTGAGCTTCTTGGGAATAGGTTTTCTAGAAGAAGGTGAAGGATGGTGAGTAGGAGGTGTAGGAGATGTATGAATTGGAGGGACAGGTGGAGAAATATGGATGGGTGATGAAAGTATCCCAAGAGACCTCCCTCTTCTCAAGGTGATGAAGAATGATGACTTTGATGAGGGAGTGATGGAAGAAACGCGAACATGCACTGTATGAAGGAGGCTTTTTTACGAATAGTGGAGGCCATTTTCTCAATGCTTCTATGTAGGAAGAAAGGGAGATTTAGCAATTTGGCCCTCGCGAAATGCATGAGCAATCGAATATGATAGGCATAGACTCGGGAGAATCTTCCCTCACAAGTGAAGTATTTCATGATGATCTTCATGAGGGCATAGCTAGTCAAAATATGTATGAGAAGGGGAAAATGGATGGACATGAATCTGCGTACTCGGGAGCTTCGGGAAAGGGTTTGTATGTACTGAGTCCGGTGGCTTTGTTTAAACCACTTCTCACGACATAAGGGATTTTGGTGGCCTTGGAGATGTACCTTGGAGATAATTTGAAATCTAGGCATGCCAACTAAAAATGCTTCTCTCGAAACCTCAAAGCACAAATGTGTGTTAAAGAATAGCTCTTCACCTCTTGCACTCTTTGGGAAAAAAATCTAGACACCCAACCTCATGGAAATTAAACAAGGCTGATGTATGGGCATTCACTTCTTCGGTGGAAACGAGGCTCAAATATTTTGTGCGGAGCCACTCCCCTCTTGTCTTTCTGGGAGGCATCTTGTTTTGAATGTTTCTACGCAACACAAAACTTTGTCTCAAATAGCCTTTGGAATTTTTTTCTCAAGAACACACCTCTATCCTGCCTATCAATCATTTTTTTGACCAAGACAAGCTGCTTCAAATGCTTTGTGAAATATTCTCCCAACACCAACCTTGTGCTCCTTCTAAATCATTGTTTTTGTCTTCTTTTGTGCCAAACAACAAGTGGTTATCAAATAAATCGGTACACGATCAAATTATTCTTGTGTTTGGGTAAGGTCACAAGGATCCTTTGTGTTTTAGTATAAACAAGACAACCTTCAATTTAGAAAAAAGACAAAACACCTCCCCAAATCAAAAAAACACTCTTCTTGTATTCACTATTTCTCACACACAAGTAGACAAAAACACCTTCAAATTGATTTAAATGCTTTTCATAACATACTACTGTTTCATGGAACAAAGGAGGTTGCACTAGGTTTCACTATTTTCCACACGGAGAGGACTTTTGAAGTGATAAAGTATTTGAGACTATGACCATCGTTTTTAAATTAGGCTCATTGTTTTCACCTTGAGACTTCAAACAAAATCTGCTTTTGTTTCCCTGTGGGCTATCATTTTTCTCAAAAGGTAGGAAGGGTCCTTTAAGATGGTTAAAACATTCACCCAACACTACTGTAAACATGTGTATCGGCCACGGCAACAAAGAAACTCTAAGTTCGTTTCAACAAATACGCCCTCTAACCACTATCTAGCGTACAAAACGGAAATTTGAGACCCCCTAAGCACAAGAAAAGTTTCTCTAGCTTAACGGGGAATTTGTCTCCTTACCAACGACTTATCTCACGGTTTTTATATGATGAAAATGGTTTCTTTTGAACCCTACTTCTTTCTCACATTGAAACACGGCAAACACCCCTTCACCTTTTAAATTAGCCAAGAGGAGAAGTGGAATACCTTGAAAAAAATTCTTAGAAACCTTGCTTGATCGATTGGGAAGCTTCAAAGTTTCTTTGAAGGTGAAAAAGAAGGCACGACACTTTCGGATGGGAGAGCGTTGCGTTGTGTGAGGAGTCGGGTCGGTGATCGGGCGGTTGTGGCGCGCACCTACGGGCGGGTCGCGCGGACGTTATAGCTACGTAGTAGTCGCTTCGAACGTGCCACGCGCTTTTCCGAGGTCACGCCGCATGGGCTTAAAACTTCAAAACTGCGCGAATTTCGCTTGAAATCTCATTGTTCGCTTCAATGGATGGCTAGGAGCCACGTTTGTGAATGCTTTTGAAACTTGCAAGTGAGTTGCAACGATCTCCTATCCTCTTAAAGTTGAAAAAAGCCAAATATCCTTTTAACTTTCTGTTTTGTGAGGGTTTTGAAGCTTTTTTTGAAAAATGTATTGTTTGCAAAACAAAACATGAAGCATTGTTTTGTGATTTCATTATTTTTAAAACCTATAAAGACTCCTTTTCGAACTAACCCTATGAGAAGATGCTTTGAGGTTGACTTTTGACAAGGCAACATAGTGATGGTTCTTGTTTAAGTAAAAAAGGCCTTTTTTAGAGAGTATAACCCCTTAACTGCTCTTTCACTATTTCTCATTGAAGAAGAAACTACTGCCCTTCTTGACCTTTTTACTAACCTTTTTAAAGGAAAAAATCTGCTCAAAGACATACTAATGATTTGTGAGGCATTCTTTGCCATTCTTGCGAGGAGATAACTCACCATTTTAAAACTTAATTTGACGGCTTAAGTTGCTCCTACTATGTTGATGATGATCATGCCTTGTGTAGGTTGTTTGAGCCGCTAGGTGCTCTTTGAGCCTTTATCTTGACTATGGGTGAAGAACCTCACCTAAAGCGCAAGTGAAAAAACTCGCTACAAATAGTTTCCACCATCGAGGCAAATGGCTGACCTTAGATTGACAAAGAAATCCGGTATTCAAATTTTATGGAGATATAGCAAGGGATGGTGAGTGAAGTTTAACATGTAAAAATGGAAAAGCTGTCCCTTTGTTCTTTTGTGAAGAAGGTCTACAAGAATAATGAATTTCTCATTCATTTTACCATTTTGATGATGGTCACTTTGAAATCTAAGCCATCGCTGAAAATGAATTCTCTTTACCTTTACACGATGGTGAGCCTCCTACTTGTCATGAGGGGGAGGGCCTATTTTTTGAAAAATGCCCGGAGTTATTTTTCAACCCCTTTTTCCAACCAAGTGAAGAAGGTTTATGAACACACGTTGTTAGTGGTTTTCTTTGTATTTTATGGTAGAATTCAATTTGAGACCAAGAGCTTTGTTTTACTTCCTTGGCCATTTTCTTAACAATATTTCTTCATTGATAATCACCCCATTAGCTTCACACTTTGTATTTCGATTCTATGTTTTTAACGGTGAAACTCATGTAAACATCTCTTTGAAGCACCGCTTGCTTTGCCTGCTGCTTTTAACACCATTTTCTATTCGAAGCCTTCAATTTTCTCCCACTTCTCTTAAAATTTTCCTTTCGGTGAGTAGAAAACCTAAAATCAATCTTTGTCCACGGCCCCTCTGTGAGTTACATGAAGGAAGCCTTTATCTCGGTGCCAAACCCTCTACTTTTTAAAATGAAGGAGGTTTTCTCGGTCTTCAACCCTCTACTTGTAAAATGAAGGAGGTTTTCTCGGTCTTCAACCCTGCTGCTCATGTATGGAGGAGGTTTTTCTCAATGATGCCATTTCATCATCTTTTAAAAGCAGTGTTACCTTTCCTTTCACTATCTATTCATGCTTGAGAAAATGAAGATGAAAAAGCGGCAACTAATTCATGAAGGTAATTTCTCTAAGACATGTAATTCTACTTTTCAAATACCTTTGTGCCTCTTTAGACATCACAAGCAATTTGGCTAGTATCTACAAAGCATTTCTTGTCATTTATAATTCACTAACCTTTGACTTTGCGATTGCAAAAGAGCTTAATGAAATAACTCTACGCCTGCATGCATCCCCGGAGCTCAAAACCACATGAGAAGAAGTTGTCTTCTCATGTTGAGTTTAATACTATCTTACGGAATCTTGGTACACTTATTCTCTTGAAAGATCCATTGAAACACTATAAAACCACCTAATATCGGTTTGACCTATGGCATATGCATTGTGGGAATTCAAGGCTTGTTAGTGGCACGACTTAAGGAGTGTAACCAAACTTTATTTGTAGAATAGGAAATTCTATTATGAGCTGGTTGATAATAGATAGAGGTTCTTTTGCTTTAGGATAGTTTTCCAAGGGAGAAATTCTAAAGCGCCACTAACTAACTTAGGAGAGACTTCTTGGACGATTTGGATTGTTTTCTTTGAGTGATGGACAAGATAGTATGGTTGAGAGCTAGATAGGGCTTGACAATGAGGTTTTATCTCATCATGAGCTGATTGAAAAGGTAGAAGGGAAAAAAATGCGTATGGGTGTTTTTCCGGTGCGCAATTTTGACAATTTTTGAGATCGATTTGCTAGAAAACTTGAGTTTGTAAAAACTAGTCATCACCAACAAGTGAAAAATGCGATGACTAACATATAGAGGCTCTTTATGTTTGTAAATTTATTTGTGCATTTCAACGTTACTAAATCTAAGAACAATTAAGAATGTTTGAAGCATTTGTAAATGAAAAAGAATATCGGTATATGCCACGAGAAAATAAATGAAATTTGAATGTATCGATAACATCTTAATAAACATCTCGGAATGTCGAAAACTTTCAACATCACCACATTTCCACAAAATCATTTTGTTGCAAACATTTTCATAAAGTTAACACAAAATAGTACTCCGCAAGCCACATGTCAAGAAAATTGACCATCCATATCCATATTTCACCTTCATATAATCGTAACTTAATATAAATGAGTCTCAATCTATTTAGTCGAGAAATAATCTACAAAATAGCCTCAAATTGTGATGCAATGAATGGAAGTAGGTTCATTTGCATAAGCACCATTTCATATATTTCCTAATATCTACCTCGTTAACAATACTTTCTCCACATGTCATATTTCTATTGTCAATTTATCTCACTAGTCATGTGTAGATACAAGCTATTCGGCAATACCATACCACCGACAACACCGGCACCGGTTGCACCGGCCTAAGAGCACACTAGCATCGGCACCCACAACACTTCCCGGTCAGAAACTCATATCTTTTTCTCCAATCCGGGACGACTCCCTCGATTGCTAAATACTACTCTATTTAAAGAAGTATATATAGTTGAATTCACCAAATAAATATTAAAAATAATATTTTATAAGATAAATAGATACAAGCTTATCGATATCTTTGCAACTAGTAATTATTACATAATGAATTTGAGAAAATGCTATTAAGAATTTACTACGATAACACGATCACGTATATATTTACTGAATATATGCTAATAGAAATACTTAGCATTACTTAATTCTTGGATGCTAAGTGTGAATTCCAAGTTTCTACATTTTTGTACTAGTTAATTTTTTTGAAAAGTTTCTACATTCATTGGTATCATTAAAATGATTGTGTGATATAATATGTTATAAACACAAATATTAAACTACTTGTAAAAACCACTACAATATGCAACATTAACATTGATAAATGAAAATAGGTATTGTATATGGTTTTGAAGTTTGTACATTTACTCTATGTATCCAATAAATCTTTGCACTTTCAGGATATGTTTCGACCAAAAAAAATATGGAGTGCACGGTATTTGGTGTGCAAGAAAATGATTTTTGTAGGAATACGAAGAGTTCTTTCAATAGTTTGTATGTTTCCTTATATCTTTATAATGATTTTGAAATATAATATGTTTTGAAAATGAATATTAAAGTGCGCTAAAAACCACTACACTACAAAAAATTAAAATTGATAAATGAGATTTGGTACTATATATGGCTTTAAAATTTTCACACTTACTCTACGCATCAAAAAACACTATGTGCTTCCATATTTATTCCAAGAAAAAAACACGAGTGCATAGTATTTGGTGCGGAAGAAGATGATTTTGCGGGGAATGAAGAGAAATCACTATTGTGCACTTCAGTTGTTGTATGAGGGTTTGTGGTGAAAAAAATTCTAGTGTGGAGAGATTTCATTGTGCAAAAAGATTTGTATGGAGAGGATAAATTAATTAGTAGTAGAGAAAGGTACAATTTATGGAGCATGGAACATAAACCTCGCACTCACACACCTCTACACTTCAACAATGAATGTTCGCTAAATATACCATCCACACGGGCTTCAACGATAGTGTTGAATGAAATGAAAAATATATTAATTCTTCTTTTAGCATAAGTGATTGAGTTGTGATGTCTTAAAATTATTATTAGGTTTTATTGTGCAAAAATTACTTATTTGCGGTAGAAAGAATACTTTTTTTCATTGTGCGAAGCTAAATTCATCAATGTCAATGCAATTCCCCACTAAAATGTCCATGGTTCTCACCCTCTTGTCAAGTGTGTATTGGACACTTGGAATTAGTTGTTTGACACCTAATGTGTTTAAGTGTCTAGTCCAAAAGTCTTACATTTTCTCTTTCCCACAACCAATATCCATACAATTGGCGTTATGTATAGAACATTACCGGGACCATGGAATCATTTTGTGTTAGTGTTAAGTGATTGTGTCTGTACATGGCATTTATGTACCTTTGTATTGAATACCTAAATAATAATCCATATAATCACAATGAATTTGTATTTATTTTTATTTCTCAAATTCCTACTACTTAGTACATGTATGTCCAAATATTAAAGAAATAACGGTTAGCAAAATAAAATAAGGAAATAATTTTCAACTTTCAAGACTCATCTTACCACCTACCATTAACTCTCGCTTCATTATTTTCAATTGTTGTTTTATTAAAAGTGTTAAATGTATCAATAAATCTATAAATCGTATCTAAATAAAGTAACCAATAAGAAAAAATGGTAGTGAGAACTATAGTCAATGGACTATAAATTCATGATTAATAGAATTAGTAAATGAAAAACTTTGTCAAAAATCATGGGAAAATGTGTAGCCAACTAGATGGAACATGTTATGACAATTAGCTTTGTACCATGATCTTGAAAATTGTGGATTAGATTGTTCATAAATAAAGTTTCGAACTCTAATATCAAAATAAAATGAATCGACAATGATTTAGTGGTGGGGCCAATGTGAGTAACTAACTCAATTTGTGATATAATTAACTAAGCATGTTTGCACATAATATTTTTCTTGCCATTATTTACTGAGTTATTGTTGGCGAGTTTCAAAGTTGATTTTTCATAATAATAATAATAAATAAATAAAATTGTTCTTTAAAATGAGATTTTTGCTACATATATAGATCTAGCCATTTTGAAAACTCATGCGACACTTAGATTATGAAGAAATTTCAGCCCAAATTTTTTTATTCCAAGAAATTCTTGCCAACTTTTGAGAAATTTAAATAGAAAAAAATCACCGAAGAAAACCTTTCAAAACATAGCATATATAGACAATGGTATTATATTATATTGCAAACGTCATTTCTAATTAAATGTATTTCAATGATATTAAACCAACAACAAAATGTGCGGTAAGTGGACAAGATGGTTTTTGGAATATTGATGATTATTTCCATTACTTATTGTAAACATTGAATTTGATATTTTTATATTTGATATTTCCATGCTCTTTGATATTCTCATATTCGGTCTCCTCTAAAGGCCTCCAATCTCCCTACTTTGGCAATCAAGATCTCTTGATTCCAATGGCCATTTGTGTATGTCTAGGTACCACTTTGGAAATCTTATTCTCAACACTTTGCGTTGGAGAGGCATCCTATGCCTTTATTTGAGCCCTTTTGAAAAGCGCCAATATCGCTCCAAAAAAATAAAGGATGAAGCGGAGGACACTGGACCCCCATTTCACCATAATTATATTGTTATGGATTTTCAATAAGCCTACTACTACGGTTATTCTCTACCATAAACACCTCAACTATCATTGAATTCCTTCTTGGCACTTTAAGTCATATTTTTATGTCTTTTAATCGCTTTTACTACAATGGTGATTCTCTACAAGAAACCTCTATCTATCAACTTTGAGATTCTTCTTGTACACTTAATCACCATCATGCTCTAGTTGAAAAACAATGCTAATACACTCACGACCACTATCCATCCATACAATGCCAGCTTGTCAAAAATATCCCACTTTAGCTTTCATGGCAACACCATTAGCTCCCCCTAAAAAGCTAAGCATGGCCTTCTTCATTTCTCTCCCTGTAATGATTCCCAATCATTTTCTCCCCCTTGGCATCAATGGCAAAGAAAACGTTTTGAATACCCCTCCCGAATCACGGTGGCCTACTCTTTTACCAATCCCACATGATGAGTAGTTGCCATCACACAAACGAGAATGGAGTCATTTGAAAGGAGGAGTCACAACTCCTACATTCTCCACCCGAGATATTCGAGAGGGTTCTCTTTCCGGTGGCTTAGTAAATATATACTGCAAGTTGATATTTAGTGGTCACATACTCAATTCGACAATAGTGGTTGCAACTTGTTCTCTTAGAAAATGAAACTTGATAGGAATATGATTATTCTTTGAATGAATGAGCGTAATTTTAGAGATACTAATGGCACATGTATTATCACACATAATTGGAATAGGATCAATCAACTCTACCTTAATATTTTATAATTTATTCTTCATTCATAGAATTTGTGTGCATCGAGGGAAGAAACAATATATTTTTCTTGAGTGGTCAATAAAGAAATGGAAGCTTTTTTTCTTGCTCACCCATGATGCCAAGAATTCCCCCAAAAAGGAATTTGCACCTAAAGTTCTCTTCCTATCCCGATCCCAACATCGGTGTAGGCCTTCAACTTAAACTATTTATCTTAGCATATCAAAACCCATACTCTTGTTGTTCCTTGGAGACATTTGAAGATCATTTTGACAACAAAATCATGACTTTCATGAGGAAGGCCTAAAATCTAGCTACTAGATCTACATGTTGCATGATGTACGGCCTTGAAACTATAAGATAGAGACAAGCTACCTATCATAGATCTATATTCAGATTTATTTTCTAGAGGTGTCTCATCTTATTTTCATATTTTTTCAACTTGTAACCATAGGTGTTCTCAACGGCTTACAATATTCAGTCCACACTTCTTTAAAGTTTCTTGGATATATTTGGATTGGGAGATAAACACTCCCTTTTTGAGACTGAAATAATGATGTAATACAAGGAAGAAATACATCTCTCGAATCATGGAAATTTTTGAAATTTTTTCTACATACATTTTGCAAATTGATGCCCCATTTGTTCCATATCTTTTGCCAAAGATTATGTCATCCACATATATTACTACAATTAGTATATTATCACCTTCATATTTTACGTATAAGTTTTTTATCAACAAAACCATTTTTAAAGCCTTGTTTACGAAGGTATTTATCCGAGCATTTCATACTAAGATCTAGGATCTTGTTTGAGTCCATATAAGGCCTCTTTCGGTTTTTCACACAAACCCTTCATCTATGGTGAGCGAGAAATCCTTCTAGTTTCTCAATGTAAACTTATTCTTCTAGATATCCATTGAGAAATGAAAACTTCACATCCATATTATATACTTTCAAGTTCTTATGACTGGAAAAGGAAAAAAAAATTATGATATCTTCTACTCTTGCTACTAGTGCAAAGGCTTCCTCGAAATCTACCCCCTTTTTGTTTCGACATACCCCTTGCAAACCATTTGAGCCTTGTTCCCAACTACTTGACCACGCACATTCGAGTTTATCTTTGAAAAACCCATTTGGTCTCGATGGCATTTCTCTCTATAGGTCTTGGAACAAGCTCCCGAGGGTGTCATTTTTTTTCAATTTGCTCAAGTTCTTCATCCATCTCTTTCACCCACAAATTTTCCTCACTTTCTTAGCGAGAGATTTGCAGGTTCAATCTATGATAGTAGAGCCAAATTTGCACAAATTGAACTACCAACTAGTTTCCTCCCTAGTCTGAACACCATGTATTTGATCTCTAAGTATCTAACTCTCGGGATGTTCTTTCTCTACATACCTGGAAGGTGTTTTGTACCTTGGAGTTGTGCTTGACTCCTCGAATTCAATATCTAATATTGTTTATTCTTTATACGAAGACCTCATATACGGATTTACTTCATTATATTATTTTATATTTATTTTATAGGACTTGGGTTCTACATCTATTTCATCTACTATCACATCAATGCAATCCTCAATCTTCCTTTTACTGCTTGTTGTAACACTTAAATCCTTTGCTTCGAATGGAGTACCCGGGTAATATTCCTTCATCAAAATGGTAGTCAAAATTTCCCGGGATTTTTTATCGTTCCTTTTGATAAAACACTTACTCCCAAACACTTTGACGTGTTTAGCCGATGTAGGTCACCCCTTCCATAACTTATAGTGAGTTTTATTACTATTAGGATTGAGATGAATTCTATTAGACAAATACATTTTTGCTTGTGTTGCTTCTCCCTAGAAGACATGAGATACATTAGCTTCATCTAACGTGGCCACGACCATTTCTGGATAGTTCGTGTCTTTCTTTCCACCACTGCGTTTTTCTATGGAGTTCTAGCCACTAAATATTTCCTTTTGATGCCATGCTCTTCACATAATTGTTCAAATTATTTTGAAATTTATTCTCCTCCTATGTTTGAACTTAAGCATTTGATATTCAAATATTTCCCATTTTCAACTTGAGCCTAGAATTTTTTGAAATGTTTGAATTCTTATGATTTTTTTATTTTTAAGAGCATGATCTAGGTGGCCCTAGTAAAATCAGTCGATGAGAAACATAAAATACCTTTCTCCTCTTAGGCTTTTTTGGTCTTGTTGGGACACACACACACACACACACACACATATATATATATATCTATGTGTGTGTGTGTGTGTGTGAATTAGCTCCAATGGCCTAGACGACTTGAACTCTTTTGTCTTGAAGTGAGTACGGGTCTGATTATCAAATTGGGATGACTTGCAAATTGAGTTCTCAAGTCTTGATAGTCTCGGAAAACCTCTCACAACTCCAAGTTTGTTGGCTCTTATCAAGTTGTAAAAATTCATATGGCCAAGCCTATTGTGCCATAATCATGCTTCATTTGTCTTTCTTAAATAACATCTTACTGCGGAGTCATCAAACACATATACATTGTTGTGAGTCTGATTTCTTTTCCCGACTACCTTTTCATCCTTAATATTGCGAGATATCACGAGTCCTTGGATCGAAAATTCACATCATATGCATCGAATCACACATCTAACTCACGGTGAGTAAGTTGTGTTTGAGACCTTCCACATACAACTCGTTTTGAGATTTTGTGTTTTGATCAACTACTGACTATCCCTTTACCCTTAATTCTTGTTGGAGCATTATTTCCAAACGTGACATTGTTTCCTCTATCTTTTCCTTTTTCTAGGAAAAATATATATATATATATATATATATATATATTTATCCCCATTCATATGCTTGGAACAACCACTATCCACATACCATATGTTCTCTTGATTATGTGATGATAGAGCAAGTCCACATTGCATGATATTTTAAATGTCTTTCATTTCCACCTCCCTTTATCCTTTTGAGTGGATGAATGTCTAATATTTTGGAACTTAGATAGGTATTCAAACCTACTTCTACACTTACTTTATTTGTACCAAAATTATTACATTTGGAAACATCCAACTTCATTTAACAAAGGAGAGAATACATTTTGGTCTCTGAGAGGTGAATTTTTGAGATATAAAATTATGATACTTATTATATCTAGAATTTTTATCTCTCTCAACTTTGATCATTCTACAATCAACAACTTTGTGTCCAAATATATGAAACTAATAACAATGACCAAAAAAATAAATAGCCATTCATATTTTTGGAAGGCTTATGATTTTGTGCATGAAAGTACCTTGGATTTCTGGTTGATTGATTCATTCTCCATGATGATCTCCTCTTTGTCCTGCTTGCTTTTTTATTTTCATTGATTTTCTCTTGATTCTTCTTTGCATAAACTGCGATTCTTCAAATCACTGTAGACCTCAATTTTATCTTCCCCCATGGAATATTCATGTGCCTTTGAGTATCCTAGACATGTTTTGATTCACGAGGGCCTTGGATATTTAGAATATGATCCATTTTTTCTTGTTCCTATGCATTTTTTTCATTTAGACCTCTCTTGGTCTTTATTCCCCTAAGAGATGTTCTCAAAGAGACAAACTATGCCTCAAGACTTTGACATTTCTCTTCCCATTCATGCATAAAATATTGAATTACATCTTCCTTTAGTTTATCTTATTCTAGTTTTACTTTCAAGGAAAAAAAATTCATCTTTGCATGTTTTTTGAGATCATTTTCTTTCTTATCTTGAACAACTCATATTTTAAGCACTTTTTCTATTGTTCTAATTTCTCACATTCTTCTTGTTTTTCTTCTAGAAGAAGGAATAGGCTATATTTTCTTATAATAGCCTCTTCAAGTTTTTTATTTTGATAAACAAATTCCTCATTATCATAGTTATACATACATTCTTCACCACATTGCAGTTGTTCCTTCAACTTATTATTATTCTTCCTTGCTTTCTTTAACTTATCGAGGGAAGCTGATTGAGTTCTTCTTCGAAAGTGAACTACTCCTTCTTCTTCTTCCTTATCTTTAGAGTCAATAATACTTTGTTTCTTCAAATATGTTCCAAAGAACATATTTAGATACTTATCTGAATCGTTCTACGGATAATTTTTGCTATTTTATTTAAATGGTGTTGAGTTATATTCTTTAGAGTAGAAACACTTTTTCTTATGGAACCTTTTCTTCGTTATTTACGAGATTTGTTCCCGGGTTTCGATCATCTTCCTTTTCAACACTTTCTTTATAAGGGAATTTGGATGAAAAATATCCAACTCTTCTACAATTAAAGCATTTAAAGGGAAACTTCCCTTTATATTTTCTGAGCCACACTTCATTTTCTTTGCTAATTGAGCCAACTCATGATAAAATTCGCAATTGGAGCACTCTTGATGATCTTTAAGCTCATTTCCCTTTTTGGATGATTTTAACACTTCCTCCTTTGGTTCGAGACTTCTATTTTCCTACTCTCATCTCATAGGTTGTGAGAGTACCAATAATTTGGTCCATCTTGAGATATTTTAAATTAGCCATTTCCTCGAGACTTTGGCATTAAATCTCATGGGTAGAGATCTTAATATATTAAGTACAATCATTTCTTCCTTGATTTATTCACCCAACCCTCTAATCATATTGGTTACTTCATTGGCTATGAGGAATTATTACGCTATACTATCATCTTCACTCATTATTAGGCTCTCAAACCTCATTATGAAGGTTTGGAGTTTTGATTGCTTAACCTTTTCATCCCCTTCATGACTCTAATTAATCTTTACCCACACATCCTTAGCACATTTACGGTGCATAATCTTTACACGTTTTGATTGAATAAGACCAAAGAGAATGTCATTCTTGGCTTTAGGTTTATTTCTATACAATCTTTTACCATTTTCATCAAAGGGAGGAATATTAGGGTCGTTGTAGTCAACAGGCACTTTGAAGTCCATACATCCCTCCCGGGGAATAAAATATGCTTCCATCCTTAATTTCGAGAAGGCGGAGTTTGTCCCATCGAAGATTGGTATTTTGATTGAGTAAACCTCTCTAACTCACTTTCCTTAACATAATTCTTTATATATCTATCTTCTAGTGGTTAGAGTATTCACTGAAGAAACTTAGCTCTAATACCAATTGTTGGAACAAGGAATTATTAGGAGGGGGGGGTGAATAAAAAAATTGTGAGACTCTTAAAATTTTTACTTTCATATGCTTTTAGTTATTTCCTCTATTTATGCATACTTATGAGAGAATTCATCGATGAAGAAAATGAACAACAAACTTAAGAATTCATATTTTCACATAATATTTCACATAGAAGCACACACACACATACTTGCCATCGATATTTTTTTCACACGGAAATACAAAAGGAAAAAAACCAAAAAATTGTTGTTGTTTTAAGATGTAAGTTAGAGCGAAACTCAATTACATCAATTTGTTTGTGAGCACCCACTCACGGGGAAGCGAGCCCACTTTGGATAGTAAGCACCAACTTTCCAAGAGGAACCAACCTCTTTTAGTGTAGGCCAAAACTTTTTATTTTCTATTGCTCTTCATTTCATACAATTTTCAAACGAGCTTGAGGCATATACGATAAAGAAAAAATACCAGCCATGTATATCACAAAATCAACTTCTTCTCTTGATCCTCTGTCTGGTCCACAAACTCCCTTTAGTCTCACACGATAACACTTCTATCCTCTATTATGAACAACATCAGTCATCTCTCTTCCTTCTCGTAATAAGCTCTCTTTTACATACTCCTTAGCTGCTGCTCTCTGCTTCTTTCACACCACCCTCTTAGACTCACCCTTCTCAATAGATTCAAAAATTCTCACTTGCACTCTATTACCTGATGGGAAATCGATAGTTTTGATCCACTCTGCACACTACACTATGTCATTTATGCCATAGGTTATCACACAGCTCAAGTGTACCTTTACATGTTTTTTCCTTGCTACTATCACATCTTCCCATTGAATTTTTTCATGGTATTAATCATAGGAATGGGCTTCTAAGTATTTCACCAAATCCCTGTGTAAAAAATCTATACTAATATTTAATCTTAGTACGCCTATGCACACTCCATAGTGACTTCCCATGTTGCGTTATTGCTTCTTAGAGCTTGATAGTTCATAGGTGTGGAAACTATGCTTATATTTTAATTTAGCGAAGACATACACGTGATGAGGAACCATGATTTATTTATATATTCATATCTTCTCTATGAAATATTGTCCTTGTTTCTTTGTCTAAGTGCTCCTTCGAATACCATCTTTTTTATTTTGCATTTAATCTTTAACTTCTCTCCATTAACTCTCCGAGTTGTTGACCCATTTGTTATTTTACTTCTCTATGTTATTCCATTGGAGCCTCAATATATTGTAACTCATAACAAATGAGTGCTATGATATCAAATATCTTTGAATTTCCCTTAGCCCCTAAATTCTTAACTCTCAATTCCTTTGGTCTCCACAATACCATGTGCCAAATAATATCAGATCCCCTTTCATCGAAATTCCATTTCCATTGGAATTAAGATATCTTCATACTACGATATGCGACCTCCGATATGATGGGTTGCCCTACGTCATCCTTCCACTTGGCTCTTCTACGAGTGATGACACGTGTCACCCTTATTTTCCCTATTAGGCCTTCCTAAAATTCCACAACTAGTTGCCACGTGTCCACCACTCTTACCACACCATGATGACATCACTCACTACCTCAACTCTTAAGGACCAATCGATTGCCACCACGTGTCCATTAGGAGGAGAGAAATATTCCTCACATTTCTTGGCTTTCCTCACGAATTCCTCTATATTTCTTCTCTTTTTGGAAACCTTAGAACTTTCTCAAAATTTCAATTTACCATACATACGAGGGTTTTGAGGTTCCCATATGCTTAGACCTCCGATATTTACGCTACTCTGATATGTCAATGCTACGATATTACGATATGCTTCACTCTACGTATGTCGATGCTCTAATATTCCAATATGCTTCCTACTACGATATGCTCCATCTCTAATATTATGATGCTCTCCGATATTCGATATTTGGTCTCCTCTAAAGGCCTCCGGGCTCCTTACTATGACAATCAAGATCTCTTGATTCAATGACCATTTCAGTTTCCAGGTATGCTAGAAAGCTTATTCTCAACACTTTCTATTGGAGATTGTCCTATACACTCTTTGACCCCTTTTGCAACTAGAAAGATGGCTCCAAAACACGAAGGATGATTCCAAGGACCTATACCCCCGGTTCATGATCTTCATATTTTTATGGCTTTTTTTAATAAGCTTGCTACTCTTGTGATTCTCTACCGAGAAACTTGCAACTATCATTGGATTTCTTACGAGGCACTTAGAATTAATCTTTTTATGGTTTTTAATAAGCCTACTTTTATGGTGATTCTCTACCCACGAAAGCTGTCGATCTACCATTGTATTCCTCTGCACACTTAATCACCATTGTGTTTTGGTTCACATCAATGCAAATACACTCACAACCACTAGAGCATCTAGAAAAACCCAATCATCCAACATATAGTCCAATTGATGCCATTACATTTCATGATTGATACTTTTCGCACACTTTAGAAATAAATATCAAGATTTTATTTTATTTTATTAATATTGTAGATTGTCTTTTATTTTGATTAACTAAAGCTCTCATGTTAATAAAAGTGTTATAAGTCAATTTGGGCACCATTTCCAATGACCTAGTTGACTAGAGCATCATCTCCAGGACCAATGATCGAGGGTCTATCATTTTCCCTATCATTTCGATTTGCTATATGCCCTAAGACAAGAAACAAGACATCAAGCAAGATTTTCATCGAGCAAGGTTTCCATGGTTTGAAGCTTTATTATATAGAATAGAGAGCTCACCAACGCGGGCTCTAAGGGGCCTAAGTGCGTTGCATATGCAAGTAGCCCCATGCAAGGCTACTATGCAAAGCACTTCCCGAAAATTCACAGTGCGTTGGTCACATTGGGAGTGAAATTCTCATTGTTCGAAATCTCCACTCGACCGGTGCCTTCTAGAAGAGTTCACATGTGTCGAGATTCGGATCCAAGTGTCCATTTGACATATACATGAATGGAAACACGCCTTGCCTATTTTTGGAAAGATTATTGATTGCAAAACGACATACGATTCATCTATAAATTGAACACGGGTATAAGTATTTGAGAGGGAAGAATTTGAGTAGAGAAATGTTGGAGAATTTTCAATTGAGAGCTAGATTTGTGCAAAGCTCTTCTTTGGGAGAGATTTATCTTGTGATGAGGCTTGGGAACTTTTCTTTGAAGGTCACTTCAAATTAGTCACTAGGTTGTAACCTCTCCTTACTATCATCAATAAAAGAGTACTTCTTATTTTTTCCCTACATGCATTTGTATTAACTTAGATGTTCCATATTGTAAGATCTTGGTTGATGAATGTATTTTTATGCTTCTTGCAGTTTAGCTAACTAGCTTGAATAGATATCTATATTATTGCATCTTGTTGTTTTAGTGTTCTTTCTTGCGGGAAGAATTCGGCTCATAGGCAAGCTAGATTTGAAGCTACAATAGAAGCGACGGAAGGAGCCATTTGGAAGCGACTAAACAAGTAATCCTCCAATCCTCTCTATGTATCTATTCCAGTTAGGAGAAATAGTAGTATAGTCTTTCATCTATTGTTCTAGACTAACACCTATCTAGGGAAGCATAATCTATCCAGTAGATTACAATTCTAGCCCAACAAACTAGCGACTCAGTCTGGGGATAATTTCTCTTAGTTCTAGGTGTTTTAGTCTATAATTTGCTTTGTTTATCCACCCGGTAGTTGTTACACATAAAGATTAAACTTTTTCAAAACCTAATTTTCAAAGATAGTGAGTTAAACAATAGCATTTTTTTCTTTGTTTACTATGCTAAATGCACCCTTGTGTGGACCACGGTGCTTTGCGAGCATTGTCTCCCTTCCAAGCACTGCTTTGCGAGACACTATCTCCCCTTGGAGACTACGTTGACTCTAGAAAGTGACCAAATTCCCTTGAATTTGACTTTGCAATTGCTTGATTTTGTTTGATGCTATGTTTTGAAAAGTTTAATGCTCAATTGACTTGATAAATCTATATACTTCTTCCTCCTTTGCTGAAAATTTGTTCGATGTTTGTTTAGAAAAATTTTTTTCTTTATCATTGAAAAGTTGATTTCAAAGTATTTTTATGGTCGCATTAAGAATCATTTGCTTTCGAAATAGGAAATTGTCATAAAATCTTCATTTCCTTGATAGGAGAAATTGTTGAAATCCTCGTTTTTTCCTTCAAAAGAGAAATTGTTGTTTGTATTCTTCGTTTCTCGAAAGTAAAAATAATTTGAATTATTAATCTAGTGCACCTAGTTTCTTTTACGCATTCATAACATTAAGGAAATTGAAAAGAAAAACTTGCATTTGCATGTAGGGTTGTGTGTGTTTTGCAAAAGGAACATTAGGAAATCTGCATTTAACTTTTTGATTCATGTTCATTGATTTGTTTTCTCACGAACTATTTTCTCTCTTCCCTTAGTAGCTAGGTTCTTCATTGAAAAAATTTGAAAGTGAAAGTTTGTTTATCATTCTTAGCTTGCATTTTAGGAATTTCATATACATCATCGCGGTGAACTTTGAAAGGAAAATTGTTAAGAAAGATCAACATAAAATAAATCTCAATTTACTTAAAAATGCATTGGAACCATAACGATAACATTTAGAAGGTCTAGGCTAGAGACATGTTACGGATTGTCGTAAAACATAGCAGCGCGTCGTTAACTTTTACGTGATACATTCCAAGTGTGATACCTCACTCCACGTACGTAAGTATATTGTAGCTCATCCACATACTCTCGGGTATATCGGGTGGTGTTATAGTACGACAAGTATAAAGGGGTGCTCTCCTTTGTGCGGTTTCGCATCGGAGCGGTACTAATTTGGATATGGGCCTCCACGTACCTTCGGGTATATTCGAGAGGACAACTTTTAGGGGGCTATCCATCCATGGTGACCACGGTCGGCCGGCTTTGAAATTGTGATACACCGAGCACAACATTCGGGGAGATTTCACTGCCCATACTTCTTGGTTCACTAGGAGGTGATTCTGCGGTTCACGGTTTCTTGGTAAACCCTTTTGCCTAGCATTACCCTCTTTTTTGTTTATTTTTTTTGGATAAAATAAATCGGTAATCATGGAAGAACAAAATCCTATTCCCCATCGTTCGCGTAGACATCGCTCTACGGGAAACTAGTACCATCGGTACCTTGCGGTGAAGCATCATCTTCCCATATACCGGAGTTGGAACAAGTTGTTTCTACAAATCTTTGGTTTGTCTAATGTTGTTGAGACGGAGTCCTCACATAGCTACTCGTGGTCATGATCGAGTCCAATTTGTGAGAACATACCTCCCAGAACCCAACGTTGTTCAATTGGAAGTTGATCCGAGTCCCATTGTGCTTTAGAGGGGCACTTTTATTGGTCAGTTGGACATCATCCCGAGGACCGGTGAAATAGGGTCTATCATCCCCTTATATTTCTGTTGTTATATTCCCTAAATGGAGAAAAATCTTGATCTGAAGTTGAACAATGAAAGTTGTTTCTATATTGGTCACTCCACAATCTATTGTAGCCATTAAGTCTCCCATATCGCGCGATCAACCACAGAAATATACTTTTTGGCTTGACGATGAAGTTCTTCCACCTGGTTTGATTTCGATTGAAGAAATATCACAATATGATACACCTTTAGCTCCAACTCATTTTTCAATAGGAGCTTTGCACATGCGGTCTTTTCCTCAATCATCTTCCTCTCCTCTTGTTGATCTGTTTCACTTTGAGTTCCTGTGAGATTCTATAGGAGTATACATTGGGTCATTTGACCATGGCTCAAATAACATCCTAGAGTGAACCATCTATTTCGAGTTGTGACAACATCTATTGTTGCTTCATTTTTTTATGTTTTGTCCATTGACTTCACCCATGTCATCATGCGGGAATCTATCGGGGTTCCCCTCCTTGGTGGCTAGTGATACCACATATGTTACCCTCGGACATTCCTAAATTCAATGAAAACGCTGGAGAAGATTCGTTGACTCATGTCATGACTTATCATTTATGGTGTTCATCAAATTCCTTGAATGATGATTATGTTTGACTACGTCTTTTCCAACACAAACTCACTAGTCCAACTACATAATGAGGATGTTCTTTTTCTATGTCAACCTCATTAAAAAAGTGAAACAAATTTTTGAGGACAATTCTTTTTTTCTTGTGTCAACCTCGTTAAAAAAAATGAAACAAGTGCCTTTGAGGACAGATTATTTTTCTCTTGTGTCAACCTCGTTAAAAATGAAACAGGGTCATGAGCATAGTTCTTTTCTGTGTCAAGCCTCGATTAAACAATGAAACAAATCCTCTCCTAATTATGACGAGTCTTCCATACGATCTCGTAAATGAACCTTCATTCCATCCAACTATCGAGTAACTAGTATTCTACTTAGGTGAATGAAATGAAGCTTGGGGGAACATCTTACTCTTGTAGGGGCATTTGACATGTACTCTTGCGGGGGGCCATTCAAAACATTCTTACCAATTGCACGTAATGCAATACTGAATTTTGAGGGGAAAAAATCGGGGTTCGAGCTCCAAAAATGAAAAATGGTAACTATGGAATGGTAAAAATGAATAGTGAAAATACTTTTTATAGTCATTTAATTATTTACAAGTTAAATTTATTTGCTATGACTATAGTTTTATTATTTTTTTTATCATGAAACGGAGTATTTTTTAATCCATTTGATGTTGTTACGAATAGGAAATACAATGATGAACAGATTAGTCGTGCGGATTTATTCAAAGAATGACTTGACCACAAAGCATACTTTTTCTCCTTATTTTTCAAGCTTTGATAAAAATGAAAAAAGGATTTGAAGTGCACTTTTATCTCTTTTTCGAGCTTCAATAACAATGAAAAAGGAACCCTAGAGTCTTCTTTCGGCTCTTTTCGGACCTAGATAATGTAAAAAAAAATTGCCGAGCACTTGTCATTTCGAGCTCGTTAAAGTAAATGAATTGATATCTACTCGGTATAAGTCTAACCCTTTTCCGGTAGAGATAGATTATTTACGAAAAAAGGAATACCTTCGTTAAACATGACCCAAAGAGGTTCTCTCGGATATTATTTTACACTTTTTCGGATCGCAGAGTGACAAATTTACGAAAAAAGTACTTTTGAAGTTCTCTTTCATCTTTTTCTTCGGACTCTCTAAATATGAAAAATGACGACTATCACTATCGTTAAGCATTAAAACATAAAGTAATGACGGGCTTGTCGATCATGGCAATAATTGAGTTTCATTCATCGCTAGACTTGTTAAATTATTAAATAGAGATACTTTTATTCACCCAAAGGGTTGAATTATAGATCAAGAAAATGTTATCCTCCTCAAGCTTGTTAAAAAATAAAAAAATGCGGTCGACAAATGGCCAAGGGAAAATTTGAGGAAAAAGTAAGTAAGGTTTCTTTTTGGTAGCAAGTCGCTCTTGAACATGACACTTCTTTCACTCCATGTCTATGACTATTTGGCTTGGGTAATCATCTTGACGGTTCATTCACACCTATGGTTCATCATACCTTCACTTTGGTTTTGGGTCAATCACGCCAACTCATCACGGTGTCACCGATATGTTCAGCGAAGTCATCCGATGATTAAAAACTCATCCATACGCAATACTTGTAAACCTTCATTTTCATGATCGTCATCACGAAAATTGCTATATCAAGTCATACCCTTGTCTCGAAATCGGTAACTCCTGTTTTGCAATAAGGTGAATTCACATCGACAATAAATCAATATCCGAGAAAGTTCACTTGGAGAAACATCTGATTCCAATAACATGAGACTTGTTACAACATCGACAAGATCCTCGCTTCAGTGACGTTGCCAGAAAGATTTTGTTTGGAATTCGACATCAAATCATCTATTCACGCCTTACGAAATGTCTTGCAATACCTTGAGGGCCATTGACATTAATGGTGGTTCTCTCGTGTTTGTTATAAAATCACATCTTTGGGTACGTAATCAAACGATGTCTTTCCATGTTCGATGAGAAATCATATATTCACATGGCTAGACTTGTACCGAATGATCGAGTGAACAAGACAAGAAGACCCTAAATCTAATTTCATCCATCCAGAGCTGCGATTTCGGGATTGTTGTACACACATCATCATGTACGGTGACCTTACATACGGTTGTCATCCAAACATGGGCCTATATGCACGTAGGCATGTACGCATCTAGGCAACATTCTAATGTAGATGACTTTACTGAATTATGTACATGTTATTAGATTGTTTTTATGTGCTTGGACATGGGAATGCCTACCCTCAAAAATTATGATCACTAGAGGATATATCATGATGAAATGTATTTTAATATTGATTTAGGTGACCACTCTACTACGTTTCCGGAGCTCATCACGGTGTAAAGCATCTCAATCAAATGTTCTTATTATTTGGATCTCATGCTTTAGGAAATTGTTATAGGTCAATTTGGGCACCATTCCCAATGACACAGTTAGCTGAGCATCATCTCAAGGGACCAATGATCAAGGGTCTATCATTCCCTATCATTTCAATTGCTACATGTGCTAAGACAAAGCGAAGACAAATCAAGCAAGACTTTCATCGGGCAAAGGTTTCCATGGTTTGAAGCTTATTATATAGAATATGAGAGCTCAGCGCGCGAGCTCTAAGGGGCCTAAGTGCGTTGCATATGCGGGTAGCTCCATGCAAGGCTACTCTGCAAAGCCATCCAGACATTCACGGGTGCGTTGGTCACATTGGGGCGAAATTCATTATTACGGAATCTCCACTTGGCAGTGCCTTCTGAAGAGTTCACATGTGTCGAAGCTTGGGATCCAAGTTTCCATTTGACATATACATGAATGGAAACATGTCTTGCATATTTTTGGAAAGTTATTGATTGCAAAACAACCTACAATTCATCTATAAATTGAACACGGATCTAAGTGTTTGAGAAGGAAGAATTTGAGTAGAGAAATGTTGGAGAATTTTCAGTGAGAGCTAGATTTGTGAAGCTACTCTTGGAAGATTTATGCTATGAAGAGGCTTGGGAAATTTTCTAGAAGGTCACTTCAAATCAGTCACTAGGTTGTAACCTCTCCTTCTATCATCAATAAAGATTACTTCTTATTTTTCCCTACATGTATTAACTTAGATGTTCCATATTGTAATATCTTGGTTGATGAATGTAGTTTTATGCTCTTGATTTAGCTAAATAGCTTGAATAGATATCTATATTATTGCATCTTACTGTTGTTTCGGTGTTCTTTCTTGCAGGGAAGCATTCAACTCACAAGCACTTGAGTTGAAGTTATATGAGCAGCGACGGAAGGAACCATTTGGACAGCGAACAAGTAAGCCTCCAATCCTCTCTGTGTATCTATTACGAGTTAGGAGAAATAGTAGTATAGTCTTTCATGCATTTTTATAGACTAACACTGTCTAGGGAATCGTAATTTGTCCGTAGATTACAGTTTGGCCCAACAAAAGAAAAGTGATTTTGACATTTATTCATTAAGTGACATATATTCAAGACAACCACTACGTAAAATTGTTTTACGTTTTCCAATTATGGATTAGGCGATTGCACATTCGCTAATTATCATTTGGTATTATCCAATATTAAATAAATTGGGCTCTTCATATCAATAATAATAATTTCATTCTACAAATGTTACTAATGAAATATTTTTCCTAATGAAAACTCTACGTATCAAAAACCATAAGTATGAAAATCAAATTGCAAAGGGTTACTATTCCAAATGGTTTAAACATTAGCAATTTTCAAGCTGAACATTAGTAACTATAATTAAAATTGTAACTTATGTGTGTTTAACGAAGTTTGGAAATGCAACATATGCATAGCTCTTTATGTTTGTGAATTTGTTTGTGCATTTTCAGCATTACTAAATTTAAGAACAATTGAAATGTTGGAAGAATTTGTAAATGAAACAAAATATCGGTATATGCCACAAGAAAAAGAAAGGAAATTTTAATGTATCGATAACTTCCTAATAAACATATCGGAATGTAGAAAACTTTCAACATCACCACATTTCCACAAAATCATTTTGCTGCAAACATTTTCATAAAGTTAACACAAAATAGTACTCTATAATACAAGTCAAGAAAAATTGACCATCCATATCCATATTGCACTTTCATATAAGAAAAAACGTAATAGAAATGAGTCTCAAACTATTTAGTCGAAAATAATATATGAAATATCCTCAAGCTGTGATGCGAGGAATGGAAAGCGAGGTCCATTCACATAAGCACCATTTCATTTTTTTATCCCTAATATCTAACTCATTAACAATACTTTCTCCACATGTCCTCTTTCTATTATCAATTTATCTCACTAATCATGTGTAGATACAAACTACTCATCGGTATCATACCACTAGCAACACCAACACCAGTTGCACTAGCATGAGGCACACTAGCACTAGCACTGCCGAGCACTTCCGGTCGAAACTTATAGGTTTTGCTCCAATCGGGAGATGAATCCATCGAATGCTAAATAATATTCTATTAAAATCGGTATATATAGTCAAATTCATGAATAAATATTAAAAATAGTATTTTATAAGATAGATAGATAGATATAGCCTTATCGATATCTTTGCAACTAGTATTTATTACATAATGAATCGAGAGAAAAATTTATTAAGAATTTACTATGATAATGTGATCGCGTATGTATTTCATTTTGAATATATGTTAATAACGAGTACTTAGAATTAACTAATTCTTGGATGCTAAATGTGAAATCCAAGTTTCTACATTTTTGTACTAGTTAATGTTTTGAACAATTTCTACATTCTTTGTTATCATTAAAATGATTGCATGATATAATATGTTATAAACACAAATATTAAACTACGGTAAAAACAACTACAATATGCAACATTAAAATTGATAAATGAAAATCGTTATTGTCTATTGTTTTTGAAGTTTGTACATTTACTCTATGTATCCAATAAATATTTTCACTTTCATGCATGTTTCGACCAAAAAAATATGGAGTGCACAATATTTGGTGTGCGAAAATGATTTTTTAGGAATACGAAGAGTTCTTTCAAAAATTTGTGTGTTTCCTACTATCATTATAATAGTATGTGAGATATAATATGTTTTAAAAATGGATATTATATTGCGCGAAAAACCACTATAATACGAACATTAAAATTGATAAATGAGATTTCGTATTATATATGGCTTTAAACTTTTCATAATTACTCTTGCATCCAAAAAACACATTGTGCTTTAAGTATGTATTCCAAGAAAAAAATACGGAAGCGTATTATTTTGTGCGGAAGAAGATGATTTTGTGGGAATGCGAGAGAAATCACTATTGTGCACTACGTTGTTATGCGAGAGGGAGTGAGTGTGTTGAAAAAAATGCTTGTGTGGAGAGCTTTCATTGTGGACAAATATTTTGTGGAAATGATCAATTAATTAGTTAGAGAAAGGTATGATATATGGAGCAAGGAATATAAACCATTACACTCACACACCTCTACACTTCAACAAAGCATGTTCGCTAAAAATACCATCCGTACAAGCTTCGGCGATATTTGTTGAATGAAATGAGAAAAATATATTAAGCCTTATTTTAGCATAAGTGATTGAATTTTAATGTCTTAAAAAATATTATTAGCTTTTTATTGTGTACAATACGTATGTGTGGGAGAGAAAGAATATAATTTCATTTTGTGAAGCTAAATTCATCAACGTCAATGCAATTCCACTGCTAAAATTACCATGGTTCTCACCCCATTGTCAAGTGTGTATTGAGAGACTTATGGAATTACTTGTTTGACACCTAGTGTGTTTAAGTGTCCACTCCAAAGTCTCACATTTTCTCTTTCGCACAACCCATCTCAAGACAATTGGCTTTATGTATAGAACATTACGAGAACCATGGAGATCATTTGTGTTAGTTTTAAAATAAGTGATTGTGTACGTCACACAAAATCTATGTACCTTTGTATTGAATACCTAAATAATAATGTATATAATCACAATGAATTTGTATTTATTTTATTTACGCAAATTCCTACTACTTAGTACATGTATGTAAACAATATTAAAGAAATAACGATTGAAACAAAATAAAAAGAAGGAAATAATTTTTTACTTTCGAGATTTATCTTACCACCTACCATTTGTTGAAGTTTGCAAAAAAGAAACGATTAAATTGGCATCCGGAAGCAACATGATAGCACCTACAGCTTTGGTGTAGTGACCAATAGGTCCAAGCAACACCTACACTAGTGTGGGACCAACGAGATCATGCGCAGCACCTACACTAGTGTGGGCTAAATTTGGTGCATGTCTATTTTAGTTATCCCTTAATTAATATAGACAATAAAATGTAATCTAATCTCAAAATAACTTGTCATAGTTAGTTGAGTGTGATAAACTGAGTTAACTCATGAATTTTGAGTTGAGGAGTAGTTGGTGAGGCATGCGAGTAATTCTAGTTGTATACGAGTTCAAAAGTGTAGTGGTGCATTAGTTAATGCGGGTTGTAATCCGTTTAACTCAATTAAGTGAGTTAAATTTAGTTATTGCCGATTGTAAGCATTTGATACACTAGTGAGAGATCAAGTGAATTCAATATTATTTAATTCAAAATCGGTGATCTCACATGCAATTGATTTACTATTATTATTTGCATGCATGTCGGTTCAATGGAGACCCGGGTTGAGATCTAGGTGAAAGAGTGTGACTATCAATTGTGATATTAGTAGGCCACCCAAGTGCGGTTAAAAGCACCACAGGGATGCCCATGATATTCATCGTAGTTGAGGAAGTTTGAAATTCCCAAAGAATAAGGATTGCATTCATTAGAGATTGTGTGAGAAAGGTAGGCTGAGAATTGGCTAAGTGTTGAGCCCAATATGCGGATCAGTGTGAGACAATTAACTAAGTATAGGAGGGTTCTTGTGAGAAGAGTTGTATCTAATTGTTTCATATATCCATGTTGAATATACAATAGAAAATAGTGGGGGTTTTTGAGCAGCAATCTTTCCCCAAGAAATTATCTTTTTTTTGGTTTGATTGATTCTTCTTTGCTTCATGTGATTGGTGATTGTGTTTTTAATCCTGCTAATTGATTTGTAGAAGTGATTCGATCTCTAGAATTTGGCTTATTGTTAGATCGGATTGAATGCTATGATATACATGCTTGTTGTATAATTTCTACACCATTAACACTCACTTCGATGTTTTCATTTTTTGTTTGTTAAAAGTGTTAAACATGTTGATAAATTTATAAATCAAATCGAATCGAGGGTAACCAATAAGAAAAATGGTAGTAAGAACTATATTCAATGGACTATAAATTCATGACTAATAGAATTAGTAAACAAACAAACAAAAAAATTCGAAATCATGGGAAAAGGTGTAGGAAACTAGGCAGGAATATCTTATGACGATTAGCTTTGTACCATGATCTTGAAAATTGTGGATTAGATTGTTCATAAATCAAGTTTCATTTAGCATTTTTCATACTCTAATGTAAAAATAAAATGAATCGACAATGATTTAGTGGTGGGTCCAACTCACTAACTAACTCAATTTGTGATATAAATAGCGAGCACATTTGCACATAATATTTTTCTTTCCATTGTTTACGTTATTGTTAGCGAGTTCAAAGTTAATTTTCACAATCACAAAGTTTTATTTTTTGTTCTTTAAAATGAGATTTTTTTACTACATATATAAATTTATCCGTTTTGAAAACTTGTGCGACACTTAGATTTTGCAGAAATTTCAACCCAAATTCATGATTCCAAGAAATTCTTACTAGATTTTGAGAAATTTAAACAGAAAAATGCATCGGAAACCTTCCAAACGGTAGCATAGATAGACAATGGTCTTATATTGTATTGCAAATTTTTGTTTCTAATGAAATGTATGTCAATGATATTAAACCAACAAAAAAATGTGCAGTAAGTGGACAAGATGGTTTTGGAATATCGATGCTTATTTCCATTACTTACCGTAAACATTGGCTTTAATATTTTCAATTTTTATCTATTGAGAGTGTTGTATGTAGTAATTTCCACACAAGAAATAGCAACATCTAGTAATTGGGACTGGAGCTAAAAATTGAAAATTTAGGTGAGATTTGAAGTGAAAATAAGTACCAAATAAATGAGACAAGTTATTTGCACATATACAATCAACCAAGCGATATTTGAATTTGGCAATAAAAGAGAAAATAAAAAAATTAAATTGCACCGACTCACAATTGGGCAGAGTTAACACTATTCAACAATTCATTTTTTCAATTACTCTGGTTCTTTCACATTTTTTCTCTCCAATTTATTTCTTTTTTTTCACAATTTTCTAGGGCTTTCTATTTTCTCTTTTCGCGCCTTATGAATATAGGAATTCAATCAAATGTTTTAGCACATGAAATAGTATTAGTTATTATCAATTCTATTGCATGCAACACATATTCCATTTGATCAATTTAATAATTATTTCTTTCTCTTTTTCCTATTCTATTTGGATTTTCTTTTCCTTAACCTAAATTGCATCTGAAAAAAGAACCATTTCAATTTTAACATCTCATAATGTGAAATCAAACTGTTTATATAAATCATTTTCTAATTCAAAATATGTTTACAAACCACATAATTTATAAAATTTTCAGAGAATCAAATATCAAATATTGGAAATGGATGCTCAAAGAGTTTCTTAAGAAACCAACATTAACAGGGAAGAAAAATAGAGATGAAAATCCCTAAATCCTACACAACAATCTCCAGCTTCCACACCAAGTACTGGTGCAATCTCATCCCCAACTCTAGGAAAGATAAAAAAATCATGGTAGTGGAAAACTGGTTCATGGTGAGCTATAAGGTCGCCGATATGAGGAAGATAATATTCAAAAATAATTTCCAGACAAAACGCATACGGTTCAAACTGCCAAGTCCAATAGTGTCATAAATAGGAAAACATTTAATAGGAAATAAGCATGTAAAATGAAATTAGTGTACCACCTAAATGGGTTACCACTTGTTTATGAGACAATCAAAAGGTAATGCAAAAAATTGGAGAAGAGGACATTAGTTTTTATGAACGTCTTGTGACATTGAAAAATAAAAAATATGACAAAGCCACGAAAAAATTGGGAGTCGAAAAGGTAAAAGTTGAAAACAAAACGATTATATGTGAATAACAAGTGGATATTGATGTGTTTGACATTGAGATGAAGAGGATCGTGGTATTGCATCAATATATCACTAATGCGATTGTTCAGTCCGTTAGTAAAGTGATTGTTGAAAATATCACACTGAAAAGAAAATTAAAAGAACTTGAAGATATACTAAATCCAGTTTCTATGTTAATGATTCCACTAGCAATATGATCACCTTCATTGTCAAGTTATGTTGTTGTAACACCGCAAGAATCTATCAAGGCTTCCAATTTTATTAATTTCATGATCAAATCACATATCATCGATAACATATGCTAAAGATTAGAAATTATTGATGATGCAAGGGAAGCAATTTTTTCTTTAATGCATTTGCAACAACAAATAATGAAATTTATGAATATGGTTAACAATAATATTAGGAAGACAGGAGATTCACTAACAATTATTTAGTTACTTTTATCTAGAGGCTTGGACTACTCTTTGATATTACAAAGCAAAAACAACAACTTCCAAAGTTTACTCGAATAAAGAAATTGGAAACTCGATGGGAAGAGAGGATGAGTACACTTAAGGATATCATTTATGACTGTGGTAAGTTAAGAAAGAGGAGAGGTGATGCATATCTCATGGAAATAAAAACTATAGAATGCTTAGACGGTCTACGCATCTTTCAAAATTTTGAATTAAATTCAAGAAACGTGTTAAAAGCTAATTTGGACCAAAAAAATAGGCAACGGTGACATATTTTGATAGCATCACTCATTTTACTATAGAACACATTAACATATGTCTAATTAATTTTTCTAAGGTCAATAAGAATAAACCTGACTTAGAAAAAGAGGTTTTCACTGAAAATGTGAAACTGAAAATTACAGCTGCTCCTGACAAGGATTACATTAAAACTATGGTGAATGCATTCAACGATCCATCGAATCGTAACACATATAACAGAAGAATAGTCATGACAAATGGTTTTTCATAGTGTAAGTATTTTCAAATTGTTGAACATTTGATTTTATTATGTTATGGTGATATTTGCTAATTAATATATACAAATTCTTATTTTTTGGTTGATATGTATGAATTGCAACCCAGTTTCCTCTAGAACAAACACATTTATTTTACATTTTTCGTTGCACAAGTCTAACTCTATTAAGCAATTTTGTATTTTATGACTATGTTTTTAATATGATCTCGTACATATATGAATTATAGCTATGGTCATTGACATTTGATTTTGAATACAATTTTTACTGAATATGACTCTATAACAATGTTATGATAATGTTTTCTATAAATTTCGGAAGATGTGATTTTAGCTTTTCTATTTTATTCAGTGTTGTGTTGTTTCTTTAAAAAAAATTGAACATTTGACAATAGTTTTGGATCTTAGAGATATATCTCTCAATAATAGAATACTAGGATAGTATATTCAAATACACATAGATTCAATTTTGTAGAATACAGAAATCTGGAGAAGCTTTACATTGTAGTTGATCGGCTCTACCGCATTTTTCACAATCAAAGCTCGCTTTAACTATTCATATGGATGTTAATTAATTAATTATGCCATCTGAAAAACCCTTTCTGCATTCATTAAATCTATATTATTTGGGTGTGACGGAAACTTTAATTATCTAATCAAGCTTTGAAGTATTCATTATTCACCGATTGAACTACAATAACTATTTTTCATGTAAAACTATTTGATTCTACTGATTTTATGATAACATATTTTATTTCTTTCAAAAATATTCTTTGAGGCTTTCTTTTATATATGATGTTTCGTTATTGATTAAAGTGAAAATCAACATTTGACAATACCTTTGGATGAGAGACATAGATCTCTTAAGAATACAATTGCTAACTGCAATTCTTTAGATTTGAATAAATTTAAATATGCCAAATATGGAAGAAGAGATAAAACTTTTATTGTATTTAAGTGTACTAAAAATACATACAAACTTTAAGCACTTCAAACAATGTAATTTTGGCAGGGATCATTGTGTGTAGCTTCCTTGTTTAGTGTTATCATTGTGCAGAGCTTAAAATGAAATTTTTTTCTTCCACAGAGTAAAAGTTCCGCACAACAAATGCCCCACTTAAAAAACTATAAACCTAAAAATAATATTGTATAAATTAAATTAAATTAATTTTATAACCAAATCAAATTTATTTAATAATAAGTTTTATTCATAGTTGTATGTGACTGCAATTCCACACAATGATTAACAAATGCTTATGGAGAGAATTTAATATATTATGAGTTTTGTTCATGTTCCATAAACTTATGCCTCTACCACATGTGCTAATAAACTTAGCGAATTATGGCTCTAAGCCCTGACTCTATGTTGGAAAATTCACTCCAACAATCCAAATATATGATCCATCTAACTTTGCTTGATTTTAAGCCTTTGTCTTTGGGATGCACATAGGAACTTGGCTCTGCTACACTGTGAAGAAATCACTTTATCTCTGAGAGATGGTCACTGAAATTTTTTCTTATGTGGATATTGTTCTACTACAAAAAATCACTTGATATCTTATAATTGTATGCTAACATTTGTGCTTATGCAGAGATTTTTCTGCTAAGAGATTTCATTCTATGAATTTCTCAATTGAGTAGCAAAATTTTAAGAAACTTACTTTCCTCGCCAAGTGTAATATTTATTATTAAAATTTTACCATTAATACAACCATGCGCATATGTCAATAATCAAAATATACGATCGATCGTATTCATATTTGCAAGTTCTCTAGTTCTTATGCGGAAAATTCAAACAAAGCTCTGCACTCAAACAAAGCCCTAGAAAAAATCTACAAAATCCTTTGGTTACTCATTTGAATTTCAGAAATATAAGCATAAACAAAGATTATGCTCAATAATGCAAGAACTGGTAGGGTTGCAAGTTTGGAATATTTAATACAAAATGATTAGCAATAAAATCCTTTAGTGTAGAGTGCATAGTTCTGCACAATTAAAACTTCATGCGTAGATGCGTTACGGGAAAGAGAAAATGCAAGAATTTGGATTTGACACTTAGACACAATACATGTCAAAAAATTAATTCCAAGTGTCCAATACACATTTGACAACAAAGTGAGAACCGTGGTCATTCTAGCGAGAAAATGCAATTGTGTGGATGAAATTAGCTCTACAAAATGAGCTTATATTCATTCTCCTGTACAAACTAAGGGTTAATCTATATATCCTATCATTCATCACTATTATTGAATATTGTGTGGGTGTAATTTTTAGCGATTTTGCCTCGTTGAAGTGTGGAGGTGCGTTAGTGTGGAGGTTTATGTTCCTTTCTCCACATACCTCCCTTTTGCACACCATCATTCCGCACATATTTGAAAGTGCATCAATTAATAATTGAGGAAGCTATCTAGAGGTGGTTCTTCGAATGACATTATGCGGAGGGAACGTGTGTAGAGAAAAAATGTTTTTTCAAAGAGATTTCACTCTGCAGAAATCTTTGTGCAAGGAAAATCAATTAATTAGCATTAGAGGAAGGGACACTTTTGCACATTTTTTGCACTTTTCTTAATCGTTTACAAAATTTGTTCAATAAGTAATGCCCAAAATTAGATACGTCGATGGAGTTTACATGTGAACTAATTGTCTCCAATAATAATGTGAAAGCTAGAACGAATATCGATATTTGTTATGGGAAAGAGAAAATGCAAGGCTTTGGATTGGCCACTAGACACAATATGTGTCAAACAAGTAATGTCAAGTGTCCAATACACATTTGAAAATGGGGTGAGAATCATGGTCATTCTAGTAGAGCAATGAAATGGTGTGGATGAATTTAGTTCCACACAATGGACTTATATTTGTTCTCCCACATAAACTAAGGGTTAATATAATTTTATTTTCATTCAATCTATCGTTGAAGCTGGTGCAGGTGGTATTTTTAGTGATTGTGCCTCGTCAAAGTGCAGAGGTGTGTGACTACAAAGGTTTGTGTTCCTTGCTCCACACACAATCCTTTTGCACATATTTGAAAGCATTAGGTTGTCATTTCGAAGCAAGCCAACCCACCTTCGATCCAATTGTAACAAAGATTATTTAATAATGTTAAATCTAATAATTGTTATATATAGCATGTTTTTTATTAAAATAATAAGTATACAATTTTTTTTAATTATTATTTCGGAACGTGTTTCGCAAGCAATGCTACCACTCCACAATATCTGGGATCCACATCAATTAATAAATGAGGAAGTTTTCCAAAGGTAGTTCTCCGTAGGACACTGTGCAGAGAACAAATTCTTGTGCAGAGACCTTTCATTGTGCATAAATTTTGTGTGTGGAGAATTAATAAATTAGTAGTAGAGGCAGGGACACGTCCGCACATGTGTGGCACTTTTTTGAACCATTTACACAATGTCTCCTATAAGTAGTGCAAAAAGTTAGATACGTTGATCGAGTTTACACGTGGACTGGTTATCTCCAATAATAATGCAAAAGCTAGCGCAACCATTGAGATGCGTTAAGGAAAAGAGAAAATGCAAGTCTTTTAACTGGCCACTTAGACACAGTACGTATGAAACAAGTAATGCCAAGTTCCCAATAGACATTTGACAACAGGCTGAGAACTATGGTCATTCTAGCTGGGAAATTCAATGGTGTGGATGAATTTAGCTATGCACAATGAACTTATATTTGTTCTCCCACACAAACTAAAGGTTAATATATATTTATTTGCATTCAACACTATCATTAAAGCTTGTGCAGATGGTATTTTAGCGATCGTGCCTCATCGAAGTACAGAGGTTTATGTTCCTTGCTCCGCACATCGTCCTTCTGCGTATATTTGAAATCATTATGTTATTATTTCGAAGGAAAACCACCTCCAACACAATTGTAACAATGATTATTTAATAATTTTAAATCTAATGACTTTTATATGTAGCATGTTTTTTTATTAAAATAATAAATATACAAATATTTTTTAAATTTTGCAACCAACCATTCCTCCCCACAACTTTTGAAACCCAAGTCAATTAATAACTAATTGATCGAAAAGCGTTATTGAATGTGGATATAGTTGTGTGGAGCAAGATGTGCGAAAAAGGTTCTCCGAAAGAGGTTGTAAGGATAGAACTTGTGCTAAGAACAAATACTTTTGCAAAGAGCTTTCACCTTGTGGAAAGCTTTGTAGGAAGAGAATCGATTAATTAATTGTAAATGCAGAAACTATATTACATGGAAATTATTAATCTTATCATAACCTATTTTTAAATTTATATCACTTTTCAATTAGATTTATTACTATATCTAAGATATTGAAATATGTAAAATATATATATATATATATATTTTTAAACCAAAATTAATTAATTAAAATAGTTAAAACATTTTTATTTTTATTTTTTTCTCAAACCAAAAATGATATAGACGTACGATTATTCTCATATTCTTATATTCAAAATATACTTTCCAAGTTCCAACCTGAGTGTTTTGCCGAAGTTTAATTAGGAGCAATATTTATTTCCATAACATTTAATTTCTTCTCCCAAAAAACAGACGGAATATTTTAAAATTCCCCCTTTAATTTTTAGGCAAAGTTGTCACTATCTTTGGTTTGTTTTGACCAGACGGAGCCTTCTCACAGTACGGAGATTTCCGTATAGAAAAATGACGGTGCAAGGATTGGATCCCGTAACCAAGTTGATTGCAACTGAAGAGATGACGCGGACTAAATATATAGATGGCAGTTCCAGGAAGCGTCCGATTTCATTTTATTGTTTTTGACTTGCTTAGTTAGTTGGCGAGATTTTTGAATGGCAGGTTGTTTGGTGCATAAAGGTCATGATGACATAATTAATCTCCGGTTATTTTTATCAAGGTCATATATTTTGAAAATTAAATAGAAAATTAACATTTTTAAAATTAAATGTAGATATTAAACTATAGGTAGTAAAGGAGTAGTTTTTAATTGACATTTTGGAGTTATTTAAATTTTTTATTTTTAGTTCAAATTTACTGAAAATAATTGTGGTCAAATTTTGATTTGTGTTGTTTATATTGGTTTTTTATTACATATATGGATTGAGCACCCTTAAAAATTAGTTGAACACTTTAATTGTGAAGAGTTCATTTCTCAAACTTGTGATTTCAATGAAGCCATGGAGGGTTCTAGACAAATTAGATCTGAAAATAATCCGGAAAACATTTCAAAAAGTTGCACTTCAAGATTGCTCGTAAATTAAATGAATGTAGAATAAGATTTTTAACTATGAAGATTAACTTTTAATTTATAAATAGATTTTGATACAAGCACTAATACCATAGTTTCTTAGTACAAGATGTACAAAAAAAAATTATAACTCATTTCATATAACACGTATAACATTTTTATTTACTTGATAAAAATAAAAAAATCAAATTTACAAAGTTCAAAATAGTATAAATTTTCACATGCGCAATATAAGTCCTTTCTTAAAATAATCGGATCTTTATTTTTTAAAAATCAAATTTAAATATAAATTTTCACATGTGCAAGATAAATCCTTTTTCAAAAGGATCATCTTAATTCAGAGTTTTCAATAGGGTGTTATAAATATTTAAGTTTTTTTATTTTAAATAAAATAAAATAAAATAGGTATGCAATTAATTTAGATTTTGTGATTTATGTCATGAAAAGTAAGAAAATTTTCGCTAAAAATTATATTATTATAGTTTTGTGGACTGGTTTCAAACTATTGTAGGATAAGATGAAGAACCAGATCTTGGTATAAGTTAAATATATGAAGAGAACAAAATTAGTCATTATAATATAACAATTAGATTTGACTAAATAAGTATTATTTATTAATAAATAATATTTGAATATAACGAAATAATTGTTAGAATATAGTTTTTAATATTAAATTAAGAAAAATAATTAATCAAAAGGAAATTTTTTAATAAAATGAATCTCTAAAATAAAATTAATATTAAGGTCAAGCATAAATAATCAAATCAATTATCAATTAATAAAATAAAAAAAATATTTGGGTCAAACTTAAATAATCCAAAACAATTAATTCTAAACTTAAAAATAAATAAAAATAAAAAATGGTCAAACTTAAATAAAAAATATTTGGGTCAAACCCAAATAATCAAAACATTAAAATAAAAATAATATGAGCAGCACTTAAATAATCAAAAAAATTAATTCTAAAAACTTAAAAATAATAAATGGTTGCAATAGAGTGCCCTGCGTACAACCACATTAGAGCTCAATTTCATAATCTTTGTTGCAATACTAACCTTCCTAGCCTTTTAAGATGTTAAAATTATAGTGAGCTGGGGAGGCTTCTCTCCAAGTTTTTTTGACCATAGGAATAAAATCTTAAATCAAATTAAATAACTCTTTTCTTTAGGTCGATTGGTCTCAGTGGACGTTAACCATCATCGTCATCATCAAATAGATAAATAATAATGAATAAAATAAATAATTAATTGTTTATTAGCAATCAAAAAATACAAATAAATAATAAAAAATAAAATTTAAGAAATTAGAAGGAAAATAAATAAATAAATAATAATAATAATAAATGAATAAGTAAAAGCTTAAGAGGAAATGGCACGATCCAAGCACTCCTAATTTTCCATCCATGATTGTTTGCCCTACTTTCAATCTCTATAGCCTCCCTAAACTTAAGCTGATGGAAATGATCTATCCTAGCAATGACTTGGCGTCTTCAATGCAGATGTGGTGTTTTGTCTTTTCTGCATGTTCTGCTAATGTCGAGGAATGGGTCCTCTCATGTTTAATGTTTTTCACATGTTCTTGAATCCTCTAATTTACTGAGCGACTAGTTTTACTAACATAGGGTGTCCTGCATGAACAAAGGATTACATAAACACCTTTCATATTCTTAGGGTCGACCAAGTCTTTTACAGATCTTAGACAACTTTGAACGGTGTTAAGCGACCTAAATGTAGAGGGAACCTTGTGCTTTCTTAGGATCCTTGCAATATTATAAGTTGTCCCTCGGATAAAAGGAAGGTGCACCCCAGAAAACTGATCATTAAGTTATTTTTTAATCTTCGAACCTCTTCCAACTTTAAGGAAAGCCCTAAGACATTGGAGCTTATTATAACCATTATTACTGAAAACCTTAAGGAGATGGTTTTTCTCATCTTCAAGGTGGCTTTCATCAAAAACTCTAAACGCACTAGTGGCTAAAGTGTTGAGAACACCCAACTTTTGAGCAGAGAATTGATGGGACTTAGCATGAAGGTATTGCTCCTTTTGAGTTTTCTTTAGAAAGACCTAGTGTGGGAATGATCCATATTCCTTCTTTGAAATAAGGACGTCAAACGCACTAGTGGCTAAAGTGTTGAGAATACCCAACTTTTGAGTAGAGAAATGATCAAGCTTAGCATGAAGGTATTGCTCCTTTTGAGTTTTCTTAAGAAAGACCTAGTGTGGGAATGATCCATCTTCCTTCTTTGAAATAAGGAAATCAATAAAAGGAAAGTTCTCCCTTTGATTTCACATTCCATAGTAATATAGACTGATTATAATAATATTTTTATATAAAAAAACTATTTTAAAAATTAAAATATTATTATTTTATTTTATATTAATGTTAATTAATTTTTTAAAAATCATATTTATTTTCATTACATAATGATAATGGGAATGGGAATGGGAATGAAAATATTAAATAATATAATAAATTTGGTTATCTAACATAATGTTTATCTTAGATGTGTAGGTGTAATGTATGTATCTAAAAGTAGGTTTGATTAAAAATTACAAAAAAAGAGATAAAAGTGATATGGGGATGAGTGCAAACATTTAAATGTTGGCTCAATTAGTAATAAAAAGTTAAAGCAATAAAAATAATAAAAGTCAATATGTATATGTTGATTTAGTTATTAACTTATGAATAGGCTTTGTTAAAATACCATGGGCCAATACCATGGCTTATCAATACCACATGCCCAACAACCATAACTTATTTCACAAAAAAAAAAAATATAACAATATAACAAGATTTTTAACCATGGATAGTCACCCTCACTTTATAGTGGATATTATTAACTTGTAAAAACTAGGATTTGTTTCAATACTATGAGCTAATATCATGCCTTATCAATACCACATGCCAAAAGATCATAACTTATTTCACAATCAAAATATTTTATAAAATTATGACAAGGTTATTAAGCATCTATATTCACCCCCTCTTTACCATGGATATTATTAACTTGTAAATAGGTTTTGTTACAATACCATGGGTCAATACCATGGCTTATCAATACCACATACCCAAAAACCATAACTTATTTCATAATAAAAATATTTTATTTTGATTTAAATTTATAACATTTTTTAACTAAAAGGAAAAGGTTACAATTTCTTTTGAGATGTATCTAAACCTTCCAAGGAATACTATAAATATTTCCATAGAAATTAAATTAAGGTTTTAATAAAATTAAAAATGAGAATACTTTTGTATTTGAATTTGTCAAATGTATATAATATAAGTAGTATTATTAAGAACAAGCATATATCCGTCTTAACTAAGGATCCAAAGCAATGATAGCAAGAAAAGTGGCTAACAATAATAAAAGAAAGATAGTGCATGATTTAAAAAATATATATATATTATTGTATTTTCTTTGATATGATTGATTGAAAATATAGGTTTAATATTTTACAACCAAGAGAGTTTTTTTTAGATATTCTTAAACACAACATAGTGGGATCAAATTTAAGGGAGGGTGGGGGCAGGGGGTGAGGAGAGGGAAGGGGATAGTGACAAAGCTCAAGGGCGAAGAGAGAGAGAGAGAGAGGGAGGAAAGAAAAAATACATAGATAAATAGAGCTGGAGAGATAGAGGGAGTAACAAAGGAGAGATGGAGAGACAGTGACAGGGAGAGGATAAGAGGGGAGATAGATAAAGAGATAAGGGTAAGAGAGAGAGATGGAGATGTATAGATGGAGGTGGGAGAAAGAGAGAGAGAGATGGGGGGGAGAGAAAAGGAAGGTGGGAGAGAAAGGGATAGATAGGAAGGAAGAGACAGAGGACTCAAGAGAGAGAAGGAGAGAGATGGAGTTGGAGGGGGAGAGAGAGGGAAGAAATAAAAAATACATAGAGGGAGAAATGAGGAGAGAGAGGGAGTGACAAGGGAGTGATGGAGAAAGAGTGAGAGAGAGAGGAGAGCGGGGACCAAGAAAAAGGAGAGAAGGGGGAGAGAGAAAAGGGGAAGGAAGAGGGAGGGAGGGAGAAAGAGATATAGATAGATATGGAGAGAGTGTGTGTATGTTTGGGGGGTGACATAGAGAGAGGGAATAAAAAAGAGACACATAGATACAAATATAGATATTATATAGTATTATATAACCAAGCTATATCCATCTTAACGTTGGATCTATCAAACACTGAGAGGGATCAAATATCTCAATGTGCAAAATTTTCCTATTTTTTTCACTCAAAAAGGAGGTTTGCATCGCTAGAGATTGGATTCCTCTCAGGGCTTGTTATGCCTAGAGGCACTCTACAACCTAGTATAAGGTAGATGTGTGGGTGTAATGTAACTATGTGAACAATTTTAAATGTACGCTTCATTAAAAAAAAAAAATTAAAAGTGATATCAGGATGAGTCCAAACATTCAAATGTTGGCTCAACTAATATTAAAACTTAAAGCAATAAAATAATAAAAATCAAGTTGTTATATTTTGATTTTTTTAATAACTTGTTAATAGGGTTTGTTAAAATACCATGGGCCAATACCATGGCTCATCAATACCACATTCCCAAAAACCATAACTTATTTCACAACCATTTAATGTTTTATAACAATATGACAAGATTTTTAACCATGGATATTCACCCACACTTTACCATGGATATTATTAACTTGTAAAAACTAGGATTTGTTACAATAAAATAGACCAATATCATAGCTTATCAATACCACATGCCCAAAAAACATAATTTATTTCACAATCAAAATATTTTATAACAATATGAAAATTATTCTTAATCATGGATATTCACCCCCACTTTACCATGGATATTATTAACTAGTAAATAGGATTTGTTACAATACCATGGCTTATCAATACCACATGCCCACAAAACATAACTTATTTCACAATCAAAATATTTTATAACAATATGAAAATATTCTTAACCATGGATATTCACCCTCACGTTCCATTGATATTATGAACTTGTTGTAGAAATTTGCTGAATAATGATTAATTATCCACCGAGACTATCCTGATCACATACAATTCGAATTTATATGCAACACATAATCTCTTCCACTCAACTCAACTCAGATCATCACACATGCGGAAATAAAATCAAGTGATAACACATCAAATCATCATACACATTAACACAGTATGTATGGGGAAAGCTTATAGCTGAAAACCCCGCAGTTATTGTGTATATTATAATGGATAAATCAAGTAACAAACTCAGTACAATACTCCTCACAAGTACTCAGTACTTTCTCATACAGTTACCCACAATCTAGCTTAGTTTTGAACAGGTTACTGGTTCAAAACTCATCGCCAATTGCCTTGCCTCTATTGCACAATCCAGGCCTGTCTATATAGAGATCCAAGGTTCGAATCCCCTTGGCTTGACTGCGCAATTTTCATGGACAAATCCTCCAAGTGTGGTGCAAAACTCATGCACAACTGATGTCGCCACTGATAGCTAACTCCACCCTTTCATATACCTCTTTCACTGGTCTCCACTGAACTGATCATGCACTGTAGTGAACTGATGTGTTCTTGAGTTGAATAATGAGTTACTAATTAATGAATTAAATAATATTTAATCCACTCCACTCATAACTAATTGATTAGCTAGTTAAACTAATCTCAACTAGTTCAACTAAAATAAACAGAACACAACTCCACTATCTGTCTCATTAACTCCACCAAACTTCTGCCACTGAAGTCCTAACTGAAGTCAACCATGCATGATGCCATAAAACCCTTGGGAATAGTGTAATTCCTCTGTCAGATGCATGAGCCACTTCTGTAGCTCGAACTGAAGTGCTCCAAGAGAGTAAACTGAAGTTTATAGTCTAAATATTATTAAGGGTAAATAATATTTGACTTCCATATTTTTAGGAGAGGCAGTCTAAAAATAGCCTTCGACCTCTTCGACCTAAAAATAGAGTCTCATCTATTTTTACCAACATGACCAATGCTCCAAGAATCTCAAACTGGAATCCCCGAACCATGCTCCATATGTCTAAAAATAGACATAGTCTAAAAATAGATTTTGCGCCAGAATTTGCCTGCGGGCCCACTTAGTGAAGGCGACTTCATTTCACTAAGCTCCATCATCTTGCCGCATTTTCAACACTCCCTCTCAGCAAGATATGGATTATCTGCAACCCCTATCCTGCCTCTGTGGAATTCGAACTTGCTCCTGGTGAGCGCCTTCGTCAGGATGTCGGCATCCTGATCCTCCGTGGGAACATATGAAAGCATCATGATTCTCCGCCGAACACAATCTCTGATATGATGGTACCTGATGTCGATATGTTTGGACCTATCATGAAATACTGGATTAGCCGAGAGCTTGATGCAGCTCTGGTTATCACAGTAGATCACTGTAGGCTCCAAATGCAACCTGAACAATCTTGCGAGGATCTTCCTCATCCAAATAGCCTCGCATGCAGCCAAGCTAGCTGCCATGTACTCGGCCTCTGCTGAACTGAGTGCCACGGATCTTTGCTTCCTGCTGTACCAGGAAACTGTTGTCGACCCAATGCTAAAAACTCCTCCAGATGTGCTCTTCCGGTCCGTTGGACTCCCTGCCCAATCTGCATCAGTGAAGCCAGAAAGCTTCGCTCCATCCTCCTGTCTGTACCATAGACCATATCCCGATGTGCCTCTGATATAGCACAATACATGCTTGCCTGCCTTCCAAAAGAGCTTGGTAGGCTTAACCATAGTTTGCGAAAGCTGGTTAACTGCATAGCATATAGCGGGTCGTGTAACGACTCGTATACATAAGCGGCCCAACCGAATCGTCGAGTAGATGGTATCCACTACCTCCGCTCGAAGTAGCATCCTCCTTCCTCCAACCACCGTGAAGAGGAGGTCATTGTAGGCTTGCTCTGCATGTTGAACCTCTCCTAATCTCCCGAGCATACTTGCCCTAAGAAACAAACAAATTCTCCGCCGCGCCGCCAAATCTCCAATCCCAGGAAATAATGAAGGATGCCCAAGTCCTTCATCTCAAAACTCTCGTGCAAGATCCTCTTGCATAAAAGTATCAACTATCAATGCCAATAAAATCAGATCATCTACATACAATACGATGATCAACAAATTTTCCCCTCCACCACAACTGGGTACAGGTTTGGATCCGCCTCACTCTTTGGAGAATCCAAGCCCGTGGAAGTAGCCGTTCATCCGAGTGTACCAAGCACGAGGTGCTTGCTTCAAATTCCGCATACTCTCTTTGAGTCGGCATTACGCGACTCACCGCCGAAGATCTCAAAACCTTCAAAGCCGCTCTATGTACACCTCTTCCTCAATAACTCCATTGAGGAACGCAAGCCACATCCATCCGATGAATGTGCCACCCCATCCGCGCCGAGAGAGCAAGGATCGTCCGTATGGAAGAGTACCTTGCGACAGTGCAAAAGTCTCCTCATAGTCAACTTCAATTCTTGAAAAGCCAATGGGTGACAAATCTTGCCTTGTACTTCTCCACACTCCCGCGCCCACTCGCTTTCACTTTGTAGATCCATCGCGAACCCACCATTGATTTCCCCACCGGTCTTGGGACAATCTCCCATGCATCGTTCCCGACGATCGAATCATATTCTTCGATCATCGCATCAACCCACAAAGTGGCTCCTCCACAAGCCTTCCTCAAAAGAGGATGGCTCCGTCACAACACATTGACTCACAAGAGCCATGTATCCAAGGTACCGATCCGATGACCTGCCCTCGTCCGCGCTTGTGCCGTAGGTGGTCCTAACAACCTTCTCTCGCATCCCGAGCCGCCGCTTCGCCTTTTAGTGCGCATGCGCCCTCTCGATGGTTGGCGCCGCCCGGGTGGCTTCTTCCACCTCCGAACCTCCCCTTGTGGCCGATCCACATCCACGAAGCTCCTCCTTAGGGAACTAACAACTCCTCATCCGCATGCAAGTGTAGCTCCCTCTCAATAACACCGCATGGCTTTCTTCCTCCCGAAATTTTATATCCCGTCGCACAACAAGCCTTGCGACCGTTCCGACAAATACACCTTCGTAGTTGTGAGGTGTATCACAGTACCACAAATATTCCAACCTCGAAATAGCTTGATCCAAATTTTCTTCCTTCTCGCATCCTTCGTCACATGCATGTAGACAGGAGAACCAAAAATCCACAAATGGGAAATATCGTGCCTCTTGCCGTACGTTCTCCTCCGTGTACTCATGCCAAGAACCTTGTGAGGACAACGTGTTCACATACATCGCTATATTGCATGCCTCACCCACAAGTGAAGGGGTAGGCTCGATCATGCAACATCGCCCGTGCGCACGACGATCGTTCGTTCTTCCGCCGCCCCCCCCGTTCGATGTGGGTTATGGGGTGCGCATGAGCTCTCTCTCGAATCCCTTCGCATCGTGTAACTCCTTGAATTCGGCCGAGATGAATTCACCACCGTTATCACTCCTTAGAGAAATCACCTTCTTCCCGACTCCTTCTCGACCAAAGGCTTTAAACTCGCTGGCTGCACTTCGCGAATGTATCGCTTCTTCTTCCGCATGAAGAAGATCCAAGACTTTCGAGAGAAATCATCAACAAAGATCACATAATACTTGTGCTTTTCTCGTCGAAGCAATCCGAGAAAGGACCACACGTCTTCGTGAACTCTCTCAAGGATCGTCGTGGCGCGACTATCCTTCGTGAAAGGTGGCTTTCACATACCGAAAGTACACCCCTTGCACCGATCCGACCGCGCAAGAGTGCCCTTAGCCCAAGAGAAATCATTGCGAATCTTCAAAGCTCGTGGTGAAGGTGGGCCCAACTTCCCGTGCCGCCCGCCCTCATCATCCCAAACACCACTTCTCCCGCTTTGCATGCCATAGCCGCGTTGTGCCCATCTACCGCAAATCGATAAAGGTTCTGGTTCGAACCCCTATCTTTCGGGTCTCTCCCGTAGTCTTATTGCGCAGAAGGCTTTTCCTTCGCCGAAGACCACATCATACCCCTTATCCTCCAACATCGCCACAGAAATCAAGTTCTTCTTCAATCCGTGCACATGCATGACATCCTTCAAGACAAAGGGTTTACCGTACCCTCCGAAAGGATATGGTACCAATACCAGTCGCATCGTATCTACCATCATCGCCCATCTCTCGATGTGCACACCCAAATCCTTGTCCTCCCGCATCCGAGAACAACTCCGATCTCCCGTCATATGAAATGACGCACCGCTGTCCAAGAACCATACCGATCCTAAAGACACTTGAAACCAAGCATGCACCGTTGAAAATTTAAGCTCAACCGTGAAGCCAAAGCTTCTCCATCTGCAGATCTTCCCCGCTTGCTTGTTCTTCTTCTTTGGACAATTGGTAGCATAATGTCCGTGATCATGGCAAAGGAAAACACTTCACTTTCGCCATATCCCCGCTTCTTTCCCTTTGCACCGAATGAGAGGTTTTCTTACCTTCCCTTTCTTTACTTTGGCCACCAAAGCACAATTTTCTTCTATCAACTCTCCCTTGATGAAGATCCATCTCGAGTAGTCCTCCTTATCTCCTCCTCGCATGAGATCTGCCGAAAGGCGCTCCCATCCCGCAGCTTCTCCCGACCATCGACACTATCTTGATATGAGTGCTGCTCTCGAAGACCAAGGAGAGCTAGGTCGACCATGTCCTCGTCTTCGACAAATACCCCCACACTTCCCAAACAGCCTCATCTCTCGCACCGAGTGAACTTCGTGGAGGTATTTGGCGACACTGCCGCCTTTCTCCATCTTGATGTTCCCCGAGTTTACCTGAGCGCCGCCTCCTTTGGTCACTTACTCTAGAATAGATCCGGTGCTTTCCACATTAGAAATGGAGAAGCCTTTTCCATGCAGTCGGGATACAATATGATCCTTGACGCCCTCCAACAAGATCCTTCGACATTTCACCATCCTTCTTTTGCCATACTTCGACTTCAGCAGGATCAGTGGGCTTTTGGACATCCGTATCTACGAACTCCTTTAGACCATTATCTTCTAATACTGCTTCCATGCGATCCTTCCATGCAACATAATTCGAACTGCCTTCAAGAGCATATTCGAGTCGCAAACCGTTGAAAGACATTTTCAACACTGGCACCAAGAAAACAAAACTGCTACAAAACTTCGAATTCCACCTCAAAGCTCAACCGCTCTAGATCGTGAGAAAAAATTATTTCTAGCACAGAGATCAACTGCAAGGGGCGTTTACCAGACCTTTCACTTTCCGAAGAAAGATGAATCCGGAGGCTACCTGGCCCGCATGCAGACTCTGTCTACCGAAATAAGTTTGTAATCACTGTGATGATCAATCTCTGCTTCAATAGCTCCGATACCATGTAGAAATTTGCTGAATAATGATTAATTATCCACCGAGACTATCCCGATCACATACAATTCGAATTTATATGCAACACATAATCTCTTCCACTCATATCATCAAACATGCGGAAATAAAATCAAGCGATAACACATCAAATCATCATACACATTAACACAGTATGTATGGGGAAAGCTTATAGCTGAAAACCCCGTAGCTATTGTGTATATTATAATGGATAAATCAAGTAACAAACTCAGTACAATACTCCTCACAAGTACTCAGTACTTTCTCATACAGTTACCCACAATCTAGCTCAGTTTTGAACAGGTTACTGGTTCAAAACTCACCGCCAATTGCCTTGCCTCTATTGCACAATCCAGGCCTGTCTATATAGAGATCCAAGGTTCGAATATCCTTGGCTTGACTGCGCAATTGTCATGGAAAAATCCTCCAAGTGTGGTGCAAAACTCATGCACAATTGATGTCGCCACTGATAGCTAACTCCACCCTTTCATCTACCTCTTTCACTGGTCTCCACTGAACTGATCATGCACTGTAGTGAACTGATGTGTTCTTGAGCTGAATAATGAGTTACTAATTAATGAATTAAATAATATTTAATTCACTCCACTCATAACTAGTTGATTAGCTAGTTAAACTAATCTCAACCAGCTCAACTAAAATAAACAGAACACAACTCCACTAGCTGTCTCATTAACTCCACCAAACTTCTGCCACTGAAGTCCTAACTGAAGTCAACCATGCATGATGGCATCAAACCCTTGGGAATAGCGTAATTCCTCTGTCAGATGCATGAGCCACTTCCAAGGCTCGAACTAAAGTGCTCCAAGAGAGTAAACTGAAGTTTATAGTCTAAATATTATTAAGGGTAAATAATATTTGACTTCCCTATTTTTAGGAGAGGCAGTCTAAAAATAGACTTCGACCTCTTCGACCTATAGGTCACAAAAATAGAGTCCCATCTATTTTTACCAACATGACCAATACTCCAAGAATCTCAAACTGGAATCCCCGAACCATGCTCCATATGTCTAAAAATAGACATAGTCTAAAAATAGACTTTGCGCCAAAATTCGCCTGCGGGCCCACTTGGTGATGGCGACTTCATTTCACCAAGCTCCATCATCTTGCTAAATTTTCAACACTTGTGAATAGGTTTTGTTACAATACCATGGGATAATATCGTGGTTTATCAATACCACATGCCAAAAAATTATAACTTATTTCAAAATCAAAATATTTTATAAAATTATGACAAGATTATTAACCATGAATATTCACCCCCACTTTACCATGGATATTACTATCAATTGAACCAGATGTTACAAATGAAGAAGAGCATATGGAAGAAGAGCATAGATGAAAAAAAAAATATGATATGTTATTTGATCTAACTATAGCTAAATTTGAGTGAAAATTAAATATTAATGTTAAATGTAATACAATGGAAGAATATACTCAAAATAGAGGCATGTACAACCTCTGTTCATGCATATTAAATCAGCCATGTATGAGCCGTCCAGATTGACATCATGGAGGCGTGTGAAGGATAAGGGTATGATGGCAGGGTTGGTAATACAGCCTGTGCTGTCAGAGCTGGGAGAGGGAAACATCAATTCCGCAGTTGCGTTTAAGAACTGTAAGAAGAGATACAGAGAAAGCAAATCCTCCGTCATAGTAAACGAACAGAGGTGAGTGAGGACGACAGCAGATATCATCAACACCAGACTCATTGTTTTATTGGGGTATGTAATTTTCCATCCTAAATCCATGTTCATTACCAAAAACATGGAAATGTATCTGGTTAGGAAGATTTCAGGAATTTTTTTCAATAGCCGTTTTGCTTGGTCTGTGTTGGTTCAATTACAGCTGATCGAGCCATGCTTCCGTGACCCCTGCCTTAGTAAGTCCAACAACCAAATTTCAATAAGTAGGCGTCATCTTTGTCTAATTTACAAAAGCAGAAGTTTGCGGATTATTCAAATTTGAATAGAGGAGACATGAATGTCTGTTGTTGCATACAGGGCATTAGTCATATACCTGCTTTCTTGTTACGGAATTTAGTCATATAGTAAAGGAATACTGGTTCAGTTGTCCATCGAAAGCTTTGTTTAGTCTGGGGTATGATTGTTGGGGGCTTATTACAAACATGGTTAAAATTTATAGGAATCATTATATGAGGCTTTGGGTCTAGGTATACTTCACTCTATTTCCTCTGTTGTCCTGTCAACCTCATAGCTTTCCAAACTGTCTCTGCTGCGTCACAACTGGAATCTATATTATTTCTGGGTTCACCGGATTCTAAATGATATTACTGAGGATGATAAAAACTTTCATACTAACATCGAGGAGCTTCAGAATTGTCCAAATGATGTTAATGGCAACAAGTTGCAAATTTTAATTGCTATTTCCTTTTCTTATTTTCTTGTTCTTATTCCATAGCACTGTCTTACTATAAGTCAGCTCACAATGGTTAAGAGGCAAACAAGAAATTATTTGGCCCATACTACTGATAAGGGGACACAGAAGATGGTGCAACCAACATAGAAGAACAGAAAAAGAGGGAGGAAGACAAAGGAAGAGGTGTTAATGAACCTCTCAACCACCTACTCACTCGGAAATTCATCACTGGTCAGACAGGAAATACATGGTTGGGAAAGAGAAATCCAGAATAATGAGGAAGACAATGATGCAGAAGCAGAGATTATGGACTTTGTGACTGATCCTGGAAATACTCGAGGTCACCTCTCACTTTTCAATCAAACAGTCCACACTTATTGGATTGTCAAATGTCTGATAGCCAAGGCAATCCAGAGTATACATCCTACCAGAGAGAAGCCAAAACCAAAGATGTTAGAACTATTGCAAGACATTGACATCCAGCTGCAACATATCAAGGTTACACAATACCAAGCCACTGACCGCATTGGTAGAATTGACGATCGTATTGGAAGAAGGGAGAAGAAGATCCAACTAATGCAACAAGCTGATGTGCCAGAATCCTGCCCCAATTGAATGTTCAGATGGATATAAGTTTAGTTTCTTTTATAACATGAAATTTAGTTTTATGCAAAGGACTATAGGTCCAAACAGTTACTTTGATAATAGATTAAATAGTTAGTGATCCAGGTGGATATTGGTGGCCACCCACCTATTCCACTTGGGCCCCCACCATTGTCTCTTTCAGTTTTTCAGTTTTGGCATAACTTACTATTTTTAGCAGTTTTTCGGGTCTTGAACTTCCGGAGCCGTTTTGAGGCCCTAAACGACGTTTTTTGGGTACTATCTTTCCTAACATTTTTTTTTTCTTTGGCGCATTTGAACTAGCAGCCTTTTGACAATGTATATTTTTCTTTTTGCAAAATGAACCTATCTATTTCTACTCTTATATCTACCGGGAGTTCAGATTAAACTGATGAACTCCTTCATTACTCTACCTATGCTAGATCGACTGTCAAGATTAAGCAGTTTGACAGGATTTTGTTCTCTAATCTAAAACATGAAATTTAAAATGATCAAATCAGGATTAGACAGTCTGATTTGTCATGCATTTGCGGCATAAAAGACAAGTTGCACACAAATATTATTTTGCAACAAAAGGAAAACTAGACAAGCGGGGCTAAGATGTACAATGTATTTTTCATCCCTCACTTCTCTCTTTGGTTCTGTTTTAGGCATGTGGAACCAGAATCTCTCCCTAATCTAAACTCTGTGATAAGTCAATCTTACATAATGTTGACTATCTTTTGCACTCACTAACTTATCAGCAAATAAATTTAAACATGCTCAGCTATGATTAGGCTAGATAGCTGAACAAGACATTTGAAGTACTAGTAGCGGCATTTAGACTTGCTCGCTTTCCAAAAGATTATTTTTTGGGAACATGGGGCTTTGTTCTATCTTCACTCGCCCTCTTTTCTATCTTTTACTGTTTTTGACTTTTTATTTTTCTATATTTCAAACAATGGTATATACAATGAATGAAAGTATTTCAAACTCAGAAATCTTGGAAATGACGGAATTTAAGCATCTTATCCTCGTAAGGATCTCCTCTCACCCTTGGCCCACTCAACTCCTGAAAAGAGAAATTTGGGAAGTTTTCTCTCTCTAACATGACACAGGGATTCATGCAAGAATCTTTGAACAGCCCGGTATCTTCCCGCTGTACCTCTTTTTATATCTGATTTCCACTCCTTTCCTTACTGTACATATTCCTAAAATAATGCATATACTCTTGGTCATTCTTGAAATAGATAATGACATCATCAAGGTATGCAAAAATGCAGAAATTTAAAACTGGGAACATGGCCTTCATGAATAGATTTCTGATATTGGGTGGTTTTGCAATTTTGGTTCTGAAATTAGATCTACCTCCCGCAAACTGGAAAAAATATTTAAGCTGTCTACTTTGCAAGGGAATCTTTTGAACATGACCTGAAACATCATCTTGCGAAAACACATGATTAAAAGCACTTTTAATTGGTATATCATGGTCTTGGGTAGAAAAAACAAAATTTCTATTATAGGGATATGCAGTAGTATTTCTAAAATCGAAACAGACTCTATGACCAGCTGTTTTATCCCTGATTATTACAGTTTGGTTCAGATTGTTATGTTTTCTCTTGTCAAGGTTATTCTTTGAGGAAGAAAAAGTATCACAGCATTTTCCCTTGTTTTTCTTGTAGAAATTGGTATTCTGCATGAGATTTCTGATTTTAGCATTTCTGAGTTCTTCATGAAAAGACAGAATATGAGCCAATTTCAGTAGCTCAGGTATGCTGGGACTGAATCTATAATTCTTGCTCATAAGAAGTTTATCAGGCATTTTTTATAGATTTTGAGCTGCTGAGGTTATAATCAAAGTCTCATTTGCAGTGGATGATCCATATGATGGTAAATCTTTGAGATATGGTAGAAAAATTAAACTCCCTTGCTCCCTAGTTCCGAACAGGTTTATGATGTGTAAGTCTTCTAAAGCTTTTACCCTGAAAAAATTTCCGCAGGTTACTTCTGGTGTTTGACTATGGTTAGAGTAATTCGCTTGATAGTACATAAGGGTTTGCGCTTCTTGCTCTAATCCCACCTTAGAAGGGACATACTTACTTTCTTCATGACACAGATGTTCATGATCATGGTAGTTTTGAGTGTCTAGTTCATCATAAAGCACCAGGGACAGCTGATGTGGTGGATCTAAGTTTATTTCAGTTTCTTCTGACTCTTCCTCCATGTTTTCGTCAATATGCATAATGAAAGAGTTCAGGTCGGAACGCAAGGAATACATTGGAATGTTTTCTGGCCTATCTTGACTACTAATCATGTATTTCATGTGTGATTCTCGGTAGAGTATTCTTGTTTGGTCGAACACAGGAATGGTAGCGTATGACATGTCTAGTTGAATATTCCCTTGGAGTTTGGCTCCCCAGGATCTGGATAGAAGCATCCCGTACTTGGGAGGGATGTCTGCCACTACTATATCCATGATTAGATGTTTTGCAGGTATTTGGGCCAGACTAAAACAAAGGTCTTTGATCAAACCCAGGCATTTGACTCTACTCGAATCAAATGAATATAAGTCTTTGTATGGTCTTGTGATTTCCAGGCCTAGTCTTTCCATTACTACCTTCGGCATAAGATTATGCGAGGCGCCGGAGTCTAGCATGGCATTGTGGAGGATTTGGTCATGGATGTTTAGGCTAATGTAAAATGGAAGAGTAGTTCCTTCTTGGAATTTTCCCTCTATCTTTGGACCAAACAACACTTCAGGAGTGTCATCAGCCAGATTAACAATGTTTGCATCATTCCCTAGATTTAGGACCTTTAGCACTTGGGATTTATAAGAGTTTTGGGCGATGAGTTCGGTAAGAGGCATGGTGATCTTGATCTTGGCGATTTCGCCTTCAAAGCTAAAAGGCAGCTGAAGTTTAGATATGTTTGTTTCATCTTTTTCAGCCACGACCTTCTCTATGTTCTGAGTTTTTTGGCTTTGTTTCGGGATTTTGTTTGCCATAGTTGCTTCGGTAACTTTTGTGGAAGTACTCGGAGCAGCTGAGTTAGGACTAGTTTGGGTAACTTTAGCTTTGTTTTGGTCACTCTTCTCGACCTTGATTTTGTCACCGCTTACTGCTTTCTTGAGGATGGTATCAGGGGTTTTAGCAGTATCTGAGTTACCGTTCTTGGAATTATCTTGGTTTCTTTTGCTTCTAAGGTCATATTGCCGGTGAGCTTCTATTATGGCATTTTGAAAATCTATGGCAGGGTCATCGAGATCTTCATAGTTGGTCTCATCCTGATTAGGAGAAAAGACACTTGTTCTTCTTCTGTGAGATACACCTCACTCTCATTATCAGATCCTATGAGGTTTAAATGATGTTCATCAAGAGGTTCTGTATCCCTGTCATCCTCTTCCACATAGTTTTCATTGAATGGTGGCCTAATTTGTTGGTCATTTTCCCTTGGTCTGTTTTGAGGCTGCTCCCTCCTAAAGTTTTGGTTCTGGTTTCTGTTTGGAGGGTTTGGCTGGTTGTCCCTAACAGGAGCTTTTTCATTTATCCTTTCCCACATTTTGGCCATGGTTTTGACTAAGTCATCTATTCTAGGATCTAGGGAAGGCGATGAAGTGGAGACCTCGTCTTTATATGTGACCTTCCTTTCTGATCTAGTCCTAGCCCTTTTTTCTGCTAAGTTGGCATCTTCTTTTATTGCTATTTGTTGCATTTCCTCTAAGGTAGTGGGATCCTTGTCTCTCAGATGATATGTCATGTCCGGATCGAAACCCTCAGGGAATTTTGCCAAGGCTAAACCAAGTGGGGGTTTGAAATGAGGTGGGAGGGAGTTATACACACTGTTGAACCTAGTGCAGTAAGCTTGGACACTTTCCCCATTTTCCCGTTTCAGGTTGTTATATTCTGATAGGATTTGAATAGGGTTCCTTCGGACTTCCCACCTATTTCTGAAGATTTGATGTAGTTCTGGGATGTTGTGGATACTGTTTGGAGTCAAGCTTTTAAACCATGTTTTGGGTTCACCACCCAGGCTTTGGGCGAATATTCTCATTCTGACGGTCTCGTCTTGTACCTCCAGGTATTCATAAGCATCACTCATCCTACTTATATGCTGTTGAGGTGTGGTGGTGTCTTCTCCAGTAAAGTGTGGGATTTTGTCTTGATATTTATTTGGGAGAGGAGCCAAAGGCGGTGGCAACACCAAAGGTGCGTACTAGGCTGCCATGACGGGAGCTAATGGATGATGTACAAGATGAGGACTAGTGGGCTGAGATGAGGTGGTTTGAACAGTGGTGGTTTGGACAGGTGTGGCGGATGAACTTGGACTAGTGATCTGGTTTTGAGCAGATCTGGGATGGTGGGAGCCAAAGTGATAGAGAAGCTGAAAGTCGGGGGGGGTGGAAGGTGAGGCTTCTCTACTATGAGTGTGTAGTGGGTCTAGGGGTTCAAGATCGTCAAAGTTTATCTTACTATGAGACCTGCTTTTGAAAAGATTTTTTGATGACTCTAATTCAAAAGGTGAATCTGGTAGGATAGTGAGATGTTTAGGTACTGATCTTGTTTTACGGATGGATCTACCAGTAGCTAGATGGTCAGTTTCGGAAGCTTGCCACAAAATCTTCTCTGGGTCATCTACTATGATAGGGGGATTTGAGTCTGGATGGGATCTGGTGTTGATTCTTCGTGAAGCCAGATTTTGGATCTAGATTTTAGAGAGAATGGTATTGGTGAATGTTTTGGATGAGTGGTCTCTCTAAAGTTCTACTAAGGTTAAGGATGGTCAAAAATAAAAGGGATGGACTAGTGGAGTCGCCAGGTGGAACTGGGTTGTTTTTCTGAAGATAGCTATGGTCCACCACCAGTAACTAATCTGGGAATGTTTTGGATTTTCTGAGTTTATGTGCAGCCTATGGTTTATTTAAAGTATCCTAGACTTGTTTCAACACTTTGCTAGGGTGATGCGAACAAAAAGAGTTTACTCTAAATGGGTCTATGGGCTGCTTGCTTGTTTATGGTATCTAAAGGACTAAGAGTCTATAAGAGTTTGCTAGACTGTCATGTGCTCAGTGTCCTACCATATCCCGCTATGCTAGTGAGCGATGGGATAGATCAATTGGATAGTAACCTAGAGTTTGGTAAAATAGTAAGGCCTACTGGAGGCTAGTGGAGTCGCCAGGTGGATTGTCAGTTGTTTTGAGGTATATTTGTATGGTCCACCACTAGTAACTGTCAAAAACCAATCTAAGTGAGTTTTTTGTGGTTTTTTTCTTGATTTTTATGTGCAGCCTAGGATGTAAGAGTGTTATAAACCTGATTCATCACTTTGCTAAGATGGTGAAACAGAGAGTTTACACTAAATGATTCTAAAGGCTGATGGTTTAAGTTAAAAGTTGAAGGACTAAGGAGTCTATAAAAGTTTGCTAGACTATCATGTACTCATTATGTCCCACTGTGATCGCCATTATGTTAGTGAGCGGTGGGATAAGTCAATCAGATAGTATTCTTAAAGGTCTCTCTTAAGGTCTAGGGAATCTAAGTTTGTTTAATACTCAGAGTCCCACCGTGATCGCCATTATGTTAGTGAGCGGTGGGATAAGTCAGCCAACTAATATTCTCAAAAGTCTCTAAAGATTAGGGAAACTAAGTTTGTTTAATACTCAGAGTCCCACCGTGATCGCCATTATGTTAGGTTCCCGTGATTTGGCTGATTGGCAAGCCAAATGACAGTGTAACATCAAACCAAGATTTGGAGCCCAAGGACCTAGCCTTCCTGGACTCAGAGAGGGCTCTCTCTATTATATGTAAAGATATCGGTGTGTTTGCTTATTTGTGTTCTGATTTTAGGCTAGTTATGAAGTAAGTTTTTGATTTTTTGGTTTTTTTAAGTTGTGAGGGATGAAACTGATCAAAGATATAAAATAGATAACAAGATGTTAGATTAACTGGGCTATGGGGTCAAAAAGTCAAGAAAGCTATTAGGTGACGATACAAGGCTGTTGAAGAGCCGATTTGATTCAAGGTAGAAAGGATCTTAGGGCAAAATGGAGTAAATGGACATCAAGTTTGTGAACAACAAAGAGTTTCAAGCATTACTGGTTCAATAGATAGCATAAACATGGTAAGAAAAACCCTTAATCATGCAAAATGTAACTATAAACTAATCAACACATAGAAACAAACATTCAAGCCATGCATAAAAGTATAAGACCCTCTAACTTTGGGAAATGGCTATCAGACTTTGGGGAAAACACATAATACGGACTAACAACTCAAAACACTATGCCAGAATGCCTAAACACAGTACTTCAAGTTTATTGGGCACTTTGAACAACAAGATTTGCATAGTTTTAGGCAAAGGGCTAGATCGGGACTAGGCCTCCTTGGTTCAAACAAAATGATAATCTTAATCAGTCAAAGAGATAGTTTCATGGATGGAACTATGGATAGTCATAGGTAAGCAGGGCACACCATAAATCCTACTCAACATGCATAGAACTATTAATGAAACTAGCAACAATATCCTCAAGTTATTAAAGAGCAGTTAAGAATTCTTTAATGCAACTAAGGAAGAAGAAAACATAAAAGCTATGAAGATTCAGGAATTTTGAGGTGCCTCCATGGGCATGTCTCAAATTTAATCTCTACTGATCTATAGCAAGCAAGAAACATGTATCATGAATGAAAACTAGAAGACAACAACAAAGCAAGAAACACTATACCATTCTACCATGTCATGGAATCTATCAACAATCCTTCATCATCCATCCAAGAACATTCATGAGGCAATCCAAAAGCATAACACAAGTATTTTCTCCAAAGCTCATATGACCATATATTGCTTCTCTTCTCAAGTTCAACCTTGTTTACAATGATTCTTTGGAATATATAGGCTCAAGTGAGGAAAACCTCATGGTTCAACTTCCATCCTCATTGGCCTAATCAAAATATCTAAACTTGTCCTTGAGGCTTTGCAAAGCCCAAGGCACAAAAATATCTCATAAAATATCTAAAAATTGCTAAAAAATGGAATTTAATTGACTTTGCATCATTTTCCAAGTGCAAAAATAGCTAAACGCACATTTGGAAAAACCAGATTTTTGAGGTTCAAAAATTACAAAAATACTTCAAATTTATATCAGAAAAAGGTCCCCTCACTTGCCGGAAACATTTGGCAGCCTTCCTGATGTCGAAACGAGGCTCATGATAGCTCGTTGGAAAGCTCTAAGTGTCTACTTTCTGGCGCAGCTGAAATTTCTCCAATCCGATGCCTGGAAGTTCTCCAAATCTGCACCTGTGTGTAAAAAGCCAGAAAATGACAGTTTGTTGATAGACCGGGCAGAGTGTGCAAAATGCGAGCCTTTTTCGCTGTTTTGAAGGGGAAAATGATCTCCAAACGCTCTGAAAATCGCTGAGGACATGCTCATGAAATTATGGCATCCGATGGTACCATCCTCCTCCCTTGACGAATCCTCAAAATGAAATGGCGAATTTATGAGTTTTTGACCAAAAACCCAAAAATGCCAAAAAACCAAAAGTTGTCAAAATGGGCCCAAAATTGGTATGCATGACCCTCAAGGGTCCTTAGCAACATGCTCCAAAGATGAGGCAAAAATATCAAGTGCTGATGTGCTTTTCTTCTCTTTCCGTGTCGGGCGCTTCCCCTTTGCTTCCTTCAGTTTTGCTTGGGTGGCCTTTAGCTTGCGCCGGGTAAACTGATTCAACTTTTGATAGTGCTGTGTCATCTTCCTTTGTAGCTCCAGGTCTCTGTTTGCCTTTTCAAGCTTCATCTCCAAGTGTTTATTGGCTCTTTCTAGCCATGCCTCCTTATTTTCTTCAATTTCTTGCTCAAGTAGTGCAGTGAGGGGAAAGGATTGAAGATGGGCCTGTTCTTCTTCCCTTTGCTTTTCCAGGGCTCTTTTAAGCCCTATGGTTCTAGGCCTCTTCCGCCTAGGCTGGTCTTCTTCTTCATCTTCATCAAACTCACCGATGAGCTCCTCTATCCTTATTTGTGCTTTAGCTACCTCATTCTTGTATTTGATTGCTCGTGCCTCATCGACAGCCAAATGGACATTCATTTGTTTATTTTGGATCTCCAAGAAATGATTGAAGGTCTTTTCCCGATGAAGGTCATTCTCCAATGCTTCAATTTGACCCTCTCGATGGATTAGAAGGTTTTCAAGAATGCAGGCTTCATTATCACTGTCATCACTTTGGATTGGAATGACAGCCAATGCACCTCCTTGTTCTTGACTTTCTCCAATCTTGCACTCTTCCTTCTTGGCATACTAGTGAGAGGTCTCTTGGGCGATTTTCTTTTGCTAGGGACAATTCTTGTCACTTTTTGAGTGGCAGCCTTAGGCCCTTTATTTCTTGCTGTGCTGGGCTTTGTTCCTTTAGGAGAAGGAGACAAAATTGCTTTACCCTTGTCAACTTCTTGAAACTGCTGCTTTCCTTGAGGCTGTTGTGTGTCCTCTTTAAATTGCTTCTGCCCCTCAATGTTATGATGCTGATCTGCCCCAAATTATTTTTTACCTTGATCATCAACATTATGCTGCTGCTGTGCTTGGATTTCTTGTTCATTTTGTGGCTCAAGCTGCTGCTCAAATTCCTGCCCAAACTGTTGTTCATGACCTTCAATATCAAGCTGCTGCTCTTCCTTTTGTCCCTGCTGTTCATTTTCACTGATATGCTGTTGTTCAGCACTCTTTTCTACTTGCTCCTGCTGCTGCCTTTCATCTTCAATTTGCTGTCCTTCACCTATCTCTTTTTGCTATTCAAACTGCTGCCCCTGTTCACCAACATCAAGCTGCTGGTGTGTTTCAACTTCATGTTTACTTTGTGGCTCAAGCTGCTGCCCCTGACCATCAAAATCATGCTGCTGGTCTTCATCAGTTTCTTCATGTTTATCCTCTTCCTCTTCTACCTGTTCATGTCCTTCTTCTTCATGTTGTACTGACTGTTCTGTGGTGATCTTGAGCCTTCTAGGAGTAGGCCTGCTGGACAAAGGTACAGGGCAATGAATAGGCTGGGTGGGAGATATATGGACAGGAGGAACAGTAGAGAAATCTGGGTGGCTGATAAAAACATCCCATGGAACCTCTTTCTTCTCTAGCTGGTGTAGGATGATAATTTTGATCAGAGAATGATGGAAAAGGGAAGCTATTTGCAGAGATGGAGTCTTCTTCTGGACTACGGATGCCATCTTCTCGATGCTTTTGTATAAAAAGTAAGGGAGATTTAGCTGCCTAGTTCTAGTGAAATGCATCAATAGTTGGACATGATAGGAATAAACTCGAGTAAATCTCCCTTCACAAGTAAAATACTTCATTATGACCTTCATTAGAGGAGCATAGCTGTCAAGAAGATAAGAGAAAGGAAAAATAGTAGTGCAAGTATCTCTATGCTCGGGCTTGATGGAAGGCTTGTAGTCATCCAAGTCTAGATGGGTCTATTTGAACCATTTCTCGCCATGATATGGAATTTTGGTGGCTTTAGACACTTACCTCAGGGAAAAATTGAAATCAAGGTCTGCTACCTGGAAATGCTTGCTTTGGAACCTCAGGGCGCATAGGTGTGTCAAGGGCGAGAAACTTTTGACCTCCTGTACTTTCTGGCAGAAATCTAGACAACCTACCTCATCAAAGTTGAAGAGGATGGATGGATGAGCATTGACCTCCTCTGTAGAGATTGGCTCATATATTTTATGTAAACCACTTCTTCTGTCTTGCCTGGGCGGCATTTTGGGCTAAATAATCTCTTGAAGAACCAAACTGCCTCACTGTTCTTTAACTATCTTCTTTAAGGTGAACTCTGTCAATTCACTGTTTTGATAGTGAACAATGTCTTTGGATGACTGCACATTGTTCCCTCACAATATAAAACCCTTTCTCTTTCAAAAAGTGGCCTTTCCTCCTTTAATGTATCTCAACCAGCAGACCTCTTAACAAAAGACAATACAGTGAAAAGGAGACAAACTGTTAGGTGAAAATGTTGTTTAGAGTGTCAAAATCGCCTTGCTATGTGATGTTTGGAGCTCAAAAACTGTTTTGTACCTTTGACCAATGGTGAACTTTCCAGTCATTACAAACCTTGTCCCTGTCTGTTGTGTTAATTAATCAACATAGTTCACATCATATACAGTCAATCTTGAGTGTAGTCATATAGTCAATTTCATAGTTATGGAACAAAGGTGATAGAGTTAAAAATGCTCCAAAAGTTTCAACAGAGGCTGTATAAGCTTATTCCTTTCAAAAGCCAAGACTCCCTTTCAATATAGAATACCAGTCCTCCTTAGAAGAATGCCTCTATAACTTCTGAAAATCAATCTTGATAGTGAGCTTTAAAGAACAGAAAAACCAGTCAATTAGAATACTCAGTGAAGAACTGTCCTTTATGTGGTTTATAGGGTTAACTTTGCTCTTTGATGCCTTGAAGATAAAACACCCTTGTTCTTTGGTATAGGGAGGTGAAAAACACAGTTTTTAGTTTAACACTCTTTTTCCTGCAGGCATTTCATCTGTGCATTCAGCTCTACACCACAGCCCTAAACAAAGGATATCTTCAGCAAAAACACAGTTTGCAGATATGATGGCGGTGTTCAAAAAGTTTTGTATGCTGTGGTAACAAAGACTTATGGCAGTTTAATGTCGAAAGCTCCCCTTTTGATCAAAACCTTAACCCTAATATGCAGCTTAATAACATTCTTCTCAACTATTTCAAAACTGATCTCTTTGGCCTCCAAGCATTTACCCAAAAAACGTGAAAACGAGGGTTAGTTTGTGTAAAATACCTCACAATACGATGCAAAACCCTTTTAATAGCTTGGGCCGCCTTCAGAACTGATTTGGAGGTGTGTTTAAGTTTTTAACAAGTGCGCGGCACTTTCATGGGTGAGAACGCCGCGCAGCAGCCTTCGGGTGGCCTTTCGGGTCGTGGTCGGGCGCCCGTGACCCGCCGCTACAAGGGCGCCGCGCGCCCTTGTAGCGTAGTTTAAAAAAGTCGTGTAAGAGTGCCGCGCGGTCGAAAATGGTTTAAAACTTGTTTAAACTCCTGCAAATTGACCCGAAACCTGTTTCAATGCCTGGAGATTGCAGAGAGAAACTTAATTTCTTGCTTGGTGTTTTGAAAACGAAACCTTTGCCCTTCGACCTCATTCCTTTAATACATCGAACACCCAACGGTCTGTTTATTTTTTGAAATACAAAATGAACTTTTGGTTGTCTCTTGCAAAGGTTTTCACAGCTTTTTACCCTTTTTCAACAATACCTTTGGTGCATCATGAAGCTTGGGCTTCGAAATAATATAGGCAGCGGAGGTTTTTATGTTTTTAAAACATGTTAACACGAACCACTTTAATAACATAAATGACTTGAAAAAGGTGTTTTTCTGCTATCTTTGTCCCTTTGGTGTTAATTTGGCACAGGAGCTCCAACTTTGGATAATACCTCAAAAACCTATAGACCATCTTCTACCACTTTTTAACACTTTTGGTGACATTTAAACACAGAAAATCCATTTAAGGTATGAGGAAAAGTACTTGACACTGCTTTGTCCTTTAAAATGATGAGGCTTATCCTTTAACTTGTTTTGACAACTATGGTCTCCAATCGCTTCATCAACCCTTTCCAACTGTAGGTGTCCAAAATTGCTGCATTTATTTGGACATTTTCATGGTTTATTGATCGAGAGGGGCGCTGATTTTCACTATACTTTCTCTGCTCAGAAAATGTTACCATGATGTCTCTGTCCATTTGAATAATGAAACCTATGTTTGTTTCAGACTTTCCAACATACTGACAGTAGGTAAAAACATCTCTTTGTCTATTTTGAACAATAGTTTCAATGGTCATGTATCTTGATGACATAAACCTAGATTGTCTGGGTCAGCTGTTGTAGCATTTTTGAAAAGGCACTTGTTCATGAATGGAGCTGCTTTCAAGAAAGACATGCCTGATTAGCTTGGCATGCTGTCCTAGGTTTTTTAAAACTCAGATCATAACCATTTTCTGTCTTTGTGTTGAGGAGACAAGTATAAAAGATGTGGAATAACTGCTGGCATATTTCATAGCTGCCAAGGCTTTTATTAGCCACCTTCTTCCTAATGAAACTCTGAAAACACCAACCTGCTGCATCTGAAGAAAATACCTGTCTTTGTGGTGGAGTGTAGCTTGCAACAGCTGGACTTACACTGGCGCTTTGACTGATATTAAGATGTCTTATATCTGGGGCTGTGTACTACTTTCCTGCCTCTTCTTTATGTTCATCCAGAAACCATGGACTGTATTTCACATTTCAACAAGAACAAAAGAACACACAGGGGTCTTTTCACTGAAGTATTTTCCTGCTCGAGACTGATTGAAGCTATTCATATTAACACCCCTGCAGAGATATTTGTTATGATAGCTTTGATTAAGGAGTCCTTTTTTGATGCGCCCTGATGATGACTGAAACTTCAAATGATTCTCTTTCTTAGGACATAAGACCAAAAAATCTGTTTTCTTTTGTCTTGCACATTTCAGATCTTAGCCCTGTTATGATCATCACTTACACTCAGAAACCTAGAGTCATTGTTTTACTGTCTAGTAAAAAACAAACCTGTGCTTATAGTAAGTTTTGCAATCCTTGAATTCAATATTGGCCATCGCCCTCTGCTTGTAGATGAAGGAGGTTCTTGGCCATGAAAAATTACTAGTTTTCTTGACAGTGTTGTCTTTTTTCTACTGTTATTTCATGCTGAATGGAAACTGCAAGGTGTTGATAAGTAACTCCTTACCCTGCATATGTATCTCAGGCTCATGTTTGACATTGAGAAGCAGCTTTTCTTCTAAATGTGTATTCAAGAATTTTCTCCTGAGATGAAGTTATATTTCCTGTCTTTGTAAAATCCATAAAACACTGTAAAACACCTAATAATCAGCTTGAAACTGTGGTCTATGCAGTGCTGAGACTTAGGGGTGTGTAAGTGGCGCGAATTAGGGCTGTGATCAATTTCATTTGTAGAGTGGGAGGTCTGTCATGATTGGTCTGTATCAGATGGAGGTTTTTTGGCCTTTTGATGGTTGCCAAGGGTAAAATGCCTTAAAGCGCCACTTCCTGACTTAGGGGAGGCTTTTGAAACAGACTTGGATTGTCCTTTTAGAGCTGGTGGGAAAACTAGTAGGGCTAAAGCTAGATAGGATAGTGATAATGAGGTTTACCTTGACATGGGTGGACTGAAAAGTAGGAGGGCGAAAAAAAAGTTTTATGAGGGTTTTCTAGATGACAAATTGACATATGGAGATCAGCTTCTAGAAAACTCAGCTATGGATCTAGTCATCACTAACAAGTAAAAAATACTGATGACTAACAGGAACCAACACTGGAGCCAATTACAAAACCTTCAATCCCTTGCGGAGGATCTCTCTCCATTGTGTCAGATGCCACAGGGTGATACTCGCCTGCTAAATTACTCCTACGCCTTCTTGAAGAAGGCTCTGGACTCTCGGGAGATAACCCCCAGATTCTCCTTGATCGACGAGGCGCTTGATCAGCCACTTTAACAAATTTTAATTAGACTCAAAAAGTATAAAGCTAGGAAAGCTAGGAGCAAAGAGCACTCACTACAAAAAATCCCTGAGATACAATCAAACAAACAGCCTTCAGGTATTTCCGCTCCGGGTGATTAGGACTAGACACCAAAATACAAGAAAGCGAAGAATAGGACCTCCTGAAAGTAGTGTGGGATAATTACGGCCCAGGCTTACTAGTGAAGGTAACAGAAACAGTTACGCCGACCTCCTAACAACAGCCTTTGCCGGCACAAGTACCCAAGCTTCGCAAGGGCACCCCCCAGAAGTACTGCTGGAAGTGATACGACGTCTGCCTCAGGTACCACGGGTATTCCCCCCCCGAAGTCACCTATGTGGAACCTAGGAATGGCAACTATGGGCACCAATCCGTGTCAGAAGCCGGGCGGAATGGTCTTGAGGTTAGATTCAGCAAATCAGAGAGGGGGTATCTCTCTTCTCGGCCTTCACTTCCCCTCGCGCTTGAATCTCTGGAGGAGAGCTTTCCCGGTCCACCTAACGAAGTTGGATTTCGCTCAATTAATAAACTTCTATGTTTTTGTTTGAGCGGCCTTGGAGAGTTAAATCTCCACTCACCTAATCCAAGGCCCTACAACCTAGCTAGTTGGTGTATAACACTTAATAAAAAACTTGCTAGTTGTTTTTAAATTATAGCGCTTATTTTAATCAGCTGTTATATTAAGTCAAAGGGATACAAAAATGAAACTCGTGGTGTTTTGTGACGCAGAAAAGAAATTAATGAAAACCAAACTACATGCAAATTCAGTAATTGCCTTTCGATGAAAAGAAATTTCTACACGGGTTCTACGAGACTAAAAAAAATTTATTTTTCTTTTCGGATAACAAACTTCACACTCGCAAAAACTATGAAAAAGACTATAAATGCTTAAGTGCACCTAATGCAAATGACTAAGAGCATGCAAATTCTAAGATGCAAAATCTACTAAAGCAGAGAGAAATTTCCCAAAGATCCTTCAATTTTATCTCTTTTTGATTGTCCACAAAACTAGTTCCCAAAAGTAGAAACTCTCAATATGAAGACATCAAAATATGCTTGAAAACAAGAGGAAGAAACCAATGACAATTCCCTTCCAAAATCAAGTCAAAAACCAAAGGCAAGAAATCTCAACAAAGCGTCAAAAGATGTAACGAAACGAAAACAAAAATGAAAAACAAAATTTTTTTTGAGCTTTTGAATTTTATAAAAAGAAGAGCTCGAAGAGACCAAGAAAACTATCAAATCCGAAGCCAAACAACTCTGAGTTTCAAGAAAAACTTCAAAAATGCTCCAAATCTTATAGGGCTACTTAGTAGCAAGATTTATATGAGAAAAAGAAGACAGGAAACTTAGTGACTCAGCCCAGAAGAATAGTACAACCTTGCAGCAAACAAAAATTTCAAAGAACCAAGAAAGACTCTTCAAAAAATTGCAACAAGACCTAGTCAAATGAACTCAAGAAAACTAACCAAAAGCAGGAAAAAATCCAAGCGCAAAGCAAAAAATAAAATGAGGAAAGAGTATATGAGCAAAAGCTCTCTGTCCTGATAAAGCAGAACAACCAAGAATCCCCAGGAAGAGATCTTGGTACTCGAACCAGAAATGCAAGCACTAAAAACAAGATTTTCCAGATAAGCTAGTCTTCAACCAAAAAAGAGAGAAAAAATACCAATGACCACTTTCAACACAATCCAGAGGATATAAAGACACTGCAGGAACAGGTCTCCACAGGCAGACAAGACTAAAAAGTGAAGAAATCAAAAATTTCAAAATTTGCCCAGGCATACGCTACTTGACAGTTTTGAAACAAGCGTGCATATGCGACTGTGTCAAAGGAAACCCGCGTATACGCGACTTCCTTTGAAGAAAACTGCGTGTATACGCGTCTGTGTATAGACAAACTCGCGTATGAAAAGGTAGATAATGAAAAATAAAAAAGATCAAGCCTGGATAAAGAACCAGCTCTTCAGTCTGACTGAGAAAAAGTTAACTGGACTGGTAATAATGATTCAAACTGTTGGAAACCTTTAAAACAGCTAAAACCACCCAATAGGGGAATCAAAAAAATGTGATCCCCAGTGGATTCGCCAGTTCTGTTTCGGGGAAAAACACCCTAGAGGTTTGTTGGGTCAAAACCTCCACATATCAGGGCATGTTGTTCAAGAAGGACTCACACAACCACACTTGTATGCTAAAAACTAGATAACATCGATAGTAGAACTCACCCGTAATCCTACGTTTGATGTAGATCCCGCGGGGTCCAAACCCCCAGCAACCCTTCTTCCTCCTTAACCTGAAAATCAAGAAGAAACGTGCATGTAAATCTAGTTGTACAGCATATAATTACCCTAAATGTCAGTGAAAACCACGTAAAAAATCATGTAAACAATAATAAATGCTTAAATAATAATCTTTTCACATATACAAGTAGATGTTAACACGTGACTTCAGGAACAAGATGGTTCTTCTTCATTATGAACAACATGTACAGTAATAAAATGTTGAGAGATCACCTGAATCCTTCCACGATCTTGGAACAGACTGTCGTCTAGATCCGTCCCACCCTTGCCTCGCTAAGATACTTTCAAGACTTGTGCACTCGAGATGGCATATAAATGGATGAACATCTCCAGGAAACAAGGGTTTCCTGTAAAAATCTGGGAAAGTGCAGGAGGCACGGGAATTCAGACTTGAATTGGGATTCCAACAGAGTATAATATCTATAAAATTTCTCTCCCCCTTAGGCCATACACATGAGGGGCTTTTATACTCCCTCAAAGTAGTTTCAATCAGTTGGAAACAGTTGGCCACGTGCTGGGGTGGTTGAACTACTAGAGTAACCATCAACCTAGAACGAAAATAGGGAATTTTTATATATATTTTTAATGATTTTAATGGCATACGCGGAAAAGTCTGGGCATAACCGCGTATGGGATTTTTAACACTGTTTTTTATGAATTTTTTTCAAGTCTGTGGGAATGGGTGCCCAAGGCCATAGAGACAATCATGAATCACATGAGGGTGAAAAATGATGCTATAACAGCTACCAGAAATCAACACTCCCTCTTAGTGAGGAATATGCTCTAGTAATGTATCATGCTGAAGCACTACACTAATTTTGCAACATCTCCCTCTGCATTGTTGATGTCTGACAATACTACCCACCAACAACTACGCTGATGCATCTATGTTGCTACTGACTCTGCGTACTATTGCCAACTGCTACTGCACTGCAACTCTGTTGCCTGATGCGACATAAAAACATCCAAATACTAAACTAAGTGTTTAGCATGATGCATCCGATACTGAAGATCTAACTGTCACTAGACTCAGATGTGCTAACCCTATGAAGTTGTTGCATTGCTACTGACTCTACGTTGTGCCTTCCTACACTGCTGCTAACTCTGCTCTGCACTGCTCAGACTCTGGCGCTCTCCACCCACTGTGCTGTCACTCTGGCACCCCTTTGTGCCAACTGACACTTGACCATCCTGCTAGTTCTTATTTGGGATCCTGTAGCAAGGTATTGATCCATGAGGTGGACTCCTCAAGGATCCTACCCAACTACATCTCTACTGAACTACAGTTCTATATCATCCCAATTCTCCCCAGGAGATATGTGGGCAATCATGGAAAACTGCTACTCCTCAATCCTTGTGGTTGCAACCTACAAATCATGCTTCACATATTTTTCCTTCTAGAGAGGACACTGTGTAGCGTAGTGACCATACTCGCCACATCAGAAGAATTTTCTCTTTGAAAAGTCATTTTCCATTTCCACTACTCTGGCTGTCCCTTTGATGTAGGGGCTGCATTCTCCTCCTCTTCCTTGGGCTTTGTCCCACTATAGTTGTTTCCATCAAGGTTACACTTGATCATGTCTCACTTCATCTCCTCATGTTGAAGATAAGCCCACATTGTCACCTAATCAGGTAGTATTTCTCTGCCTAGGATGCTCTAGAAAAAGACCTTCCATTCATCTGAAACTGAGTTCAGGGCTAATCTAACCATATCGATGGCTTGAGGTGCAGCTCCCACAACTCCCAGTTGATCTCGAACTTCCTGAAGCTTAGATAGTAATGGATCAATACACTCTCCCTTCTACATCTGTGTTGATCGCATCTTCTCCTGCAAGAAAATCTTCCGCTACTCAGAAGATCCCTGATATAGCGTTGCTAAGGCATCCCAAATCTCCTTTGTAGTCCCTTTGCTTGTGATATGGAATACGACATGATCCCTCACTCCGTCGAGGATCAAAGGCTTTGCCTTTGCCATATCTTTCCCGTATACTTTCAATGGATCTTCATCCACGGGGACAACTACCACACCATCGAGTATGAACATCCACTAAGTATGAACATTATATCAAGTACAATGAAAACACAAGGGGGTGTATTACAGTTCCCAAGATTATGTAAAGCGTTAAAGATTTAATTCAGCATGAAGTATCTCAAAAACAAATCTATGAAAAGATAAGACAATTTAGGTAGGCATACGAAGCAACTTTGGAGAAAATGAAGCAGTCTAATTTCTAATTTAAAGATTCGTACAACGATAAAATATTCTTGCTCTCGAAGTCATTAAGCAACAACATGCTCGGCTCATAAATATATTGGCAGTCAAGTAGGAGTAGGAGTAGGAGAAGGATGCTTCTGCCAGCCTAGTAGACAAAAGAAGAAACTCTTCGTGCATGGATTCATTAATTGGAAACAACTAGCTTTCCACTTATTCATTGAGTTATATCTAGTTCCATTGTTAATTAATAATGGTATGTTCTATGCTTAAAGTGCAATTTACTTCAATTTTCCTTATTAAACCAATATCAAATTCCAGATTACGAATCACATTAGCTTAATCACAATGATAGTAAATGTTGATAGAACATAAACAAAATGTGGAAGACAAGCCAAGACAAGAGGACACAATATTTGGTGGATTCCAGGGAAAAAACCCAATGTGGGGGAAACCCTTTGATCAAATTCTTCTTATTAACCTTCAATATTTCAATAGAAAGAGAGTACAAACATCAAAATAACTTACTTAAACAATCTTGTCAAAATCACCAGTCAACTGCAGCCCTAACCAAAAAGTCAACAATGGTCAAAGTGGCTCAAAAATGTCCTCCAAGAAGCTCGGTCAACAACAGTTCAATTCGGCCTTCCATGACAATCAAAGTCAACCCAAAACAGCCAAGTCAAACCCATTCAATGTTGCTATAAAATCTGTGGTCAAACTTGAAGTCAACGTTGAAGTAAACCTTGGTCAAACTGCTCCAAATGCCTTGAAAATGGTGCCAATAAATGCGGCCTACAAAAGTCAGATTTTTTACCTTGAAAACATAGTCAAAGGAGGAGAGTTGACCCTTGGTCGATGCTGGTCAACGCTGGCCTATTTTTCTGAAATTAGTCCTACAATATTCTTTGTAATTTCGGCTTCCTGTTTTCACATGGGTGTGGTAGAGAGATGCTCCAAGTTGTATGAACCAATATGGAGAGGAGAGAGAGAGAGATGTGTGATGAGTGATTTATTTCCAAATGAGGTGAAGGTCACCCTTATTTATAAAATTCATTGAGGGTGAGAAGACATAATTGTTGGGCTTCATGAGCCTACATTTCACTGTGGCTGACCTTGACAATTTGCACATGTGTGAATAATAAATTCAAAATCACACTTATGTTTTTCCGAAGCTTGTCCGAACAATATAATTTTTAGATCAATATTGCACCTCTCGAAAAGATGAATCCAATGAAAATATCATCTCCATCATATGAGTTGTCCAAGGTGGTTTTTGGCCCTAGTTTCAAATTTTAACACTCCCTCTCAACTAGGGAGAAGTCCACCTGCCAATCCATCTAACAACCTATACCATCTCTGTCCTCCCTGCTCTGTTGAGGCATGAAGAAATAATGAAGAATAATTTATCGAGAGTGAGTCACAAGACCTTGCCACTCTCCACTTACCCAAAGTCAGTGCAGAGGTAAAACCTCAATTGATCCTAGATCAAGATGTTTGAACACCATGCATCCTAGCATAGAGAGTACGACAATACACGATGCGTCCATCGATGGTTCTATGGTCTCTATACTCATTTCCCAACTCATTGGCCAGATGTAATATCTCGAATGGTATATTATGCCTAAATTTTCCGGAAATAATTTAACCCAACATTTTGTCGTAAAATCAACATTTATTTAACAGAAGATTGCCATGTAAAATAAGAAATATAAATTTCATGCAATTCCATAACACAATTATGAAATAAATAATCTCAGCTTTATTATCAAATAAACTGGGGTTTACATGCGAGAAAGATAAATAACTAACATAGCTGAGATATAATTTGGCCTCAAGGATCTGCTGCACTGTGCTGGCATCCGAAATTGAACTATTGCACTCTCCCTCCGACAACAACTGCCACTGAATTCACTGAAAAAAAATGAAGTACCAATTTAAGAACTGAATGATCCTCACTCCAATATCCTTGAATATTTGTGAAACTCCTGAATGAAGTCCCTTCAAAGAGAGTTGGGTTTCTGTCCAACACTTGACAACACACCCGAGGGTTTCTGTCCTGGGGCTACCAATGGAGAAGAGAACCAGGTTCTCAACCTCACATATAAGAAAAGATATCAAATCCAAGATGTTTCTCAATGGCCTCCTCCTCTTATTTTATATATCTCATGGATCCTTCTAGAGCCTTATTTTATTATTATTTTAACGATGGAGAACTTTTCTCTCTTATTTTCCAATTAAAATATTCCTTTTTAATGCAGGAGTGAGTAAATCAGCTACCATGTCTCCTCAGGTCATTGAAACTCGTGTCCAACCACCCCATCATGTAGGTATTCTCGTCTCGGTTCCAACGATCTATTACACTAAGGTGTTCTATCACATAATCCTCCCAGAATGCAACCTTGAGTGTAATTAATTAAGTTAAGCCCAAAAATAACTCAGTTTTCTGAAAGTTGTCGGAATGCAACAGAATGAAAGGAAAATAGTGCAGATGATGGAATGTATCAAGAGAATGCCACTGGTCCTCATAGAAACTCCTCAAAACTCCTCCAAAAATCCCCTAGGCCCGCTAATGGCACCAACCTGTACTTGTCACCTATCTGCAACAAGTGAATTCCACTGGTCCTCATAGAAACTCCTCAAAACTCCTCCAAAAGCTCCTAGACCCGTTGATGACAACAACCTGTACCTGTGACTTGTCTGTTCCCAACTCTGGAAGTCCATCCTAACCCTGTCATAGGTGATACCAAAAAAAGGAATATTACAGACCTTCCACCCCAAGATTTCTTGCCCTAAAGAAATCCAAATATGTGGGCCACCCTATTGGCCTGATGCAACTAAGACCCAATGCCCAAATCCCATAAAAACCCCTAGGTGTTGCTATGCTCCTGTGTCAAGTTACCTAGAATAGACCCCTCAATGTCGGGATCCCAAACTGATCTCTCACTGCACCTATCATCAATCAATCCTCCCAGATCCCAATGCCACCATGGCCAATCATCGCCCAAGTCCCGTGGCTTGTACTGCGCACTGCATCTAGCTATTATTTCTGCCCCATGAAACGAATACCACCAACAAGCATCAATGCTCCATGGCTCCTGTTGTGCTATAGCTCTGACCGTATAAGTAGACCCACCAACTGCGTACCAACTCATCACCTCTCTCCAATCTAGCCCTTGACTACATCCAATGTTAGCCCTACTTTCCTGAAGTCGGGATGGGATACTGAAGAACTATCGACATGTGCCCCACTGCCAATTGGAAATTGTAGTATCTTTCATGTCTACCGGTCTTTGCTCCGATGTGCTTCTGACTAAGAAGATCGTACCATAAATAGGGTACCAGCTCATGATCTCTCGCCAATCTATCCTGGAAGGAGAATCAAATGCAGTGATACCTGCATATAGAACAAGTCTGGTGTGAGGTCGCCAGCCTATACTCAACTCGTGTTTCCCTGTCCCGTTTGCCAATGAGATATGTCTGCAGAAGAAGGCCCCTATCTCTATAATGGGCTAAAGTGGGCAAGATATGCTACAAGCCCCATCGATGTACTCCTGGAGAGTGCTGCTCCTTGAAATTATTGTAGCTCTGTTTACTGCATGTGCATCTATCTACACCTCATTAGTTTGTTGGCCCCAAGATGGATGCTCCACCATCTCCAGTAGCTCCTACCTCTCCTGATCAGGAATGTCATGCTCCTGCTGTCTACTAGCCTCCCATAGAACTACCCCATAAACCTCCATCATCTCCTGAGAATAAGTATCTGCAACTATAACCACCGTACTAGATGTTCGTGCATCTGTCTACTCCTTAATGGCTAACCCCAAGATTAGTCAGATATCCACCACCATCTCAATGTGAGCCTCCATCTGGCTCTCCCCCAAAGGACTATCATGCATGATATGCATAGTCTCCTCCTCTACTGACTCATGCTCCACCATATGTTTCTCCAGCTGAATCATCACAAGTGATTCATCATCCTGAATATCTCCCAAAGAGTCCCTTGACTACTCACTCTACACACTGGAATACAAATCCGTCCTACTATCATCAACTCCACATGATTTCTCATGCTCCCCAGAAGCATCCTCATATGACCCCATGGACTCATTCGAAGAAGAGTCCTCAATATGAAATACAGAAGGAATGTCCTCCTAATATACCTATGCCACCTCATCTGCATCTCTCAAGCATGAGTGGTCAGGTCCCCGAGGTTCTTTGCAAATGAAGCAAAGTTCCTTCCTCCTCAACTTGTTCTTGTTGCATGATCCTCCAAACTAGAGAAACTCCTCCCTAATCAACTGTCTCTTGAATAGCCAAACGTTCTGCTCAACTAGCCCTTGGGCTAGCTCATAAGCAGTAGGTGAGACCAACTGCTCTCTCCTCCAAATTCTCAATAACCTAGTTTGCAGCTCCCGGAAAATAGCATCACCATCTCTCATAAATGACGGTAGGATGGACTGCATGTGTGCTATTACTGTGTCATAATGATGTCTCCTAATGCAAAAGAAGCATTGTAACATCTTCAGAACCAAGCCATCACACTCAAGGTAAAACATGACCTCAGAAGTCCAGGTCATATCCATGACTCCTAAAACCTAAAGCTTCTTCTCAAAGGTAGAACCTGCATTGTTGTCCAAGTCCTGAAAAGTCCCCACTACTAATTTGAAAAATTCCCTCATAACATCATCACTGAAAGGAGCTATAGTTGCATTCAACCACATAATGTTACTAAGGCATGATGCAACCAAAAGTATGAACCCTTCACAAGGTTATTCCAAGAACTTGGGGTTGTATAAGAGCAAGCATAGCAGATTTTAGGGTCCAAATCAGTTTATTTCCTTCTAACTGGCTTCCTTTGGAAAGGAGTTCATTAAGTTCATCAAGTTTGGAAAGAACTCTCCATGTGATCTTCATGTGCTTCAAATTTATCCCAAGTGAAAATATTTTGTGTCCAATTTCTTGTCCCTTGTGTACATCTTTTGGTTCTTCCTTTTGAAGCATGGTATAGACCCCTCTTGAGAGAGGTATGTTGATCAGTTTGGGTTTTTGTTCTAGATTGTAGTACACGAATGCACTATTGTGTTGATTTAAGAGGTGCTTTAAATACTCCATTATTCAGAAACAGTCAGACATTAGCATACTGAATTACAACAGAAATGTATAATGCTAATACAGTGATATGACCAATTTTCTTAAAACATGATTTCCCACCATACTCCAACACCCATTAACATTGACCAACACATGACAGAAGACACACTATTCTACACTCAACTTGGTCATTCCTTTGACTCCATACAAGCACAAGACGGTTTGACATAATATGTATATTGACTCAGCAAAATGACACACTCACATGACTAGACTCTGGAAGCTCCTTCACCATAAATAATTCTACTAACAGTTCCCCTAAGATCCAGTGGTTGATACACTATTGTAGGTGCAGTTTTCTTCAAAATAAATATACATGCCAAAATGTAGCACTCATAAATAATAGATTAATGCTTAAGTTAAACCCAGTGGGAGAGATACAACAATGAAGTATCAGACAAGCCAATCATTCACCAATTATTGCCCAAAAAAAATTACACAACAGAATTATAAAAATGGAAACCAAACAATGGAACCTGGTAATAATAATGCTCTACATCGGAAGTAGATTCAGATTTGGCCTCCTCATCAACAATGCCTCCACACACAACAGGAAGGTACGAGAACTTTTGATTTGCGCTCTCGTTCCGTCTTGCACAACACTCATGTGCTGCTCAGGTATCACACTTAAGGGATTCAGATGCCCACGCATTATGTAATGTATTGACCCCACCCTGAAGTGGTCACTAAACACTTCTTAATTCCACGTGCAGAGTCACTCTGCATGGTCATGCAATTCTTGATGATCCCTTATGTCCTCCTATGTTTACACCACTTAATGTATAATTGTGTGCAATCATCACCTCTAAGATATCAGCACCAGATCAATCATGTACTTGCAATCTAGGTTGACTCTGTTTTGATTCGCACAGGAAGCAATGAAGTCGATCATTCTACTGGAACTCGACTCAGTGATCTAGTGTTACGTGCACCGCCAACTCTGTAATGGCCCTTCGCTCACAATTGCAACACTCGAAATTCTCTTGATGATCCTGCATCACTGCACCAAATCACACGTTTCTTTTTTTTGCATATTCCTCCAAATGAAATTTTCCAAAATGATCTTAGTGCATGAAGCCACGATGCAAATTAAAACTCAACCATGACTGCTAGGAACCGCATGCTCTGATTAATTTTTGTGACGTCTACAAGACAGGAGTTGAGCGGTTGTTATGCAAAAACCACCCTTGCATGATTCAGCCCCCGATCTAGACAGCATCGCGCTCAACCTAATGTGCACCTGCTGCCAACCACATCGCATCTCTATCCCAGTTTCAAGCAACAATTCTGACTGCATTTGAGCTTGGAAAAATTGATTTTGGACACTGCTCAATGTTTCGCTTCCTATTTTAATTATCGCCAAGTGATTCAGCCCACAGTTTGCACAATTCCCTTCAGCCAGGTGCAAGACAATGGCGGCTTTCACTCCACAAGTCTGCTTAATTGTTGATTTGAAATAAGTTTCTAGGCTCAATAAAGGATCGACAATCGGTCTACTATCACATAAGGATGACCTTGTCTCACAGCTTCACGAACTATCTTCCTAATGTATGGCAATGTCATGTTGGTGTCGATTCGACCGAAACTCCAGGGAATCCAGCGCAAACTCCCACAGTAATTAACAATTGACATCACCTCCACCTCTGTAGATCTCCACATACGACTTTTTTGTCACTCACCCAACTATCTTTCCATCTATTTGAGATGGCAGCATCCTACAAAGTCTTCGACGACTTTCGAAAGAAGAATAGGTACATGTGTCTCCTTATAATAATGTGCCACAGATTTTATAAATTTAGGATTCTACCCGAAATGCACATAATCGGTCCCTCTTCAAAATGACATACTATGATAAAAATAAATTTGGCTCATAAAATTTGAGATATGCTACAACCCTCTTGTAATTCACCTTCATAGAATAATAACAACCATTTTGTCAATATTCTATTGAGGATGTGACAATTTTGAGATTTTCTAGCAAAATGGAATTTTGACACCTTCGAAACCCTCTGTTAATTTTGGGAAACTAGGTCCAAACTCCATGTTGCACTGCTCATATGATGATCACATTTTTTTTGGATTCCTCTTTCAGAGAGGTACAATATTGATCTAAAGATCATCTTGTTTGGATGAGCATAACATAATATTTGAATTTATTTTCCACATATGTGCAAGGTCGGCCATATTTGTAATGTAAGCTCACAAGCCTAATAGATGTGTCACACACCCTCACTAATGGATATCAATTGGAGAGACTTGGAGGTCATTTTCTCATCATATCATCACACATCTCTCATTGTGATCTTATTGGTTTGATAGCCTTTGGAGGCCTCTTTCCTTTACACGTGTGGAGCTAGAGTTGTTGTTTTCTGTGGATCTATTTTGGGTTGATTTGCTGAAGCGTTGACCATCGTTGATCGTGGTGACCGTTTGACTCAAAATTTTGTTGAAATTTTGATTTTTGGAGGTCATACAGCCGGGCACAAAAATCGAGGGAAAATGAGCTATTTGACTGAAGCCCTAATCTGCTGCTTGAATTTCTATTGTTGTCCTGTGTTGACTTTTTTGCGTTGACATTTGGTTGACCAGCATTGACTTGTGATGAGCTGTCTTTGAGGGTTTTGGGTGTGACACTTGGAGGGTTGGTTGATCTAAGAAAGACTTTGTTGGCTGAAGCATCTTGTTGACTGTCATAACGCACACTATCCTACATCTTTGTTGGACAAGAAGAATTGTAAAATTTGATCTATATTATTGGCTTGTCTTATGTTGATATACTATTGTGTTCTATCAGCGTTTTAATTTCATTTATATGTGATTGCTAAATTTAATCGAGCCTAAGAAAGGTTGAAGTAAATTTGCATTAAGCATAGAACACACCATGGTTATCTAAATTTAACATGGAATCGGAGTTGAGGTGAAGACAAAGTCCAAGCTAGTGTGAGAAGAAATCACTAAAGAAGGAATCCTATCAAGGACAAATGGCCTCCTCAATCTACAAGGGTTTCAAGGATAATGATAAATTGATTGATAAGTCTGATTATCATGCATGGAATATTTTCTTGGATTTGGTATTAGAAGATCGAGATGTCATGGACTATGTGCAGGGAAAGATTCAAGAGCCTCCATAAAATGCAGTTTTTGCCATAAAGATGAAGTATAGAAAAGGGGAAATCAAATCAAAGATGAGTATCCGAGATTCTATTCATAAGCACTTGGTTGCTTACATTTCTGAGCTGAGCACATCTAAAGAGATGTATGATAAGCCGGTTAGCATGTTCAAGGCTAGCAACACTGATCAAATACTTTTCTTCAAGGATCAACTAAAGAATATCAAGAAGGGAAAAGATGAATCCATTTAATCTTATTTTATGAGGCTCACTGAAATCAGGAATAACCTCCTAGCTATTCAGGAAGCAATATCTAATCGAGAGATGGCTCTTATTGCGCATGGAGGTCTCCCCTGTAATTGGTATGTATTCAATACCATTATTATTAATAATAATGTGAGTCCTTATTTTGATGAAATATTGATGAGATGCACTCAAGAGGAGAAAAGAATGATGGAGAGAGATCATCCCTCTAATGGAAATGGAGGTGATCCTACTGCCTTCACCACTCATGCAAAGAAGAAAAATAATGGTGGCTTGAGAAATAAAAACTATGGAAGAATGGGGCCCAAAGGAAGGAAGGGAAGATGTTACACTTGTAACAAGTTTGGTCACTATGCAAGAGAGTTCCCTAATAGAAGGGACTCTCCCAGGAATGATTAAAACAACAACTTTAGGGGGAATGGAAATCAAAGGAACGATAGGTTCAAAGGAAAAATGAAGGCTCCCTCTGATCGTAGTGAAAATAGCCAACCTTTCAAGAGGTCAAGAAATTCCTGGTACGATGAGTCTAATGTTGTTGATAATAAGATAAATGAATTTATTATTGTATCTGCCCTCTCTCCTGCATCTCCTCTCGACACCCTGGATGTCTGGTTGATTGATAGTGGTGCTTCAAGGCACCTCACTGGTTATAAAGAAGTCATCTCTGATTTGATTGAGAAGGATGCTAATCTAGAAATTATCCTTGGAGATAATGCCACCTATCCCATGAAAGTGAAAGGGACTGTGACCCTTCATCTATCTCAAGGTCAAGTCCTCTGCTTATAAGATGTGTTGTATGTACCTTATTTGAAGAAGAACCTTGTGTCTATTTTGACAATGGAAGACAAAGGATTCAAGGTGGCATTCGTTGATGGAAAGGTGCGCATCTGGAAGAAGAAATTCAAGGAAGATCTTACTATTGGTTTTAGAGTTGATACACTTTACCAGGTTGGAGGAAGTCGATTGGGGGCTATGTCATGTGATACAACTCTTCAAACAGAGTTATGGCACTAGAGGTTTCCACACCTTTGTTACAAATCCCTTCCCGAAGCAAGGAAGGTGGTGACAGGGATGCCCGAATTTATAAATGATCATGAAGGTATATGTCAGGGTTGTGCTGAAGGGAAGAATACAAGGGAACCATTCCCCTCAAGTGTCACAAAGACAACTGATATCTTGTAGTTGATACATTCTGATTTATCTGGAATGCTGCCTATGACATCCTTGGGAGGTTGTTCCTATTACATGAATTTTATAGATGAATTCTCTTGCAAGACTTGGATATATTTCTCGAAGAAGAAGGACAAAGCATTCAAATGGTTTTGTACCTTCAAGGCCTTGGTGGAAAATCAAATCAAGAAGAGAATCAAATTTTTGAGGATCGACAATGGGACTGAGTATGATTCAAATGAATTCAAAAAAATTTGCAGAGAAGTTGGCATTAAGAGGGAGACCACAACTACGTATACTCCTGAGAAAAATTGTGTTGCTGAAAGAAAGAACATGACCATTGTGGAAGCTGACCGCGCCATGCTATGTGACCAACGTCTTTCGAAACTTCTATGGGGAGAAGCTGTGAACATTTTTGTGTATGTTCAAAATAGATGCCTGCATTTTGCTCTGGACTCTAAAACTGCTGAAGAAGTCTTCTCTGGTGTAATGTTCCGAAATGGAAATCAGCAGAATTTTTCACCACTGAAATGTTCCTTTGTCGGAAATATTATCAAGGCTATATCAGAGATGGACTGAGAGGCCTTTTACCAGTTATTTCATGAGAACTAGAGGCTTCCTATCCCTTACTCAGACTTTGCCTATATCCATGGAAATATTTCTTCCTTCAGGAAGATCTTTCTCACACGAGATGAGCTACAGAAATACACAAGCATGAGCTGGAAAATAGCAGTGAGTGCAGAAACTTCAGAAAATGAAATAAAACCTCATAGCTTCCTCATTGATAATATGATAGCAGAAATGTGTACAAGATCTTGAGGAAATGGTCACTCAAGCTGAAGCATAGACACAAATATAATGAACATGGAATACTCTGCTACATATACATTATTCCCAACTATGACTACGTAGTATATGAAGGAGGACTTCTGAAAAACATAATACAATGGAGATATGGCAATATGAAGCTCAAATAAGAAAGGGGGAGATAGATCTCAACCCCTGGAAACTATAATAAACAATCCATAAAGGGATTGACTACAATACATACAAAATGGAAAATCTACAGAAATTCTAGAGTAGCTGGAGTAGCTGCTACTCTAAAATGAGAACCTGAAGGAGATGGCTAAATAATGCTGCATAAAATGTATAGACCTCCTCTAATGGAAATCTAGAGTGAAAGGCTGATCCTTCAATCAAAGATCTCACTCTCCAAAATGTTGATGCAACTCCTCACTATAATTGCACTCAAGAACTGTGCAGTCAAGGAGAGGAATTGCGCTGTAGATGATGGGAAGAGTTTGGCCTCCTGCCAAGATATGAGAAATGGAGCTGATATCTCCCCTAGTGATCTCCTGGATGCATAAAATCTTCCTTCTCTGAAATCTGACTTCCGGAATGATGGTGTGAGAACCTCCACTGCAACCCTAGCAACACAATGGCTCTTGCTGCAAGAATCACTGCATTGAAAGGAATAGCTTTGGCCTTGAGCCAAGATGCGGAGAAGATGAAGATCAAACCTTAAAGAGCTCCTCAAGAAGGGAGGGAATTCTTGAACAAGAAATCCCTTGTGCTGAGAAGCATAGCTATCACAATGTGCAAATGTGGAAAGCAATTCTAAATATCCAAGCTAACTCCAAATGGTTGCTTTCCCCTCCTTTTATTCCAATGAAGGCTCCTTAGCCATGGACCCCACACATTAGGGTTTTCTCCTTCTCATGAAATTTCGTAGGCTTCCCAAGCAAGCTACACCTCCAACTATTGCACAGTTTGACTTGGTCAACATGACCTAGCCCTCTTTGCAATTAACCCTTTTCACACATGGAGTGTGCAAACAAGCTCCAATAATGCTCCTCTTTCATAATGTGAGGGATTTTATTAATGTTTTTCATAATCATGGGCCTCCTTACTGTTGGGTGTGGAGCTTGATTATCTTGTTTACCTTGTATCACAACATTGGACCCCTGTACCTTAAAAGGGGTGGCAACGCCGCCCGTAATTAATCACTGCCGTGGGGGGTCCAGGGGGGGCGGCAGCGCTTTTCGGAGCCCCCCGTGGCAGGGGTTTTTGGGGGCAGCGCCCCCGAAGCTAAAAACAGATGTAAAATTGCCTTTTTAAAGTATAGTAATTTCTAGTCAATCTAGGCCATTCATTAGGCAAATGATCTGACGGTAGAAGTTATGTTTATATTAGGGTTTTTTGCCCTAGAAGGCAACCCCCTTGTATATATGAGGGTATTGTATTGCGGCTGTGTATTATGTGTGTATTCTCAGAGCGAGAAACAGAGAGGGATACTGTGAGAAAGAACAGAGGATATTACAGCGGATCTGCTGTAGGTTTTGTCTCTTCATTTTTGCTGGATAATAGAAAGGAAGGAATGGCTGTTCGGGGTGGACGTAGCCCAAACTGAGTGAACCACGTATTTCTGTGTCTCTCTGGTTTTATGTGTTTTGTGTGCTTGTATTTTTCTGCATATTTTATGTGTTGCATTGCTCCATAATATTTAATTTTCTAACAACTGGTATCAGAGCCGAAGGTATATTTGGCTGATAAACTCGCAGGAAAGAAGGGTTCTTGGTTCGAGTGGGAGCAATGGCGGAAGATGGTAAGTTTAGGGTCAAGAAATTTAATGGCCAAAACTTCCTGCTGTGGAAGATGCAGATGGAAGATTATCTGTATCAGAAAGATCTATACCTACCATTGAGCGGAAAAACAAAGAAGTCGGCGGCCATGACAGACGCGGAATGGAACATTCTCGATAGAAAGGCACTCAGAACAGTACGGTTGTGCCTTGCGGCGTTCGTCGCCTTCAATATTTCGAAGGAAACAACAACAGAGGGTTTGATGCAGTCGTTGGCGAAACTATATGAAAAACCCTCGACCTCAAACAAGGTATTTCTTATGAAACGACTATTTAATATGAAGATGTCGGAAGGTGGATCTGTTGCAGACCATTTAAATGAATTTAATACAGTTACCAGTCAGTTAAGTTTTGTAGGGGTAAACTTTGATGATGAAGTTAGAGCTCTGTTATTCTTGTGCTCATTACCAGAAAGCTGGAATGGTTTAGTTATGGCCATTAGTAACTCTGTCTTTGGATCTAGTACTTTAAAGTTTGATGATGTTGTTGGTGCTATCCTTAGCGAGGAAATGCGACGGAAAAGCTCCGGTGAGACATCAGGTAATGCTTTGAGTGCAGAGTCTAGGGAAAGAAGAATGGAAAGAGGAAAGAGCTCAGGATATCACAGTAAATCAAGGAAAGGAAGATCCAAGTCTAGATGGGGATAGTGTCTTTGATTGCGGAAAGAAAGGACACCTAAGAAAGACTGTAGATCTCGGAAGGGAAAAGAAGGAGATGCACAGAAAGAAAAAAATCATGAAGCAAATGTGATAGGTGATGTGTTACAATATTCTTTGATTCTTTCTTTCAAAAATGTTACTGATTCTTGGGTTGTAGATTCAGGGGCTTCATTCCATGCCACACCTGATAAGAAATATTTTCATGACTATGTTCAAGGAGATTTTGGACAAGTTCGTTTGGGTGATGATAAACCCTGTAAAATTGTTGGAATAGGTAAAGTTCTTGTAAAACAACAGAATGGAAACCAATGGCTACTAAAGGAGGTAAGGCATGTTCCAGATCTGAAGAAAAATCTGATTTCAACAGGGCAGTTAGGCGATGAAGGTTGTGTGACAACTTTCACGGATAAAACTTGGAAGGTCACCAAAGGAGCCCTGGTAATAGCAAAAGGTGAAAAGGTTGGTACATTGTATTTATGCAATGGTATTTCTAACTCTGTTAATGCTTTAACTTCCAAAGGAGCAGATGCAACATTATGGCATCATAGGCTCGGACACATGAGTGAGAAGGGAATGAAGATTCTTCACTCAAGAGATTTGTTGCCAGGTTTGAAGAATGTTGATTTGGATTTCTGTGAGAATTGCATTTATGGAAAACAGAAGAGAGTCAGATTTCTCAGAGTTGGGAAAGAAAAGAAGAGCGAAAAATTGGAGCTTGTGCATACAGATGTATGGGGACTTGCTCAGGTATCATCTCTCGGTGGCTCTCGTTATTATGTTACTTTCATTGATGATGCAACTAGAAAAACATGGATTTATTGTATTCAGAATAAATCTGATGTATTTGATACTTTCAAGAAATGGAAAGCTTTGGTTGAGATTGAGACAGGAAAGAAGTTGAAGTGTCTCAGATCAGACAATGGAGGTGAATATTGCGGCAAAGAGTTTGATAGGTACTGTTCAGAGCATGGAATTCGTAGAGAGAAGACAGTTCCAAGAACACCACAAGAAAATGGTGTGTCAGAAAGGATGAACAGAACAATCATGGAGCGTGCAAGGTGCATGAGATTGCATGCGGGATTTCCTTTACAATTTTGGGCAGATGCTATAGATACTGCTGTTTATCTAATAAACAGAGGGCCTTCAAGTTCCTTGGATGGTGGTATTCCAGAGGAAGCATGGACAGGTAAAAAGGTAAACTACTCTTTTTTAAAGCCTTTTGGCTGTGAGGCCTTTGTCCATATTAATAAAGAAAATAGAACAAATCTTAAGGAAAAATCAAAGAAATGTACTTTTATTGGATATGGTGTTAATGATTTTGGATATCGCTTATATGATTATGAAAATCACAAAATCATTAGGAGCAGAGATGTAATATTCAATGAAAGGGTCTTGTATAAGAATCAGTTGCAGGAAAAGAAACAGGAAAAAGAAAGCAAGGAATACGCGGTTCTTGATGAGATAACTGAAAAAGTAAAGGTGCCTGAAAATGATAATAATCAACAACCACAGCAGCAGCAACCACCACAACAGCAACAGGCACCTCAAACACCTGAAAGTGGTGTTAGAAGATCTACCGGGATAAGTAGACCCCCTGAACGATACTCTCCTTCATTATATTATTTATTGTTGACTGATTCTGGTGAACCTGAATGTTATGAAGAAGAAATGCAGGTTGAAAGCAGGAAGAAGTGGGAGCTAGCCATGGAATAAGAGATGGACTCCTTAATGCATAACCAGACTTGGGACTTAGTGAAGTTGCCTGCAGGTAAAACTACATTGCAGAATAAATGGGTTTACAAGCTGAAGGAAGAAGATGGAGGAAAACAGAGGTACAAAGCTAGACTTGTGGTGAAGGGGTTTGCACAGAAGAAAGGTATTGATTTTGATGAAATATTTTCTCCTGTTGTTAAAATGAATTCAATCAGAACTATTTTAAGTCTTGTAGCAACGGAAGATTTACATCTTGAACAGTTAGATGTAAAGACAACATCTCTCCATGGAGATTTGGAGGAAGAGATATACATGCAGCAACCATAAGGATATGAGGTAAAAGGGAAATAAAAATTGGTGTGCAGGTTAAAGAAGAGCTTGTATGGTTTAAAACAGGCTCCAAGGCAGTGGTATCTAAAATTTGACAAGTTCATGTCTGAACAAGGTTATACTAGATGTCACTCTGATCATTGTGTTTATCTAAAAAGGAAAAATGATGGCAACTATATTATATTGTTATCGTATGTAGATGACATGCTTGTTGCAGGGTCTAACATGCAGGAAATAAATGTGCTCAAAATAAAATTGGCAAATTCATTTGCAATGAAGGATTTGGGAGCTGCAAAACAAATCCTTGATATGAGGATAACTAGAGACAGGAAAAATCGCAAATTAACACTGTCTCAGAATGAGTGAATAGAGAAGGTTTTGAAAAGATTTAATATGCAGAATGAAAAACCAGTTAGTACACCTTTTGCTAGCCATTTCAAACTTAGTAAGGAGATGTGCCCAAAGACCCAAGAATACATGGATTATATGTCTAAAGTTCCATATGCATCAGCAGTTGGAAGCTTAATGTATGCAATGGTCTGCACAAGGCCTGATATTGCACATGCAGTGGGAGTTGTAAGCAGGTACATGAACAATCTAGGAAAAGAACATTGGATGGTAGTAAAATGGATTCTCAGATATTTGAGAGGTACCACAAATCAAGCATTATGCTTTGGTGATTCAAACATTGCTCTACAAATATATGTTGATGCAGATATGGCAGGTGACAGAGATAACAGGAGGAGCACTACAGGATATGTATTTACTGTAGGTGGAACAGCTGTTAGTTGGGTTTCAAAAATCCAAAGTGTTGTTGCACTTTCAACAACAGAAGCCGAGTATGTTGCTGCTACAGAGGCTAGTAAAGAAATGATTTGGTTACAAAGGTTTATGGATGAATTGGGTAGGAAGCATGATATGGGCACACTATACAGTGATAGCCAAAGTGCTATTCATCTTGCAAAGAACTCAGCATTTCATTCCAGGACTAAACACATACATCTCAAGTACAATTTCATACGGTCAGTATTGGAAGATGGAGAGTTGAAGCTGGAAAAGATACACACTAGCCAGAATCCTGCAGATATGCTAACAAAAGTTGTAACCAGGGAGAAACTAAGAATGTGCTCAGTTTCAATTGGTCTTCAAGGATGATGATGAAGATGAGAAATAGCCAGGTCCAAAGAGGAGTCATTGTCCAACAAATGAAGCAACGGTGGAGTTGCTACAATCAGTCTTCAAGTGGGAGATTGTTGGGTGTGGAGCCTGATTATCTTGTTTACCTTGTATCATAGCATTGGACCCCTGTACCTTAAAAGGGGCAGAAACGCCGCCCGTAATTAATCGCTGCCGTGGGGGGTCGAGCCCCCCCCTGGCGGGGGTTTTCGGGGGAAGCGCCCCCGAAGCTAAAAACAGATGTAAAATTTCCTTTTAAAAGTATAGTAATTTCTAGTCAATCTGGGCCGTTCATTAGGAAAATGATTTGACAGTAGAAGTTATGTTTATATTAGGGTTTTTTGCCCTAGAAGGCAACCCCCTTGTATATATGAGGGTATTGTATTGCGGCTGTGTACTATGTGTGTATTCTTGGAGCGAGAAACAGAGAGGGAGACTGTGAGAGAGAACAGAGGATATTACAGCAGATCTGTTGTAGGTTTTGTCTCTTCATTTTTGCTAGATAATAGAAAGGAAGGACTGGCTGTTCGGGGTGGACGTAGCCCAAACTGGGTGAACCACGTATATCTGTGTCTCTCTGGTTTTATGTGTTTTGTGTGCTTGTATTTTTCCGCATATTTTATGTGTTGCATTGCTCCATAATATATAATTTTCTAACACTTACCCATTTATTTAGCTGCAATAATATAAAATCAAAATTCTAATGTTCCATTTAGCCATGTGCTAAAATGGGACATTACAGTCCTCCCCTCCCAAATGTTGCTTGTCCTCAAGCAAATGCAAGGATAGAACTAAAAGAACCTCCACTCAAAGCATGGAGTCTGAAATATGTTGAGGAATATCTTCCTCATGTAGATCCTCCATCCCCCAAACAATGCTCCATAAAAAGTGAGCTACCTCCCAACATGGCAACTCCTAAAAATCATCTTCCAACTTTGGATCCTGTAATATAGGTGGGCTGAAAATCTTATCTTGGTAGACATAGTAGCCTACCCCACGCTGTCCTCCTCTCCACTTAGGATAAGTGTAGATTATATGCTGATCTTGGGCTGCAAATAAGTTTCCTTCCAGTGGCAAGTTGAAGACTAGACCTCTGAAGATCTCTTCTCCAACGTTATGAAACATGCTGTCCAAAATCATCTCATGTGTGATGAGTTGGTAGTCATCACCATATGGCATCCAATCAATCATATGGCTCACCTCAAATTGAAACAAATGTGTTGCTGTAGTGGCCACATTTCCTCTCATGTTCCCATTAGAACATGCAATGCAAATAATGTGGGAGATTTCTCCCCCAAGGGACACAACCAACCAATGTGCCATTCCCCTAATCATTCTCTCAACAAATACAAAAACTTCAGCAATGCAATGAGCCATAATGGAAACCATGCTTGTTTTCACATGTAGCAATGAAGAAAGACAATGGCTCCTCAACTGTAACCAATGTAGTTTGACCCTCAATTGCATAAGAGTATGACCAAAGATGTGGCCTCTCAACCACTTTCTTGCTACCTGACTCTCCTCAAATGTATGGAGGAAGTGAATGATATATGGTGCAAGGTGAATAGGCCCTCCAAAACACATTTCCTCCCCAAGCCCTCCTAGGGAGTAGTCACCAGTAGTGCTCATGGCCTCAAATAGACCATGGGGTCCATAAAGAAGAATTCCCCTCCTTGGAGCATAATCTTGTACATATATGGTTAAGGGATGAATATATAAGTCACCATGCAAATAAAAAATACCCTTGCCATATGTTCTGCTCATGCAAATGGAGTGGCTCAAAAATGAATCTCCCCTCATCCTCAAAGAGAGAAGAGGTGGTTGTGTTGACTCCTCCGAAGAGCTATGTATCTCCTCCATCTGCACATGATTTATGCATCTCCTCATATGCTGATCTGTCAATATCATGCAAGAAAAATGATCCAGGGAATGCTCCACCAACAACCCAGAGCTCCCACATGGATCCATCCTCCATAGTGACAGCGCTGATGATCCCTCATGAAGATCATCTATCATATGGTCATCTCCTCCTTTGACATGTCTCATGCCAAATATGCAAATTGGAAGGCTGCTAACCTTCCCCTGTTGCTTCTGCCACAGCGTAGAATCTGAAATGAGAGTGGTGGAAATGGTATTGAGGGAATGGCCCCCTTCTCCTTGAGTCTACCCAAGACTATCAATGTTGTGTAGCTGTCTCCCAAGGTCTCCACTCCTCTGAAAACAATGAGTGGTGCCCCAACTGTGAAGCATCTCCCATCAGCTGGTGATCTAGTGGTCTCCCTGGAAAAATGTCTCCATGCAGTGAGACATCATCCTCAAGGGGTGACTGCATAGATGGATGAACAAGTCTGTCCATGCTTGCACTGCGCAATCCAATCACTCTCTTAGATGCATCATCCTCCAACATTGGCACATGTGTGTTTTGATCTCCATGCATGAGATCCTAGGGACTTCCTTGCAAGGATGCAAGAGTCCTTCTCCTTGGAGCAAGGGCTCCTCCTTCCTCTGCATAAGGCACTAGATAGTCTCTGGATAGCACTGCGCTATTTCCCTCATCTCCCTCAAAATAAATGGGCAACCCTCCAACAATGCTGCTGCAAATATGGAATCTCTCCCAAGGTGGAAGCAATTCCTGATCATCAAAAGCCAAGGAGTATCCCCTTTGCACCATGATAGTGCCATCTCCTACTCCTGCAACATTGTATATCATGTGAGAGCACATATGCTTTTGCTCTCTCCAACACCATCCAAGCAAAAAACCCCCTTGTTGCCTCCTCCTACTCCTAGAAAGAGAGTATGCCAAGTGATGGCCAAACTCCCTCAAGAGTAACCAGCGCAGCCAAGCCTCTTACTGCCCGGTATCATAAATCTGCAAGTGGATCACTAGCCCCTTGCTCCTTCTCCACCACATCCACTCAGCCATGTGTGGATGTCTCCTTCCTTCCTTCATCCCAGTACTCCTCCTTTGAGGACTAATCTTATTCCAAATAAAGCCTTTGCATTTCATGGGATTTTGAAATACAAATCTCTTGAGGATCAATTTGATCCTATGAGGATCCAAATAGTTGGTAGGAAAAAACCTCCCATCATGATATGTGTGGCACAAGGAATGTCCTCCATAGTCATGAGAGAAGCTATCCATCCGAAGATGTCCCCCATCTCCTATTTGTTCTTGTGAGAAGGAAAAACCCTCCTCCAACTGTTGAAGAACCTTGCAATCCAAAGGGTGTGGGAGGGCACCTCCATTGAAACCTCTCTGTGAGATCTCCTTTGCATCACTGCTCTTGTATAGCACAGTATTATTATGCTGCTCTAAGTCACCTGCATGCAATGATGTAGACCCATCCAAGGTGTTTGCTGAAATGACAAGAAATAGATCTCCAATCATACATTGGTGAAACTTGGAAGCTCCTTGCAAGGCTGCAAGTGTTGCTTCCCCATGAGTGTTGGCCTCCCAAACTGCTGAAGATTAAGGCTACTCCTCCATGGTCTCAAGAGCACTGGTACATGCCTCATTAAATGGTGGTGAGGGCTCCTCCCTCTTTTTGTCAAATCTATTGATCAATCTTTGGGAAAACTCAACAAGATTTGAAACCTTTGCATGGTCTAGATGGTTGATCCACCAAATCTTTGCTTCACCTTCTAAGTGTAGTGCTGCAACTTCTACTGCCTCTTTGTCTACTATAGAATGTAGCAGGAAAAATGGCTCTAGCTTCTTTGCCCAAACTTATGTTGCACATGTGAGTGATCCATCAAATGTGGACAATAGAAATCTATTGCCTCTCATCATCCCGTGGCTGTGGGGCCTTTCTTCTTCTTTCTGCTGAATAAACTGTGGAAAATATAAAGTCTCTTGGGAGACTCTAGGGTTTTCTCGGTATTCAGCTAGGTACTCACTTAGAACCTCGAATTCCAAGTGTCTTCCATGCTTCTTCTCTGCTTCTTTGTGAGAATAGGAAGTGCATGGTCCTTCCTCTTCTCCTCCTTCATTCCTCTTGACCTCTTTGGAGAGATCTCTACTGGATCTGAAAATAGATGAGAATAAACTCATCTTCTTCATCCTTGGGCTCTCTGCTTCTGAAATTCAAACTTCACAGGCTGTGCCAAGTTCGATGCTCTGATACCACTGTAATGTTTCGAAATGGAAATCAACAGAATTTTTCACCACTAAAATGTTCCTTTGTCAGAAATATTAACAAGGATATATCAGAGATGGAATGAGAGGGCTTTTACCAGTTATTTCACCATTAAAGAGAGGATGAGAATCGAAGGCTTCCTGGTCCTTACTCAGACTCTTCCTATAGCTATGGAAATATTTCTTCCTTCAGGAAGATCTTGCTCACACGAGATGAGCTACAGAAATACACAAGCATGAGCTGGAAAATAGCAGTGAGTGCAGAAACTTCAAAAAATGCAATAAACCCTCATAGATTCCTCATTTATAATATGATAGTAGAAATGTGTACAAGATCTTGAGGAAATGGTCACTCAAGCTGAAGCATAGACACAAATACAATGAACATGGAATACTCTTCTACATATACATTATGCCCAACTATGACTGCGCAGTCTATAAAGGAGGACTGCTACAAAACAATAATACAATGGAGATATGGAAATATGAAGCTCAAATAAGAAAGGGGGAGATAGATCTCAACCCTTGGAAACTATAATAAACAATCCCTAAAGTGATTGACTACAATACATACAAAATGGAAAATCTGCAAAAATGTCGGAGTAGCTAGAGTAGCTGCTACTCTAAAATGAGAACCTGAAGGAGATGGTTGAATAATGCTGCATAAAATGTATAGACCTCCTCCAATGGAAATATAGAGTGAAAGGCTGATCCTTCCATCAAAGATCTCACTCTCCAAAATGCCGGTGCAACCCCTCACTGTAATTGCACTCAAGAACTGCGCATTCAAGGAGAGGAACTACGCTGTAGATGATGGGAAGAGTTTGGCCTCCTGCCAAGATATGAGAAATGGAGCTGATATCTCCCTTAGTGATCTCTTGGATGCATAAAAGCTTCCTTATCTGAAATCTGACTTCTGGAATGATGGTGTGAGAACCCCCACTACAACCCTAGCAACACAATGGCTCTTGCTGCAAGAATCACTGCACTGAAAGGAATAGCTTTGGCCTTGAGCCAAGATGTGGAGAAGATGAAGATCAAACCTTCAAGAGCTCCTCAAGAAGGGAGGGAATTATTGAACAAGATATCCCTTGTGCTGAGCAGCATAGCTATCACAGTGTGCAACTGTGGAAAGCAATTCGAAATATCCAAGCTAACTCCAAATGGTTGCCTTCCCCTCCTTTTATGCCAATGAAGGCTCCTTAGCCATGGACCCCACACATTAGGGTTTTCTCCTCCTCATGAAATTTCGTAGGTTTCCCATGCAAGCTACACCTCCAACTATTGCGCAGTTTGACTTGGTCAACATGACCTAGCCCTCTTTACAATTAACCCTTCTCACACATGGAGTGTGCAAACAAGCTCCAATAATGCTCCTCTTTCATAATGTGAGGGATTTTATTAATGTTTTTCATAATCATGGGCCTCCTTACCCATTTATTTAGCTGCAACAATATAAAATCAAAATTCTAATGTTCCATTTAGCCATGTGCTAAAATGGGACATTAAATCTGGTAAGAAACCTGATGTTTCTCATTTTATAGTTTTTGGTTGTCCTATTTACTGTCATGTGTCGAAAGAAAAGAGAAGCAAGCTAGATGCTTATGTAAAGAAGCAAATTTTTGTGGGCTACAGTGAAACTTCGAAGGCATATAGAATCTATGTGTCTAGTCAAAGAGAAGTGGAGATATGCCACGATGTCACCTTCGATTAAGATGTTGCCCTCAAGAAAGTGATAAATCTTCCTAGCTCCAAGGAAGAAAAAGAAGATGAAGAAGTAGGGAAGCATGAAGAGCCGAAGGATGAACCAATGCCCGATGTTGAAGAACCTATGGATCCTATTGATCCACCTCCTTCAAATAAGAGAATATTCTCATGGCTCAGAGATACTCTCACAGATCCCAAGAGACATATTGCCCCAAGGGGGACATTCCATGAAAGAAAGAAGCTAAATAGATACAAAGGGTATCTAGATGCCATGACTACAACTCTAAAATACGAGCTTGGATCATTTTAAGAAGTTGTAAAGCATCAATTTTGGAATAATTTCTGGGAAGTGGTCATGAGACCGGAGGACAAATATGTTGTCACCTCCAAATGGCTCTATAAGATCAAGCATGGATCTGATGGTGGTGTTGAAAAGTACAAGGAAATATTTATTGCCCGAGGCTTCTCTCAAAAATAAGGCATATTATGATGATATATTTTCACCTGTGGCCCACTATACCACCATCCGATCTATAATTTCCCTTGCTGCAACACAAGGATGGAGTCTCAATCAGATGAATGTGAAGACCAATTTTCTGCATGGTTCTATAAAGGAAGAGGTGTATGTCGAGCAACCTCTAGGGTTTGAAGTCTGAGATAGAGACACCTATGTATGCAGGTAGAAGAAATCCCTCTATGGGTTGAATCAATTCCCCAAGGCTTGGTATGAGAGGATAGATAGCTAGTTTATGAAGTTGGGCTTCACTCAAAGTAATGTTGATACAAACCTTTACCTTAAGGTTGATAGGGAAAGGCCTCTCATTCTATTTCTCTATGTGGATGATTGTTACATAGAAATTTTTCACTGTCCCTGCAATACCTCGCCCTGCATATTGGAGGGTCTTTCCTGTGACTTGTGAGTAGTGTCTTCTTCTGCAAGCACCTTCCTTACATCCTTCTATACAAGAACATCATTTCTCTTGCAGAACACTTTCTCAAAAAGCCCATAAAAACCTATGTTTTGGCATTGGGGCGAGTAGCCATTTCACCCCTCACGCCAATGTGGAGGATATACACTAGAGGTCGTGCCAGCTATCGCTCTGTCTCTTTGTTATGCCCTCACCAGCCTTTTTGGGAATTTTTTTTAACAAACTAGAGGCAGAATTTTCCTTCAACCACCTCTGGGATGAGTCACAGGAAGTGGTTAACTGGATGAGCCACGGATCTCCCTCTTTAGTTAGTGGTTTCCTTCTCTTATGGGACACTCCTAGAAGATAGGTCTCCCTTCCATGATTATAGGGATCCTAAGCTCTCCCTCTCACCCTATATAAATGTGCTTTATCCCATCATGAAAGCTAGCTGAACAAAGAGGATTATGCAGCTGAAATGCTGAACTTGAAGAACTAAGCTATAGTCGAATAACTAAGAAGGTAGACCAAGAAGGAAGTCCATCGAGAGGTCCCTTATCCCGTCTGAATTCCCCCACGAGCTTTGAGACGTGCATCGCCCGAGCCCCGCTGGAGGAGACCGCAACGTTAGAGCATGGTTGTATCTCTTCTTTCTACCAATTAATATAAGTGACTATTGTTTGGTTCCCATCTTGTGTTTTGTCTTTATCAAATGCAATATGCTAGTCTTCTCTACCTGATTAGTAGATTTTGGATGGAATTAGTATGTGGTGTGCGGTTGTCGTTTTCTGATCTCTATGTAGGTGTCCAAACGCGATAGGTAGAAGGGTTGTGACTTGTCTTCGATCAGGAGCGAGCGGCTCTCATCCTCACTACCAATGTCAACGATAACTTTGGACCACATGTAGGGCATATTATCGCATCCTCTTTCATTCAAATATCTAGGAACCTACACTCTAGCATGATTCCTTGTTTCTAGTCCCACCCTAGGGCTAGTGGGATCACCTCTGTCCGCAGAGGGGATTTACCTGTGTAAGAAGTTGGCAACTCCGTTAGGGATCAGTGCGAGTTTGTCTTTCATCCATTAGATCTTCTTATTGGTCTTTTCTTGCTTAGCTTGCCTTTTCTAGTTGTTTTGTTGAGTCTTAGACCCCTGTTCAGCCCCAGAGGATCAGATCTGACCTCTGTTTTTCCAAAATTTTCATCTTTCTAAGGTTGGCATGATTGGCGCGGTTTCCAATCTGACAGTTGTGCCTACTGGCGCTTGTTTCCAGTTCATCACTTGTGCCATCCCCTATCTAGCACAGATTCCAGCCAGACAATTGCGCCATTTCCTGTAGGTGCTAGGGTTTTCCCTGTTTTGGAGTTTTTGGTCTATATTGGTGTCTCTGGGTGTTTTCTTGAATTGATTTGAATGCTTTGGGTTTGTTTGTGACTGTGAATAGCCTTCTTCCTTCAGTTTTTTTCCATTTCTTTCAACATCATGGTCTTAGGGATTTCTAGTGCTTTGGTATGTTGAGCCTCCTATAGGAGTTTGGGTCTTTTGTTTCGCGGTCACCTTCGTTATTTGCTTGATTGCATTCAGCTCCCTGGATCCGTTTTGAGTGATTGCTTTTGGTGGAATGAGTCTTGAGTGAGTCTTGCCTCTTTCATTCAGTTTTACTTCCTGTCACTCCGAGCATAGCTCACATTGCTTGTATGGGTCTGTTTCGACATCTTTATTCGATTTGAGAGATTGTGACATTAGTTTGAGTCTTTGTTTTGTTTGCTTGTGAGTTGGTTGAATTGTTTCGCCTCGAATCTTGCGTTGGCATTCTCGAACTAGTGTGAATATTCGTTTTTCATGTCATTTAGTGCACTGTTTGCTCTATTACATTGAAAAAATCAAAAATATATTTTGTGCTTGCATTCTTGTTTACATTGTAGAATTGGAAAATCTTTCGCATAACTAGCGTTGAGTATTCTAGGAAAGATTTCTTGTTCTCATTAGTTTGCATCAGGTTCTGCAGTGGATGCTTCTTTGTGTTCTCATTATTTTCTATTGCTTGAAAACTCCTAACTTTATCGTAGATAGCTTTCATTGAACGAAATGGTATTTTATGGCATGTAGCTTGCATTCAAGGATTTGTGAGATCCAACATTCGGTAGGACCTTGGAATTGAAACATAAATACAAGATCAACTTAAAATTTATTCAATTAACCTAAGGCAACATTGAAACTTAATGCAACATTTAGTGGTCTAAGTTAGAGATGTGTTCCGGCGTCTTAAAACCTAGCAGTTGTCGCTCACCATTTGGCTTCAAACAGCGCTAGTACGGACTTGCGCTCCCCGTACCGTCAAGTATATAAAGGGATACCCCTCTAGGTTAAAATCCTTTTATCTGTAGGAATCTGAATCTGCCACCTTGTAACCGTGATACACTAAACACAGCATTCGGGAAGAATACCTGCACGTACGTCAAGTCCTTGGTTGATTCTTCTTTCATTTTATAACCAAGCTGTATATGGAAGTTCACGGGAACCTGGTACACCCTTTTACCTAGACTACCTGAGCAGTCATTTTTTATCTTTACTGACTCCATAAATTTGAAAAGATCATCGAGCACTTGTCCTTTCGCACTCGCTTAAAACTGAAAGAGACTAGAGTCATCTTTAACTGTTTCTTGACTCTTAAAACATGAAAAAGAAAAATTTTGGTTTCAATGTGGTAAAATAAACTACCTACGATTACACGCCCCTTAAAGTTTGATTACTTGGCATGTCTTTGTTTGTCTTGGTTTTGATCCAAGAGTCTTCATTTTCGATCTTTTTCCCTTTTTTGGTGTGCTACAGTCATAGTGGCGGAACTGTCAGTCCTTTCTCGGACGATTCATCTGAAACTTCTCAGACCTCTAGGTCTACCGAGCTTCAACAACCTGTCATTCCATCAGAGTACCCCTTTGGAGAACCGGTTTAGTTCCATTGGCCTTTTTCAAATGCTTGGTTTGGATTTGGGGCTGGGGAACATTTCCCCCTCTTACATCGGGATCGCCATTTTTGGCTGCTATCATACCTCCTAGCCCCCGTACTCTTTTGCAAGATCTCACAGTGGATTCAGACATGGACTCGTCTGGTCCTAATGGCAGTGAGGGTATTCTAGTTTCTGATGAACAATACCAACTTTTCCTGGAAGAAATCCATCAAGAGCCTACTCAATCTTCACCATCAGTGTCGCTTCCAGCCGGATATAGGTCTTTGGGTCAGATTATGGCCGGTATTGCCTCCATGGCAACATCAACTCCGTCAAGGGGTCTGGTTCTCCCATCATTAGGTATGTTGCTGACGACACCTGTTTCACTGTCAACCCCTTTTGTTACATCTATTCCCACTCGGCCCACTGTTTATGTGGTTGCTTCAGTACCGGTTGTCACTGCTCAGTTGTCAAGAGTTTCAACTTCGGTAGAAACCTAAATTGCCATGGCGATCCATGACGGCCTTTCTTTTGAGGAGTATCGGTTGGCTGTTCAGCAGTAGAGCTCCTAGACTTATCAATCCCCTCAGGATCCTTATAGGACTTATTTTTCTCATTATGGAGTGGATGGTACCCAGATTTATTCACTTCTATTTCAGTATGATGAGCAAGGAAACCCTATCTACTTACCTGCTCCTGAGGCTTATCAGTTCCTTTCCGGTTTTAGACCTACCTTTCCAGTGCAACCCTCTAACCAACAAGGACAACCCTTTCAGGGACAACCTTCGGTTCAGCAGGGGTATGCTTATGACCCACAAGGACAACCCTTTCAGGGACAACCTTTGGTGCAGCAAGGGTATGCGTACGACCCACAAGGGCAACCCTTACAGGGACAACCTTCAGTCTAGCAAGGATTGTTTTATGGCCTGCAAGGGCAGCCTTACAATACTCAAGGTCAACCTTTACAAGCTCAGCCTGTGATCCAACTAGGGCAACCTCAAGGACCAACTGGGAAACCGGTATATCAACTTGGACCTTCATACGGTCTTGGGGGGTAGATCCATCCATCTCAACCTATGGTGCAACCTCAACAGCCATATCTTCCGATTGGTCCAAATTTTGCATAGCTAGGACCATCTTATGGTCCTGCTCCAAGTCAACCTGGTTATTAGGTACAACCTAGTGCACCGCAACCATCAATCCAACTTGCTCCGCAAGGGAAACTTGGTAGCCCTCATCAGTCAGGTCTACCTTCTCAATCAAGCCAACCTGCACAGCCCATTCACCCTACTCAGCCACCGCTCTACTCTATGTCGCAGCCAAATTAACCTCTGCGCCCGACGTATCTAGCTCAGCAGAGCCCCACTTATCAGCAGCCCGTTCAACCCCAAGGTAGTTATTTCCCTCAAGCTCAACATCGACTGGTTTACAACTCGCCTCAACATCCTTCTTATTACCCTCAACTGCGAGGCTATACTTATACTCCGCAACAGAATCCTTATGCTGCTCAATCAAGACCCTCGTATACTCAGAATCAATATCCTATTTTTCAACCCCCTATCCTGGTCCTCAGCCGCCATATCAACCGAATTATCCAGCTTATACCCCTTATGGTCCAAATCCTCTGGGATAGAACCAATGGGGGTAGAGTTATACTCAACCAGGATGGAGTATGGGTACAGGTCCTTATCACGGACCTGCTATGCCTTTTAACCCTCAATTACCTTTTCTCGCTACGTTGGAGTTACTGGATGTGTCCAAATTGACAAATGATCCCATTCTTCATAATCCTTTTTGGCCTCCGGTTCCAACGAAGGTTCCTAGTGATTGTCCCAAGTTTGAGGGCAAGTCTGCAGAAGACCCCCAAGCTCACGTCATGACATACCATTTATGGTGTTCTTCCAATTCTTGGGTGGATGACTCTATTTGACTCTGTCCCTTCCAGCGCACTCTTACCGGAGCTGCTGCTAAGTGGTATATCGAACTACCTCGTGGCATATTTCAAGATTTCAACACTCTTGCTATGGTGTTCCTTACTCATTTCCAGTTGCCGGTTCGTTATGAAGCCGGGACGCATCTCCTAACATCCTTGAAACAGGACCCGGCTACCCATATCTCGGACCACATTCACGAATGGAGACGGCGTCGTCATCTGATCAAGTTTGAAATTCCTGATCAGCTTCTTACTCATTGGTTCACTACTTCTTTTGTCAACCAGATTGCGAAATAAATTTCCATGGGGGCATGTGTAACCGAGGAACAAGCCATCGCTCATGCCCAGTACCTTGATTTAGTGTACTATCAATCGGGCATTTTGTATGACATCTTGACTAAGGCTCCATGACCTGGGACCTCTAAGGCACCGACTACCCCATCAGTCGACGGCGTTATTGGTTCCGTGTCTCAAACTTCATGCAAGTCTTCCAATGGGAAGCATAAATCAAATTCTTCCAATAATTTTTCTCCTCAGGCCACCACAAATTTTGGTAAAACCTCAGAGGTCAATGCCATTCAGGCCAATCCTGCGGAAAAGAATTCCAAGGGGAAAAATAAGGGAAAATGCAAGGCCAAACCCAATTCCCCAAAACCGAAATCATCTAAACCTTGTGCTGATGATGGTTCATAGCGAAAGCCGAAGTATCCCTGTCTGATTTGTGATGAGGAACACTACACCAAGGATTGTCCTAGATGATCCGAGGTTAGTCAACTACTCAAAGGTGCTAAGGGAACTCTGGCGGTCCTTAAGGGACCTTTTCCATCTCAGCAGACCCAGATGGTCGAGCAGCCTCCACCATCTGCGTCATTTGGCTCTCAAGTTTTCATGATGAACGGTTCTGCACCCATTTCCATTGCTACTCGGTCGAAGGATTATGCAAAATCACGCCAGGCAACTGGGAAAGAGGTCGTTGATGGTCCTCCTCCCCCACCTGCCTCTGGTCCTCTTGAAATTGAAAGGCCCAGTGCTGAACCCGTTATACGGCCACCTTCTAAAGGTGTTCTCCAGAAATCTTCTTATAATCCTAACGCCCGTGCTGCTTAGCATTACAGTATTGTTGAGGATTTAGCACATGCGCCTTCCGTAATTTCCATGTTATAAGTACTCCATATTTTTCCATCTCAAAGGAAAGCATTATTATCTGCGATCGACGGGATCGACCCTGCTGATTCTAGCCTTCTCTCTTTCGACTTAGAGAATTTCGTCCCCTGACTCCCGCACCAAATTGCGCTTGTTATACAAGTTGGTATTAAATGTTTCAACATCCATAGGGCCGTAGTGGACGAAGGTTCATCTACTTGTGTCATTTCATTTGCTTGCTGGAAGGCTATTGGCTCTCCAGCCTTGACTTCGTCACCCAATGCCCTTAAGGCATTCGATGGAAGGGAATCAAAACCCTTGGGTGTTCTCGCTAGCTTGCCGATCACGTTGCAAGGAAAGACGGTCAATGTTGAAGTGGAAGTCGTTGATGCCAAACTCAATTATAATCTTCTACTTGGTCGCAGTTGGACTCATGCTATGATGTGCGTTCCGTCCACCCTCTTTCAACTTCTAAATTTTCTGCATGAGGGAAAAATAATTACTTTAGATCAGTTTTCATTCTTTACCTCATCTTCCAAGAACAACATACCATACATGGATCAAATTCCTAATCCCCCTGATAGTATAGGGCCTAGTCTTTTCAAAGATCTCGCTCTCATGGGTATTTTTCCCCTTCCACCACCAAATACCGTTCAAGTGAATATGGTCTCTCGGCCAGATGACCCATGGATCATCCCTTTACCTGAATAGGTTAATTAATTTGGAGATTCAATGCCACTTAGTCCAATCGAAATCAATTATTGTGAGATTACAGCTGCATCTGACTCTCCCCCTCTTGAAGCTTCTCCTTTGAGCATGTCTCTCGATGTGTATTCGCAATCCCCCTGGCTCGGTGATGCAAATTCACCTAATCCTTTGAAAGAAGTGTTTCCATCCGACGAGCCTATCATGGAAACCATGCCTCTCGAAGATCTACTGTGGAGTGATGGGCATCATCGTTCCTCATTTACGCCTTGCCTCGGGGCAACGTATAACTTTCTTGAGCGCTTTGCATCTCAAGTTCCTTCTCTGCCACTTCAAATGCCTATTTTGACTCATGAAGTCTTTGCTGAAGGTAAATTGGGTAACATTACTCAAACGATGCCTATCGACATTTTCATGAAACCGGGATTGTTGAGAACATCCATGTGGGAGTCACTTTCTCTTCCGAGGAAGTTCAAGTGTACACTAGTCTCTTTTGCGAATTTCATGATTTTTTTGCCTGGTCTTACGAAGAGATGCCTAGAATCGACCACAGTATTATGGTGCACGAGATTCCCACCTACCTAAGTGTGAAGCCTGTTCGCCAGTGTCTTTGTCCCGTGCATCCTCGAAAAGCCGCCGCTATCAAAGCTAAAGTTGAAAAACTTCTCAAAGCGGGTTTCATCTATCTGATTCCTTTGACAGAGTGGGTTTCTAATATTGTTCCTATGGATAAGAAGCAAGGCGCAATTCGTATTTGTGTTGATTATCTCGATATCAATCGGGCCTATCCTAAGGATAACTATCCCAACCTGTTCATCGATCAGATCATTGACGATTGTGCGGGGAGTGAAATCTTCTCCCTTATGGATGGTTCTTCTAGCTATAATCAGATCAACATTCTCCCATCTGATCAACACAAGACCTCTTTTATCTATCCGTGGGGAACGTTCGTGTATAAGAAACTCCCTTTCGGCTTGAATAATGCTGGAGCTACGTTCCAGCGCGCGATGTCTTATGCCTTTCATGATATTTGGCATATTGTTAAACCATACTTGGATGACCTTTCGGGTCATTCAGCTGCGCGGAAAGACCACCCGGAAGCATATGCTATCCCCTTCAATCTTGTTTTAAAAAATAATTGGGGTACTCACCAGAGATGGTGGGGGAAAATGGAACCAGATTATAGTCGTATTGGCAGTATGTCACTCTTGAACATGGCACTTGTCTGCATTCGTGTCGGGTTGGGGACATCTCATCTCGTTATATTTTTGCCTCCATGGGTTTGGGTAATCTCTTTTGACCACTCATCTGCTCTTTGCCACGTCACCATGACCTCAGATCCCTTGATTTCAAATACAGCCAAATCCAGTGTCATGACGTTGATATTTTCAAGAGAAGTTTGCCTCTAAAGTTTTCAACCTCCCTCTGATTCTCTATTGGTCTTGATTCACAAAAATCATGTTCCTTTGTCTCGTGTCGATGATGTGGGAAACATTATGGCCCACCTTTGATCAATATCACTTCCTGTCGATTCCAGCTCATTATCCAGGAAGTTGATCTAGAGACTCCCTTCAGGTACCTTGGATCCAACATGCCTCAATGGTAGGTTCTTTGCATTCGACGCAAGGTCCACATCATTGGCCTTCGATCGACTGACTCTGTGGGTGTTCGACGTTAGCTCATTGTTCACATTTTGTGGATTGTACCTTTTGTACCTTGAGAGCCATTGTCATTATTGGTGGTTTCTCTCGCGTTTGTTAATATCTTTCATCATTGGCTGGTAATCAGATGATGTTTTTGCATGTTCGACTTTAGCTCACATATTCGCATGCTCGAATTTGTACTGTGTTCGGGTCGAGATGGAGCGCAAGACCCTGGGTTTTGTCTGATGAAATCCAGGTTGCAAGTTATTTTTGGATTACTATGACTTATCATATGACTCTTTTGATTGGATGGCTATGACCATACCTGAGTCTATTTTTTGATCCCTATTGCTGGATGGTTGTGTACATACCTTGGATCTCCTTGTTTATGTACTCTATTATGGATGGTTGCGCCCATGCCACATGTCATGTATCAAATGTATTAGTTGTATTTATACTTGTAGGTTTTCCGACAACAGTGTTTGATTCAAACGTGTTCTCATAAAGAAATTCGACCCTCCCTCTCTCTCAGACCTCATGCTTTAGGGGGAATCTATTACACAGCAATTTGCCACTGTCCCTGCAATCCCTCACCCCACATATTGGAGGGTCTTTCCCATGATCTGTGAGCATTGTCATCCTCTGCAAGAACCTTCCTTACATCCTTCCATACAAGAACATCATTTCTCCTGTAGAACACTTTCTAAAAAAGCCCATAAAAACCTATGTTTTGGTATTGGCGCAGGTAGCCAGTTCACCCCTCGTGCCAATGTGGAGGATGTGCACTAGAGGCCGCGCCAGCTGGCGCTCTGTCTCTTTTTTGTGCCCACGCCATCCTTTTTGGGAATGTTTTTTAACAAACTAGAGGTGGAAGTTTCCTTCAACCACCTATGGGATGAGTCACAGGAAGTGGTTAACTATATGAGCCACGGATCTCCCTCTTTAGGTAGTGGTTTCCTCCTCTTATGGGACACTCCTAGAAGATAGGTCTCCCTTCCATGATTATAGGGATCCTAACCTCTCCCTCTCCCCCTATATAAATGGGCTTTCTCCCATCATGAAAGCTAGTTGAAAAAAGAGGATTATGCAGCTCAAATGTTGAACTTGGAGAACTAATCTAAGCTATAGTCGAATAACTGAGAAGGTAGATCAAGAAGGAAGTTCATCGAGAGGTCCCTTATCCCATCCAAATTCCTTGATGAGCTTTTAGACGTGCTTCGCCCGAGCCCCCTGGAGGAGACCGCAACGTCAGAGCATGGTTGTATCTCTTCTTTCTACCAATTAATATAAGTGACTGTTGTTTGGTTCCCGTCTTGTGTTTTGTCTTTATCAAATGAAATATGCTATTCTTATTTGACTGATTAGTATATTTTGGATGGAATTAGTATGTGGTGTGCGGTTTTCATTTTCTGATCTTTGTGCAGGTGTCCAAACGCGATAGGCAGAAGGGTTGTGACTTGTCGTCGATCAGGAGCGAGCGGCTCTCATCCTCACTACCGGCGTCGAAGATAACTTTAGACCACAGGTAGACCATCTTATCACATCCTCTTTCATTCAAATATCTAGGAACCTACACTCTAGCATGATTCCTTGTTTCTAGACCCACCCTAGGGCTAGTGGTATCACCTCTGTCCGTAGAGGAGATTTACCTAAGTAACAACGATCTCTTCATGACAAGTGTTGACCCTATCATTCATCAGTGTAAGAGGGATCTAGCTTCCGATTTTGAGATGAAAGACCTAGGATTGATGTATTCCTTCATAGGCTTGGAGGTCTAGCAGAGGCCAAGTGAGGTTTTCCTTTCTCAAGGAAAATATGTCGTGAAGTTGCTAGAGATATTTGGTATGGTGGACTGGAAGTCTGTGTCGACACCGATGGAACTCAACTTTAAGAAGTTGTGTGGAAACGTTGTTGGGCCTGTGCTAGAAAATCCCATCGAGTATCGACAACTCATGGGGGCCCTGATGTTCCTAGTGAACTCCTGTCCGAACATATGTTTTGCAGTGAACACTTTGAGTCAACATATGGTTGAGCCTCATCACATTCACTGGATTTGTGCCAAGAATATACTGAGATATCTTCAGGTTGCAATAAACCATGGGCTGAGATACACTATCAGGAGTTTGAGACTCCATGGATATACTAATGGCGATTGGGCTAGAAGTGTGGTGGATCGCAAGAGCACATCTAGATGATGCTTCACCTTGGGGTTTGCTTCGATATTTTGGATGAGTAGGAAGAAAAATTCGGTGGCTTTGAGCACCACTAAGGTTGAATACATTGCACAGAGTATGGCCTATTGTGAAGCTGCCTGGTTTTGAAAGCTCTTCAATGAGTTTTTTGGGCATGTGTTAGATACCACTGTTATCCTTTGTGATAACCAGAGTGGGATTCGTCTTTCTAAGAATCCCTTATTCCACGATCGATCCAAGCATATTGATATCAGGTACCACTTTATTTGGGATATGGTACAACAAGGCATTATATGGCTCGATCAAATAGGAATTGATATGCAGATCACAGATATTCTCACAAAGCCCCTGGGGAAGTTCAAGTTCCTAACCTTCCGTGAGAAGCTTCGAATCATAGAAAGACCCTATTTTGAGGGTAATGCTTGAGTTGGACTATGAGCTCTGGGAGCTTTAGGGGGCTTGGGGATAGCTTCTTGGAGCCATAAGCACACATGGGCCTAGACTTATCAAATCTTGTTGTGCTTCTGCCCCACCATTATTGAGTTGGTTCGCCTCTTTTTGATCTATGCTCTGCACACATCCTACCCATGGAGTTTCGGACTCATGGGAAGTACCTCTCATTTGGCCAATGAGGTGGGAAATGTGGATAGAGACCAATAGAAATATCTATGGATGCATCAGATATTGTTGTACTCTCTGTGTCTAGGATGGAACATGTCCAACACCTTGTTTTGGGATCAAGTATGATGAGGTTCTTATCTCTAAACTGAATTCGGGTCAGTAAACTAACTTCGGGTTAGTATGTGACTCCTTTTGAGTCTATTGAGGTTTTATCCTCTAAACTGACTTTGGGTCAGTAAACTAACTTCGGGTTAGTATTAGACTCTTGTTGAATCCAAGAGAGGTTTTTAAAGTCTAGGATGGCATTGGGTCAGTTGAGAGTGATGTCTTTGTGACTCACCATTTGTTCTATTTGAGAAGAAGATCCAACAAAGCAAGTTACGGCAGGATGACGCACAATGTTAGATGATTGTACACAATGGTACTGATGGATGGCACATGTGGAAAAATGGATTTCTCCCTGGTTGAGAGGGAGTTTTAATTTTGGGCAACTAGGTCCAAACTCCATGTTGCACTGCTCATATGATGATGATCATGTTTTTTTGGATCCCTCTTTCGGAGAGGTGCAATATTGATCTAAAGATCATCTTGTTTGGATGAGAAAAAAATATATTTTAAATTTATTTTCCACACATGTGCAAGGTCGGCCAAATTTGTAATGTAGGCTCACAAGCCTAATAGATGTGTCACTCACCCTCAATGATGGATATAAATTGGAAAGACTTGGAAGTCATTTTCTCATCATAACAACACACATCTCTCATTGTGATCTGATTGGTTTGATAGCTTTTTGAGGCCTCTTCCCTTCACACATGCAGATCTAGAGCTGTTATTTTCTGCAGATCTATTTAGCGCTGATTTTATGAAGCGTTGACCAGTTTTGACTGTGGTCAACCCTTAATCGTTTGACCTCAAACTTTTGTTGAAATTTCAATTTTTGGAGGTCGTACAGCTGGGCACAAAAATCAAGGGAAAATGAGTTGTTTGACCGAAGCCTTAATCTGTTGCATTGACTTTCTGTTGTTGTCCTGCGTTGACTTTTGGTTGACCAGCATTGACTTGTGATGATCTGTCTTTGAGGTTTGTGGGTGTGACACTTGGAGGGTTGGCTGATATAAGAAAGACTTTGTTGGTCGAAGCATCATGTTTACTTTCGTAACGCACACTATCCTACATCTTTGTTGGACAAGAAGAATTGTAAAATCTGATCTGTATTATTGGCTTGTCTTCTGTTGATCTATTATTGTGTTCTATTAGTATTTTACTTTCATGTTTATGTGATTGCTAAATTGAATCAAGCCTAGGAAAGATTGAAGTAAATTTACATTAAGCATAGAACACACCATGGTTATCTAAATTTAACACCCTCGAACAACCTCAATCGTTAATGGAAACCTGCAGGATAAGCCAATTTCGACGCTCTGATACCACTGTAATATCCCAAATGGAATATTATGCCTAAATTTTCCAAAAATAACTTAACCAAACATTTTTTCGTAAAATCAACATTTATTTAATAGAATGTTGCCATGTAAAATAAGACATATAAATTTCATGCAATTCCATAACACAATGATGTAGTAAATAATCTCAGCTTTATTATAACATGAACTGGGATTTACATGCAGGAAAGATAAATAGCTGACATAGCTAAGATATAATCTAGCATAAAGGATCTTCTACACTGCTGCACTCTCCCTTCGGCAATAACTTCCACTGAATCCACTAAAAAACAATGAAGCACCAATTGAAGATTTGAATGATCCTCACTCCGATATCCTTGAAGCTCTATGAAACTCCTGAATGAAGTCTCCTCAAAGAGAGTTGGGTTTCTGTCCAACACTAGACAACACACCCAAGGGTTTCCATCTTAGTGCTACTAATGGAGAAGAGAACCGGGCTCTCAACCTCACACACAAGAAAAGATATCAAATCCAAGATGTTCGTCAATGGCCTCCTCCTCTTATTTTATAGATCTCATGGATCCTTCTAGAGCCTTATTTTATTATTATTTTAATCATGGAGCACTTTTCCCTCTTATTTTTCAATTAAAATATTTGTTTTTAATGCAGGAGAGAGTAAATTGGCTACCATGTCTCCTCAGATCACTGAAAATCATGTCCAACCACCCCGTAATGTAGGTATTATCATCCTGATTCCAACGAGCTATTACACTAAGGTGTTATATCATGTATTCCTCCAGGAATGCCACCTTGAGCGTAATTAATTGAGTTAAGCCAAAAATAAATCAGTTTTCTGAAAGTTTTTGCAATGCACCGGAATGAAAGGAAAATGATGCAGATGATGGAATATATCAAGAAAATGCCATCGGTCCTCATAGAAACTCCTCAAAACTCCTCCAAAAATCCCCTGGGCCCGCTGATGACACCAACCTATACTTGTGACCTATCTGCTCCCAACTCTAGAAGTCCATCCTAACCCTATCATAGGTGATACCAAAAAAAGGAATTATTACACCAGATGGTAGTGCTATGGTCTCTAACCTCATTTCCCAACTCATTAGCTAGATGAGAGGTACTTCCCATGAGTCCCAGACTACATGGGTAGAATGTATGTTGGGGCATCAACGGGAGAAGGTGAACCACTCATTGTGCTCATATGCCATAGGAGAAGGTGAACCACTCATCTTATGCATATTCCAACCATAATGGGGAATCACAACGGAATTTGATGTTGGAAATACTAAGAGGGGGGGGTGAATCAATAATTCTTTTCAATTGTTATTTTTACTAGTTATATCACTTATATTTAGAACACAAAATGAACAATAAGAATAAATGCTTTTATTAATTTCTTCTTTACAATAAATCAAGTACAATATATGTAGGGCTCCAACCCTAGATGAAGACATTGATCTTCAATTTCCCAGGTTTCAACCTGTATTTTCCAAACACTAACTTGGACTTCCAAGGCTCCAACATTTTCAATTCTGAGGCACCAACCTTAAGGGCTCCAAGCCTGTATCTAGTACAGGCTCCAACTTGGTCTCTTGAGGACTCATATCCTCTAGGGATCCAACAATATCTTCCAAGGCACCAACCTTTTCTTTATGAGGCTCCAAGATCCTGCTCCAATTCATCAAGATATATTTGGTTATACTTCGCAGCTCCCAATTTCTTCTTCAACAAGCCCTGACAATCTTTAGCTATTCCCTCACTTAGTCTTCACGTCACTTCATCAATGACAACATTGATCACCTCCATTTTCCTTCATGGTACCCAATCAAAATACTTCAAGGCCACCTCATGTTGACTTCAATGCATTATGGTCATCAATAATGTCTCCAAGATCAGCTAAAGTTTCTCAACAAGATAGCTTCAATAGGTTGCACTAAGCATCAAGGTCTGCACCAAACAATTCTTCAAGTGCTTTACAATGTCTTCAATGCTCCAGATATCTAGAATGGGCTGCTCCAATATATTATCAAAGGTGTTCTTCAACATCCAAGGTCTTCTTTAAGATTCCTTTCATTTTGTCCCAAGACTGTTCTCTTCAGTAAGTCTTCCAAAAAATTCTTCAAATATATTTAATGGTTGTCCTTTTTAAGTCTGATTCATCTACAAGCTCCAAAGATCATCAATGGATATCCCAAACTTAGCTCCAAAGAGTCCTAGAGTATATTATTCTTGTGATCCGAGCTCACAGTTCAAGCCTCTAATTCTGAATTTTTAACAACGTTTTTCCACCAATTTGTCACCGGTCTAATGTTTAAATGATGTTACTGTCCACAAGCCCTTCAAAATCTGAGTCTTCAACAAGGTCTGCAATCTGAGTCTGAGGCTTATGTCTTGTTACCACAATTTTACAATAGTTTTGATATTACAATCACTTTTTCACTGGTTTGAAGCTTCCTCACATCTGTGGTCAGAGCCTCCTTTTCCAGGTGCAGTTCCGAGCTTCACAAATGTCAAGGTGGATGTCACAGGTTTGAGTCTTATACAGGAGAGTTATCCAACCACAACTATTATTTTTGAGCTCCAAATTCGTCTCAAAACTCTTATAAATTCTCTTCAAAGGCTGCTCAAAGTATTTTAGTTTGTGCATCAAAGAGAAAGACTCCAAACCTCAATTATGCTCTCAAATGATTCCAGCCAGAGTCACAAATCTAAAAATATACTTCCATAGGACTTATAAGAGGTGCCACTATAGGTTTGAGAAGTAGGTTCACTTTCTAAATTCTTATCCACAAAACAAGTGTGAGTTTATCTCAACATAGGTTGAATATAATATTAGACTCTTCAATTCATCACAGGTCTGAACTTTAGAGGCTCTCCGAGCCCCTTCAGCGCTCGCTAAGCTAGATCACCTTTGCCTCTAACTGATGCTCCACCGGCTTGAGAAAATCTATTCCCCTCTATATGTTATCTCTGCCCCTCACTGCTCAGATCTCTAGTTCGAAATTCTTAGCAAACCACGCCTCAAAAATTTCGATCTTAAGATCAATTCAGTGTCTTGATGTGTTTTTCAAAATGACCCTCAAGCCTTCCTTTATAATCTTCTCATTGACATATCAATGGCCCAGATTAGATGTCTAATCGATGGCTAAGATTAAAACATGACTTGATCTTAGTTCTCTAGAAGATTCACACTCTATTTTATTAATACCTTTAATTATTTAATTTCCCAAATTTTAAACTTAGGGTCCAATAAAACATGAACCGAGTGGAATTTCCACAAAAATTTTATGGGTTCTTTGGAATACAAGTGCCTAAGCCTCTTCACCAAAGTAGAGACTTAGAGCACTTTCTGATGCTACAAAAATAAACACTATCTCTTAGCGAGGAAATTTCTCTAGCAATAATGTCTGCTACATACTGATCTATCCTTGAAGCATCCTCTGTGCTGCTGAAGTCCATCAGTCTCTACTTTGCCACTGCCACTATACTATTTCCGATGATACTGCCACTATCACTGCTACATTTGTATGCAACTCCATTTTAATTGTTGCATCTTCTATGTTGCAAAGACTGCATCTGCACTTGAACTCAGTGGTTGAGAGAAACAACTGAAAACTCACCCAAAACTGGACAAGTTTTCAGTGGATGCACCTCGGTGTTGAAGAATCTAATCGTTGATAGCTACTGCGCTATCCCTCTTATGCTCTTCATTGTTGTTGCTCTGGATTGTGCTCCACCACTATGCATTGCGCTATTACTGCCTCTTCTCTATGATGCTCCAGAAATGAACACTGCTATCTACTGCATTGTCATCTCCACCACTCCTCAGCTCCATTTGAATACTCCTCCATCCCACTACTGCTGATCATGGGCTCCCATAGTAGGGTATGATCCATGATGTGGGCTCCTCAAGGATCCTACCCAACTGAAGTTCAAGGAACTACAACTCAATATCACCCCACTTCCCACTAGGAGAAGCATGGGAACTCATGGCCACCTCATCCTCCTCGATACTCGTAGTTGCAACCTTCGAGTCATGCTTCTCATATTTTTCCTTCTTCTTCAAAGGACACTGAGATTCATAGTGGCCCATCTCGCCACATATGAAGCACTTGACCTTTGAAGCATCACGCTTTGATTTCTGTTACACCTACTATCCCTTAGATGAAAGGACTACATCCTCCTCTTCCTCCATGGATTTTGATCTGCTTCCACTACTTCCATCAAGTTTTCACTTGATGAGGTCTCTCCTTGGCTCTTCCTCCTAAAAATTTGACCACAACTGCTCCCAGCTAGGTAACGTTGCCTGGCCTAGTATGCTTTGGAAAAACACTTGCCACTCCTTTGTGACACTGTTAAGGGCCATATGTACCATGGTTGTAGATGTAGGTGTAGCACCTACTGCAGATAGTTGATCACAAACCTCCTGAAACCACATAAGGTATGAAGCCATGCACTCCCCTTTCCACATCTAGATCATACAGATGTTTTGCTGCAAGTACAACTTCTGCTGCTCGGAAGATCCCTTATATAGGTCATGCAAAGCTACCCACATATCTCTAGAAGTATTCTTTCCAGCCAAATGTGAGACGATGTGTTCCTTGACACCATAAAGGAGCAACCTCTTCGCCTTCGCCATATCAACCTTGTACTTTTTTTTTTAATCTTAATTTGTAGGTACAACTACCACGTTTTCCATTAATGCCTTCAGATCATATTCATTTAGAATAAGCATATCTCATTCCTTCCAGATCATATTGTTGGAGGAGCCTTGCAGCCAACCTTGATCACAAATTTTGTGAGATGCCATCTCAACCGAAAAAATGTCAAATCTTCTCCCTCTTCCTCCCTACTATGCAGTCTCTACCAGGCTTATGCACTCCCTAGTGGATTTGTAAGTTATGCAACTCCTGTACTTCTCAACAACTGAGAAATGTTGAATTCATCGGCTAGGAAACCACTGAGGAAGAAATTCCCAAAATATGTGATGTTGATTCCTTCTGACGCTTTTTTTCCCAGCAACAGCTTCAGAGAATTGTGTGCTTTTGTCTTCTACATGGAGGCTTTGTGCTACTCCCTCTGCCTCAGCAAGATCTTGAATCTGGAAGTCCTTTCTCTTTGTCGACTCACTCTGAGAGAGACTACCATGAAAATATCATCCCTCCTGGCTAGAACTGTGAAATCCTTTAATGGATTCGTTCTGTTTCTCTGCAACAACAATGACCTTAACTTCAAAAATCAGATCCATCCTTCCTGTTTCACATCAATGCTCTAATACCATGTGAAAATTCCTAGATCCAAACATATCTAATGAATCCTACTGCAAAAACTGAGTGTACTTATCCTATTAAGTAAATTACATTACATAATTAATTCAAACAGATCTAATGAATCATTCTGCAACAACTGAAACTAGTACATTTGGTGGAAATTTCGACACTTTAGTTCTGACACTTTTGACCAAATGTTGGAAATTTCCCCAAATTTTATCAATTTTTCAAATCTCGCCCACAACTGTCGCTATACCGACGTTTGGAGACAAGTATCGGTATTGCGACACTTAGAGGTAAGTGTCGGTCTTGCGACGTTTGGAGAAAAGCATCGGAATTGCGACGGATTGGACGAAAGTGTCGGTCTTGCGACACATAGAGCTGAGTGTTGCTATTGCGATGTTTGGAGCAAAGCATCGAAATTACGACAGATCGGGCGAAAGTGTCGGTCTTGCAACGGATTGGTAGAAAGTGTCGCTATTGCGACGTTTGGATAAGGCGTCGGTCTTGCGACACTTAGAGATCAGTGTCGCTATTGCGACGTTTGGATAAGGCGTTTCGTAAGGCATCAGTATTCCGACGCTTGGATAAAAATATTTAAAAAAAAAAATCCAAATGTACTAGTTTGAATGTATATTCTTTGCCTTGAGTCAATTTTGCATTTAGATCAGAATTGTAAGTTCCATCTAACATATTTATTCTTGCAAGTCTTAGATAATTCTCATTCATTTTGGAAGAAGTACGCACTTTATGCAGATGATAACTCTTCACACTACCTCCTTTTCTTTACTTATTTTAGTGTTTGTATTATTTAAAGTCAAGAAGACTAGTTTCCTTTTTCCATTCTTATTGAAGTCCCTAAAAGATCCATCCTCATCATTCTTCTGTATTGAAACATGCACAAAAGAAAATATTTTTTTATAACATACATGCATACAAGTTTTTAGATAACAAGAACAAGTGTCAGTATTGCGACAGTTGTGTCAAGTGTTGGTATTGCGACGTTTAGGAGGCAAGTGTTGTTAGTGTTTAGGAACAATCTTAGGGTTTAGGTTTTGGGAGTTATTTTTGGTGATCGGGTCTTGTCCTATGAGGCCGCCCAATGAAACACATTCGTATGGGCTGTTTCGTTCGAAGGCACCCGTATCAGTTTTGCTAAGTTGTGACCGCCCGGGTGCCTTGTGCACGTTTGGGCGGCCCATTTTTCATTTTCTCCCTTGTGGCATCGTTTGGTTGGGTGCATCGTGTCACATCGTGTGAGGTTGCCCGACCGGGCGTGTTCGAGTGTTGTAAATGTCATGAATTAAAAAGACACAGTAACAGGAAGTATGGAATTGGTTTATTGACCTATCATTTGAGTAAATACTAAATGCCCCAACAATATTATTATGGGGCTAAGCCAAATGTCTACGTAATACTTATTGGCAACCACTACTCTTGATGCATTCACCTTTCAAAGGATTTATCATCACATGACTCCAATGGTTATTCTTGTTGAGCCTCTGCTCCCCTGAAATATTCATGGGTATACACAAACTATTAGATATTCTAATGTATATTAAGGATTCAGTGGAATATTGCAAGATCCAAAGATGGGCACAAGTTAGACAAGGAAACAATCTCAAATCCTAGAAATGACAAAGTACAATGATAGTCAAAGGAATGACTCAGAAGAGAGATTGCAACAGTGGAGGCACAAGAATTTAACATCTTCAGGACTATAGAAATATTAATGCCAATGCTAGAGAACAAGATCATTTGAGGGCTCATTGGCTATAATATGGATGATGGTTGTCTCTGGATAAATAAGAAAAAGAGAGAGATACCAGGTTCTAATAACAGATATCACCAGTCTCTATTTAAAATGGATGCCTAGACACCAAGACCTATCAAGGTGAGATGAATGCTACAAAATTAAATCATTGGTTGCAATAAATAAAATTTAGAATTTTACTTCATTGGGGTAGCATCGGATGTGCGAAAATGGAATTCCTCATGTTCCCATGAAACCATCTCCCCTTTGGTTGGCAGGACACTAGCCTATGATAAATTTTTCTCATCTTAGATACTCTACAAGTGATTTGGAAAGAGGAGGTAAAAATGGTAATTTTTGGCAGTTTTAATTTCAAGCCATTTTAGTGGGGCATTGGCGGTAGACAGTGAGATTACGTTGAAATGTGGCTTTGTTGCAACACTGCAAAATTATCTAGGAAATTTTTTGTACAAATATTGAAACTAGAAGCAGCTCTGGCCCTCTCAGAACTTAAACAGGGAGACTCTGTATGTGGTTGTAACTATTCTATATGTATCACATTAATAGGGATATCAATCAACTAATGGATCACTAAGGTAATTACACCATTAGTCTAGACTAAAAGGGGGTCATATTTTTCAAAGGTGATTCTAGAACTATATATTGACAAGACCTTGACAAAGGTTTTATTTGATTACATAGTTGTTATAGTTTTAAGGTCAAGTAGTTAAGCTAAGAGCTGGCATAAAAAGAACTAAAATAAACCAAGAGAGGTGTGAACATAATTTTGAAATAGTCTTTAACTTGGTGTTGTGAAATGACTTTGTTTCATATAAAGATTAGGTTTTGTTCTTGTCATAAAAAAACCCTATATGAATTTACCTTGTCAACGGTTAGAGTGCTTTCCATTTGACAACATACCTCATGTATGCGTTGAATTGACACAATGATACAAATTACAGTGAAAAAACATAGTGATCCTATAGTTGTCAACATGTGATAGTAATTCTCGCTACAATATCATTGTGCATAGGTACCTATTAGAAGAGAAACAGTTGTTTGGAAATGTCGGAAAAAGTGATTTGGAAAGAGGAGGTAAAAATGTTAATTTTTGGTAGTTTTAATTTCAGGACATTTTAGTGGGGCATTGGCTGGTAGACAATGAGATTACGTTGAAATGTGGCTTTGTTGCAACACTGCAGAATTATCTAGGAAATTTTTTGTACAAAAATTGCAACTTGAGGCAGTTCTGGCCTTCACAGAACTGAAACAGGGAGACTCTGTATGTGGTTGTAATTGTTCTATATGTATCACATTAATAGGGATATCAATCAACTAATGGATCACTAAGGTAATTACACCATTAGCCTAGACTAAAAGGGGGGCATTTTTTCCAAAGGTGATTCTAGAACTATATATTGACAAGACCTTGACAAAGGTTTTATTTGATTACATAGTTGTTATAGTTTTAAGTTCACGTAATTAAGCTAAGAGTTGGCATAAATAGAGCTGAAATAAACCAAGAAAGGAGTGAACATAAGTTTGAAATAGTCTCTAACTTGTTGTTGTGAAATGACTTTGTTTCATATAAATATTAGGTGTTGTTCTTGTCATAAAAAAAACCCATATAAATTTACCTTGTCAACGATTAGAGTGCTTTCCGTTTGAAAACATACCTCATGTATGCGTTGAATTGACACAATGACACAAATTACAGTGAAAAAACATAGTGATCCTACAATTTTCAACATGTGATAGTAATTCTCGTTGCAATCTCATTGTGCATAGGTACAACAACTCAGACAATCTCAGTCAAGGAATTATTAGACTTATCATTTTTCATTTTGTGTTTTCAAGTTAGATATTGTTTTCAAGTTTTCAAGTTTCTAATTTTATTGCAATGTGACAAACTGATCAGGGCAGTACAGGAACAACCCCGAGAGAGGATGATCGCAGAAAGGGGCCAGCGGAAGAACATGTAAAGTGCCAACATTGCTCTATATTAAGGTATTTTATTTATTTACATAATTGAAATAATATTAATTTTGTTCAAATATGCAGACACCTAGCTATGGTACTCTTGATGATTCCCTCTGCAAGGAAGAGCTTTCTTCATCCCCATGTCCATTTCTATTGCTACGAAAAAAAGCGTGAAAAGCAATGTTGGAATTTGAGCGTTTGGTAGATGCTTCGCCTCAAACACCTCAAATAGAAATGAGGATAACACAACTTATGACCCAGCTAGAAAAATATAAGGTAATAATAAAAAATCAAAAGGATTTTTTTTTTCTGCATGAGATGAATTGTGATAGTTTGATTTTTAATTTTTACATTAACTAAATTAACAAAAAAATTCTTTTATATGTAGCGTTATTTGACACATGCTGCACCCAGTGTTGGTGGTAGTGGGACACAAGGGCAAGAGATTTCTGAGCCACCCTCTCGTACACCTTCTACGCCTTTAGGTGGCAGCCGAGAAATGCACCTTGCCCAAGAAGACACCCAACCAACCGCTGAACATGTTGGCAGTGATGAGGCTAATATGGCCAACTATATTATTGCATTTCCTGGAGCTACACGTGTCAGCTCCACGGGGACCATTAATGGCACGTTGTTTGTGAACGATGAAGGTGTCCCTATAAAGCACGTACAACTCCCAGGTAAGTTTTAATATTTTAACTATTTCATGTACTCTATCTAAAACATATTTTATCATGATTTTTATTTTTAAATTAATGATAATATCTTTTTTCTGTGTAGGAAACAATGAGTTCTATAGGTTTTTGGGGAGCCATGCGTTGGTAATTTTTGGCCCAACCATACGCACAATGTGGAATTCCCAGAATTCCAACCTGAAAAAAGAACTTCTAGATTATCTAGAAGCCCTTTTTTGGGTGGGCACATTTGACAGAACAGCGGTGGATCGGGTAGCTGGAAAATATTTGAAATATACCAAGGACACCTATAGGACGCAATTTTAATTTAACCCTAGATACGAGCGTCATATCATAGTTCCAGAGAGTGAGTGGAGAGCACTCATCTATGACGGAAAAGAGAAAAGGGCAAAGAAAGAAGGAAAAATTCCAACTGGACCTGCAAGGTAAATTACAACTTTAATTCAATAGCTTTAATTTTCTCTATGTCTAAAATAAAAGTGTGCTACGTCATATATTACTTCAACATTTTGATGATAGGTTTCTTGAAACCTCGAAGGAAACCAAAGCTAGGATTGAAAAAAGGGCCATCACAAGCTAGGCCAGGGCGGCTACTTGAAATTAGCCGCAAGAATTGTAAGTAGCTAAACATCTTATAATTAATTGTATCGCCTTCCAACGTTTTTTTAATCCCATTAAATAACATTAAAAATACACAACCATATGTAATGTAGGGTGATGAATTTGGAACGGAAACTACAGAGGAGGATAAAAATATCGCTTTCCATTCCAGCTATGAAGTCGTGGTTGAATATCGTAGAAGCTTGGGATAGGTCCCAAGATTCAGAATGCCTGTTAAGGTAAAATGTTAACCTTTCAATATGTTTGTTTTCATTCATAAATTTAATGTCTAACAAATTTGTTTAAATTAGGGGAGCAACACTTTCAACGAGCCAAATAACCCAGTTGTAGAGCAGTGCATTGAGAGCGAAATATTTCCAGAAGAACATGTTCCTAATGTGCAACCTGATCATTGTAGTGGGGACCAGGCCGGCAATGCTACTATCAGCAAGGACCACGACGGTAATTAATTTCCACTTATCATTTTTTCTAAATATACCTTGATGGTTGTCCTTATAATGTTTTTTGTTTAAACGACAGAGAATGTTGTACTTGAGGAACTTACCACCAGAGAGGAAGACAGGGCAACAGTCCCAACGGTGACAACTAGTGCACTAGGTAAATAATCTCATTGAATTTTTTTTTTATTAATATTACCAAACTATTTCAATGATATTTAAAAAATGACAATTAAAATTTAATATTATATGTTTTTGTAGGTGATGCCCCGTCACTGGATGAGACCAGACATCATGACTATGCAACTAGGTCAGCAGTGCGGGAAAGACACGAAGCAGGAGTACAGCACGATGATGTTGATGATGTAGTTAGGAGCTTTAGAAGTAGGAAGAAGAAAAAGAAAGTTTGATAATGTAAAATATTGTATTATTATAAGACAAATGTTACCATACTTGAAACGTTTTTTGCGTTATATAAAAAACTCATTTATCTTACTATTTTTATGTCAAGCACTAATTTCAATGTTTCCTTGCGTACTTTTTGTTGCATTGTTTTTTTATTAGTTATTGAATATTTTTTTTCTGCTCATGAAAGTAAAAAATGAAATATAGATTGGTTATTGGGGAATTGAGAGTGATGTGAGGGGGGGGGGGGAGGGGCCATAAGAGCTTCCACCTTCACATGGTTGGCCCTGTTTAGTAGAGAATAATTTATTGGAGCGATTTAATCTTGGAGCAAACCTCCCTCGATCCAATCTAGCAACAAAAAAGTCGTTGTTGACGTAGTTGCTACTCTTTCAGATCGTGGGATGCTTGTTCCAAGTTTAGGCGACTCCAATAATTTTTTCTTGAAATGAAGAGGAGCTTATTCAGGTATGTTTTGACATTTTCAACATATGTTCTAACATTATCATAAGAATGCATCTTAGAGTAAAAAATACTACATCCAATACTTTTATTTATTGTATAGATAATTATGGATTTTGAATGACTTGGGAGCGCAGGTACAAATCCTCTTGCATCGTGAGCAATACAACTTGTCAACCAGGGTCATGTCTAGGATATTTTTTCTTGTGTGCTTGACCAGGTTCATAGTGTCACATTTTGTAAGTTCCTTTACAGTTCATAATTCAATATTAAGCTTGTTCATGATTATTATCTGGTTTTTTGTATGTGTTTTTTCATCTATTTGATTGTAAGAAACTCTGCATGTTTCCTGTTGTTCACTATGATTTCTCCATTTACCACTCCCAGGATGAATCTGACTTTATTGTCCAATTTCATCAAATCAAGCTGAAGGTTGTCCAATTGGAATTTCTTTCTCTTTTCATAGAATTCAAGATGGATATGATAGAAGTGCTCCAAAACTTGCTTAGGGGTCTCATATTTATGATTGATTCCCTTTGAGCCAAAAAGATGCATGTTACTTGTACTGATTGTAGTATTCAGTTTGAATTTCCTTAAAAGGCCCTCTTGAAGTGAAATCTTCATATTCTCTTCAGACAATGACACTTCTAAATGGACCCTGGTATTAGTATTGTATTCCTTATAGTCCCTTATGAATGGTTCTTTAATCTTATCATTCCCAGTCATCAATGCTTCCAGAAATTCCTTGTAATCCTGAGTCCACTTGCAAACAGGAAACTCTATAATTATTAATGTTGTCTCATTAATTTCCTCTATGATGCCACTAATCATGTAAGACACACAATTATCCTTTATAGTTGTTCGTTCAATTGTACCCTTAAAACCCTTGTACCAAGGTGCTAAGCCAATGGTCTATTGTCCAGTGCTCTGGGATGTTGAAATGTCCCTTAATCCTAGGCCAATCAATATATCATAATAAAGTGATAAAAAATATACATATCATAGTATAGGCTCAGATCATATCCAGATCCATAAGCTTGTATATTTTATATGAGGGTAGTGTTTCCTTAATCTACATTATCTCATATTGGTCTTTTATAAAAATTACGTTTCAGTGTTACTATAGTGTATACTACAATGTCCATATTCATCATACAGGTTAAGGATAGAGTAATAGCATACAATATTCTACCTAATAAATCATCTTGTATTTCAATAGCTAATGTGGACATAGGTGTAATGTAAGCTCAATACTGAGATATTCTTGTTCTTGTTCTAGCTCGATATCATTGAATACGCTCTTTCCAGCTTTGATTAGTGAAAAGAGTTGGATTAGCTTAAGCTGAGTAATGTATTCACCCTTATCTCTCTTCTATGATTCCCATGTATTAGTTACAATGATAACAGTTATATGGAACTAAAAGCATATTGGTATATATAAGATACCGTATCGTACCTATGATGCCCATCTTAAGCTTAGTAACTATCATTATATCACCTTACTTAAGCTAGTAGTAAGCTCTATTGAATCTATAAGCTTATTGATTTCACTATGCTATTAGTACTAATGAATCAAGTCCATTGAATCAGTGACCAAGCTTTTCTTGATGTAACTACACGTAATGGAATAACACATATTCGTATAAACATGATATCCTTAATACAGGTCTTAGATTACAGTGTCCAGGAACTCTATATTCAAGCTAAGCTCCTTGTTATGACAATGATCTTTGTTTCCCTATTCATTTCATACCTTATTAACACTGATCGGAATCATAGTAATAAGTACATAGCCTTACTAGCTCTATGCCAACATGTGTATCTTATAAAACTTAAGTAGAAACACAGTTTGATTGCTAATTTTTATATAATAGTTGATATTGTATGATTGGATAAGCTTAGCATTGATATGAGTGTACCATTACACAAGCCATAGTGAAATGCTCCCTTTTGCCTTCGTTCGGTCGGGCGCGTCGTGTCGTTTCGTTTGAGGGCGCCCGCCCAAACCTATTCGGGTCGGGTCGTTTCGGTTGAGGGTGCCCGCCCAAACGCATTCAGGCATGGTTCTTAGAGCCACCCAACTAGTAAAATTGAATAGATGTCTTGTTGCTACATATGCACATATTGACAGTAAAGAGAGATTTCAGTTCATGAACATGTGGTGTGGGAACAAAACCTATGTAATCCTTATGTGTGGGGTTAATTAACCCTATGCTACAATGTTTACTGTTTTCATATCAGATTGTGTGGGGGTAGATAACTCGTATCCATATCACATAGGCCCCATTCACTTATGAAGGTTCCCCAAACTTTGCCCCCAATTTGGTTGATCTTGCTCAGCTTGAAAATTTTGAATTTTCATTGATGATTGATTTTCCTCTCGCTCGAATGAAAAAGAAAGATTAATTTCATCTTTTTCCTCCATAATTTCCACATTCGACATCTATTGTAGCTATTCATCTATGCTCATATGGGATCACCACAAATTGTACAATTTTATTTTGAAATGGATTCTTGATGTTGATCTCGACGAGATTTTTCCTCAAAAAACATATCCTGGTTGTAAGCATGGTTGTGGTATGTTGATATTCAGATGAAAAATACAACTTGTATCCCTTGATATGCTAGGGATTACCTTGATATTAATGGTGGTGTATTCATACTCCTTCTGAATATCCAATAAAGGGTAAAGGAAATTGACTAATATGTTTTCAAGTTTTATCTTATCCATCTCTAGGGCAAGTTGCTTTTTGGCTAACTCCACTGCTTTTGATCTCAATTTTCCCAATTGCCTCCTTCTCTCATATGATACCTGAGCCTTTGCCTTTCTCTTCCCTTCTAATTCTGTAATAGTGTCATAGTGATGCCAGCCAACTTCTTTGGAAATCCTTCCTAGCAGACAATACTTGTGACCTGGTTGAAGCCTCAACACTTTCAGAGAATGACCATTCTCTTCTTCCAGTCATATGGTGGGGGAACCCCTTAAAAATCCCTTAGCCTAGAAAGTGTTGCAGCACCACGCTTGGTTTTGTGTGGAATCATTCCTCTAATTTTCTAGTAGTCAAATCCTTCTCTTACTTTATTTTCATTTGCCCATACCTAACCAATGAGAGCACAAGAACACATATTTCTATCAAAGCACCTATAACTTCTCTTACTTTATTGTCATTTTCCCATAACTAACCAATGAGAACACAAGAACACCTATTTATATAAAAGCACCTATAATAATTTTGTGGGTTTCACTAATATCCCATTAGTTAGTGTGTGCACAGTATCCTAGATCCTAAAGTGATTCCCGTATAATGATAATCCACTAGGTGTATTTGTTCTTAAAAAAATATGCATGGATAGATGTCCCATTTATGGCCAAGTTCCACCAAAATGGTTCCGCCTACCTACCTAGTAACTACATTACATTTATTTCATGACAAGACTACCCTACAACCCACCAAATTTCTATCATATCCTTGAAGTCAGGAACAATTTTTTGTTCAAGATATAGCTAAGTTGGAACAAACTTAGCTCTAGAGCTTAGGATATTTTTCCACCTCTAATGTTTATAAACCAATAGATATAAAATTTCTAAAGCATGTGGGAGCCCTTTAAGTATCACCTTTCCTATATTGACTTCGTCTTAAAAATCATGGAAAATGTCCATAGATGAGTTATCCTTACAAAACCAAAAATTTCATTGAAAATAATAATTCATACCATAACATTACTACTTCCATTTTAACCACATAAAACTTATTTTTAAGTTATCATAATTCATCTTTAATATCACATAATTAGATTAAAAAATCAACCAAAATCTCTAGTTTATGAAATAAAAATTCATCAATTTTATATAATTAATAATTTAAATAAATGTCTTAGATCTAGTCTCATTAATAACTATTTATAATAAAAAATACCACTTATTTACCCAAACCCCTTATTAACCCCAAGAAAAGTCTCACACATTTTATTTAATGGAATTTGAGTGGCCTTAAAAAACACACGTATTTCATTTCAAAATGTCAAAAATTTTCAAATATCAAAAGTTTTAATTTCTCTCGTTCATTTCCCTCTTCAAAATGTCAAAAAATTTCAAATATCAAAAGTTTTAATTTCCCTCGTTCATTTCCCTCCTGTTGCATGGTTTGTCCAGGGAAAGAGGGAAGATGCGGCCATACTGTCACGGGTTTTTGAGGAAGGATGCAGCCATACTATTTTAGGTTTGGAGGAAGGATGCTGCCATACTGTCGCAAGTTTGGAGGAAGGATGCGGTAAGTAAAGAAATTGATCCCGAGTGCCTGTTGCAGGTCTGCTCTGATACATTTGGTTGAGGTCCGGTGATTTATTTCCTTCTACAGAAAGAATCTTCTCTGATACATCGGATCCCGATTTCCTTTGGTCCGATGTTCAACAACAATTATCATAATAGCCTTATGCCTTGTATACATACATCAATACCTACCTCGCGGATTCAAAGGCCCTTCATTTAGCCCCAAGCAGTGGGATTTGGAGAAGTAAAAGTCAAGTAAAAGTGGTGAACTCTGAAGAACATGCCGTCAAATTCCATGAACAAGGTAATCCATGTGTTCATTCAATAGTCCCACTGAAAGATTTATTTTTGTAATGGATTTCCCTAAATATGCAGTGCTTTTCGTTAATTTTATGTGTTTATCCAATGATAATGCAATGCCCTTTAGGTTTCTTTGGTTTTGATAATGCAAGCCACCTTCTCCAAGTTTCTTCAATAGTTGATCCTTCCCACTGTCCTAGGTAGCCTACAGTCGCTCGGCATACTTCCCAGATTCGTTTGATGAAAGGGCATTCCTGGAAAACGTGAATGATCATTTCCTCACTATTATTGTACAAGGGGAATCAACTAGGCCCAATCACATACCTTCTTTGAAGCACATCTAAGGTTGAGATCTTTCTTTCGGCACCACATAAGAAGTTTTTCCTTGGCTGGGCACTTAGATTTCCAAAGAATTTTCCTGCACCACTTTAACTCTTCAGGGACTCGAACTGTAATCACTGTGATGTATCCAAGCTTGGGGACATATTCACCAAAAGGAGAGGAACTCCAGAGAAGCTTTTCCTCTCCGTTAGATAATCAAATTTGATGAGAATTCAGAGCATTTACATATGCATTCCATGATTCATGAAAAGCTGCTTCTAATCCTAGCTCCCCAGCATTCATCCATCTGTGTCTCCAATTGGTAGTTTTGGTCGGGTTGTCGATGTGTGCAATTCTGAACCTAGTGTTGTGCTTTTGTTTAGTATATTAGTTATAAATCTACAAGGAATTAATTTCCAGGTGCTAGGTTTAGAATTTAACACAAACAACAACACCCATATACTGGAAAACAACCCTGCAATGCTAGTATCTGTTAATATTCATTCCTTTCCTTTGTGTTCATCCAAAACTTAGGTGAAAAGAGATTTTGTTGCTCAATATTCACAATCAAACCTGATTTCATGTCATCCATACATAACTTGTTGTGCATCAAAATATGGATATATTCATGTTATAACAACTGGTAATATTGTATTTGAATTCTCGTTCATACTGTTGTCTCTGTCAACAGCACTTAGTGTTTACAACACCTGTTTTACATTATGTATTTTCCAAACAGTACCACTCTAGGCACAAAAACTAGGCAACATTTAGCCTTAAAGGCATCGTCCCTGTCACATGCAAATTAGGCTTAGGAGCGGTGCCTTCTTTGCTGGATTTAGCACAAAGAATCCTCCTTCTGTGAGAGTAATTCAAATTAATCCCATGAACATTTCCCCTCTCTGTAAGAAAATTAGTCACAAAGAAGCTCACTTACAGTTCACTCTTTGCAAAAAATAACAACGACATACAATTGGTCATTTGTATTCATAACTTGCCAAGGAACTTATCCTTGAGAAGGCCATCAATTAGCATTGTCCACATCCCTTCGTCAGGGTTATGTCCACTTTGCAATGCATTTTCAAACAACCTTTCTGCTTCTTGCACCTTGCCTTCTTTACAAAGTCCAGGGATCACAGAATTGTACAAAGATAGTTGTGGGTCATAACCATTTTCAACCATTCTATCCAAAAGCTCCAGAAAATAGACCCAATTTCCCTGTTTACAATGCCCATTAATAAGAGCTATATAAATTTCTTCATTGGGACAGAGTCCTCTCTCTAACATACTTTTTATCAGCTGGTCTGCCTCAAGGAGTCTGCCTGATTTGCATAATCCTGCAATTAAGGCACTATAAGTATCTATAGTAGGCTGACAATGCTTCTCCATAATTTTTTCAAGAATATTAAATGAAAGAACACTGTTTATTTCAAGTGGCATTCCATCCAGGTCATGAATTTCATCCAAGTTATCAGGATCTAAACTACCTACTGCATCCGCATCAAGAATCAAGTGTTCTTTTTGTATCTTTTTTTCTTGAACTATACCATTCATAAGCTCACAATAAGTTCGATAATTAGGTTGGAATCCTTCATTTATCATCTTACTTAATAGATCAAAAGCATGATCCACCCTGCCTGATTTGATGTTGCCATCAATCAATGATGTGTATGTTACTTGGTTAGGCTATAAGCCTTTCTCGTTCATTTTATCAATGAACATTTCAGCCTCTTCCAGTTTGCCTTCCCTACAAAGTCCATAGATCAGTGCACTATAAGTGTATGCATTTGGAGAACAGCCCTGCTTCACCATTTTCTCTAATAATTTATATGCAAGATCAATGGCACCGACTCTACATGGTCCATCAACAAGTGTGGTATAAGTCACCAGGGAGGGAGCTAACACTTCCCCTAACATCTTACCAAAGACATTATCTACCTCAAGCACCTTGTTTTCTTTGCAGGCTTGAGTTCTGTTTTTTTATTTGGTCTTCTGTCTAAAAATTTGAAGGTCAGTGCTACAATGTGGGTGTTTTGGTTTCTAGGATGATTCCTTCCCATGCTAGAGCAGGGATATCCTTGGATTTTCCATCAAAGTTAGACTTGGGGCAATATCCATGTTTGTATAATTGGGTAAGATAGCCTATGAATTGAAGTTTATGTGAGAAATATATTCTTGTCTAAATTTTCCCTTTGTAAACAATATCTATACCTATATTACAAGATAAGGAGAGAGCAGGCTTGCAGAAGGGGCAATTTGATGTCGTGATGGCTCTCTCCTTTTGTTTTTTTGTTTACAATTTATGCTTAAAATTGCTCTAATTTTGAAGATCTTCAACCCATTGATTTTGATTTAGACTTTTATAATAGTTTTAGGGTAACAGTGACTTTCGAAGAAATTTTAAGTGTTGTCTTGAAAAAATGGGCCTCTTTGCAAACTGACTTTTTAAAACGTCGGAATATTTGAATGGAAATGTGATAACTGCAACTGTCATCAAAGTTTAGCTAGATATCTAGTGGTGATTGTCAAATTCCAAGCCTTCCTTTTGATATGAATTTTAAATTAGCATGGGCTATCAAGTCAATTCATCTTGCAGCCATCCATTTTTTATCTGCATAACATGAGCCTTTATGGACCTTCTTGTCTTGTGCGTTTAAAATTTCTTATTTCATCCCAGTTCCTGAGTTCTAATCACATTTCAAAATGGTGTTTCAACCTTTCCATATTTCAATGTATCATATGTGGGCTTATTTGTTAGTGAAAATAATTTATATTTTTATTGACCAAAGATATGTCATAGCTGAGAACCCCTACTTTTTCTACTTTGAGTAACCAGAAAATCATGATTATGCACTGCCAAAGAGGCATACCATTGTCAAATTCCATCCTTGAGAAGGCAAAATGAACATATAAGAAATTTGAATAGATCAACTTTGAAGGAATATTTATCTATATCTATATATCTATAAATAATATAAATAACATTGGGAAGCAACTGTTAGGAACATAGATGAAACAATTTGTAATCAACAATTAATCAATGAGGGCCTTGAAAAGATTCAATCTGCAATAATCAGGAAATAATAGGGAAAAAATGGCCAATCTTGGCACGCCAGTAATGTTAAACTAAATAATTAAGATTATTTCGAAATAATAATTTTGTTAATTGAATTGGGATTGATTTGATTAATTTGAGATTATTCCATATATGGTTTGTAACATTTAAACCAATTGCTTGTGACTATCCCCATGGAAACTCATAATTGCTACATTGATCAAGATGGTCTCAAGATCTGACAATATTTTACATGGTTTTGAATGCAGATATATTTGGGAAAGTTTCAAATGAGTGGGAGAATGTTGAAATTGGTGTTTTTGTATGTGGTCCTGGAAGTTTAGAGACAAGCATAGCAAAGGAATGCAAGTCATACAACTTAAGAAACTTGGGAAACTCGAGAAATAGAGCTGTGTTTCATTTCAACAGTCATAGCTTTGATCTGTAATGAACTAATTATAGAGATATAACTATCACATAATGGCTCATTGTATTATGTTTACATAGGTTTCATATGCAAGTCTATAGCTGCCTTGCTATTAGTTTGGCCTATTTCATGAATTGACATGATTATGTAAGGCTCAATAAGGCCAAAATTGCCTCACGGGACCTATACAAGTTAAAATCTATATGACGTAATTATTGATATGTAAATTAATATCTTTTCATATGAATTTTATAACTTTCCCAAAGGTTATTTGACAGTCTACAATAAATTACACAGACAATGACCCTAATGATTTATTAATCTATTTCTGTAATATTAATCTGTTTCAGTTATAATCTATTAGGAGTTTAATATTTAGGAAAGCCCAGTGGAAGAAAAAATGTATGTGGCATTGTCTCCAAATGGTATCCTTTTTCAAAGGTGATGTATTCAACATGATTTTCTGATAGGTGGACAATGACAAGGTGTATCTTGGGCTTATTGCTTGTTATCTAAAAGCTTGTATGCGTCTATGTTATAAAAAAATATTTGCTTTTGTGCATGTTTCACTACAGAATAATGATGAGGATGGATCTTTTAGGGACTTCAATAAGAATGGAAAAAGGAAACTAGTCTTCTTGAATTCTAAATAATTTCAGGCTCTCCCCTGCAAAGCTTGTTTGACCAAGAGTGACCTTTCCGTGGGTCTTTGCCTCTCCTTTCCAAAGGCAGAAATAACGAAGCATATTTTTTAGGAAGGTCCTTTTCAGGGTCTTGCTGGGCAGAGGTGCAATCTTAGTTGGCAAACATTCTTCAGGGGCATTTGCATTGGAGTGCATTATTTTTGGGAGATTCCTAATGTGTGATTTGGGATTTGTTGATTGGTATTTTACACTGTTTGTGAGTTTCTGCATCGTGTGTTCTTTGGGGACTCCACTGCAAATGTGTTAAAAAATGAGGTCAGTTCTTTGAAAGAAAATGAATCCTATACTTATAGAAGTATTCAGCAATTATAGAAGTGTTCACTAATTATTTGAAAGCAAATGAATTTGTTGATCATATTTTCCAGATCTATATTTTCTTAAATCTATCATTTTTTACAGTAGGAATTATCATTTGTATAGTTTGTAACAAGAATTTGACACATGCATGGAATTCAAAGAGATAATATAGAGAATGATGTAGGTTCAAAAGTAACATACTAATGCAGCAAAACTACACATTTCTCAATTTGTTGATCCTGTGGGTTATGGGCCCAGGTATATATATCAGAAGCAAAAAAAAAATCAACACATTTGTCATCAATATCGACCAAAACCACCACTGGCCCACCTAAACACATAAGTTGGAACCCAAATAATATTCAATTCGCGCCCATAACTTATCGGGTCTACTTACACACGTTAACACCTGAGAGTTGTTCTCCTCATTTGAACGACAGTCGCAACCTTCCGCCAGATCTGACGGTATTCACATCCAAATAAGCTCGACAATTAAAGGCTCCAAGGAACGTGAAATAAGTGGTTTTAAACCACCACATGTCATCTGCAGGGGTATATCGTGCGGACTCCACAAATTACCGTCCACTCTCATAAGTGGTGCGATGAACCCATCTCTGGTGTTCCCAAACCACCTCACGGTTTCGATGCAACCATTGACTCAAGGTTCCGTCCACTATTTTCCTAGTCACGATTTTTCCCACGCTCGACACATTCAACCTTCTGCCGCTTGACTTGACCCAGAACACTATCCACACGTGGATGCCGAAACACTGAATTTAATCAGAATGTGAGTTCCGCCTTACTTCAACGTCATTTGACTTGATACACATACACAGTGTTCACAGTTCCTAATCCACCATTACCCAAACATCAAACCACTCTATGATATTGCATTAACATTGGATCGCCATCGATCCTCATAGTGATCAATGGTCAATCAACAACTCGTAACACTGAATTTAATTCATAAAACCAAACTTTAAATAAACTATATTCAGGCACGCAAATACACACAACAAATCTTTCAATTATTTACAAAAACAATTACAGTCTAAGGCATCTCAGCCTTAGCCACAATTTCTCCTACGATTACATTGTGTCATCTCATATTCTATATCTCTGTCACACAACACCCTCTCTTATAAAGAATTTTCAAGAGCGTGAATCATCTAAGATCCACAATTTCTCTCCCTCAATATCTCAAACAAACCCCTAAATCTCTCATTATGCATACATGGAAGATTATTAAATCCATCAATTTCATGATTCGTGTTTAACCAATTTTTCCCGCAATTTACAATGGTTGTTCACATTTCCCCTTTCACAACTTCGTATTCCAATTTTAATAGAAATTTGTTCGTATTCTCCCGCATCACATACCCCGAGGCATAAATGAAAGACTTGCTATACAAGCCTGCACATGTTTATCCAGGGATAAATGAAAGGCACACATCACACACATATGCATAGTTTCGCAGGTAAGAATAGAATGTTCCTATGAAATTGAAGCACGACAATAAGACTAGTTCTTTTTATTTTCAAAAAATCTCAAGAGTTGGAGTATTTTTCAATCCATAGTTTTGACATGATGAATCCAATGTGTTCAACATATACACTAGTCATACAATTTTATATGGATTGAAGGAGCAGCATGTCTATTACAATACAATAAATAAATTTTATTGTGCACTTGTTTTACTAGATATAGTATACCCAACTATTATAGTGTGATGATTGTGTGGTAGGTTTGTGAAGAGTTTGAATGTTTAAACTTTGAATGGAATGTTTTGCATATGATTTTTACTAGGTTATATGATCATACGATTAGCAGCAATGCACCGGACCTCCAAAGAACCCAAGGGCAACCAAGTGGGCATAAGCCAAGGACGACAAAGATCAGCTATGTCAGGGATAGGGTCTGTATCAAAAAGTAAAGTAAGCAAGGTATCAAAGTTAAGCAAGTCCACTTATGTAATTCATAGAGGGAGAAAAAACTTGAAAGAGGATTTCATTTAAATCAACGATTCATTCTTCTCCTTCTTTCTCTATTATCTACACAATTATGTTTTGTGTCTTGATCATTTTATATTTTTGAGTTGACAAAGATGGTGATTTGAAAAGAGCTTGAAGCACTCTTAAAAACATTCATTAGGCCCGATATATTAGAGCTACTAAACGAAAAGAATGTAGGGTCCATCACCTTCAAATTCTAAATGACAACGACAAATGTTATAACCATAGTTATCATCATCCGTAAAAAGAATCAACATCCAAAAATAGGAGGTCGAGGGTAGTGTCATATTTTTATCAAAGCACTGGAAGGCTGCAAGCTTTTTGAGATGTCGAAAAAGAGACCTCTTTTTTTAATATTTTTACCATTTACGTCGTAGACGTTATGTTCTCGTAAACGTCGAAGTGCGACACCCTACATTTCTAATCGGTCTTGCGATGTTTGGCATGAAACGTCAGAAATGCGACGGTGCCAACATATTCGTCGGTCTTGCGACGTTTGGCACCAAATGTCAGAAATGATACATTGTTTACATTTTTGTCGATCTTGCGACGTTTGGCACAAAACGTCGAAAATGCGATGGTGCTAACATTTTCATCGTTCTTGCGATGTTTGGCACATAACGTTGGAATTGCGATGTTTTTAAAAAAAAATTATATGCATTGGACATGCGATAGTTTGGTATCGTCAGAAGACCGATAGTTGTGGCTCATCGGAAGACCGACGCTTACAAAACATCGGAATAGCGATGATTTGGAGAACATCGGAAGAGCGACGGAAGTCTGGAAATGTTGGAATAAGTGTCGCTCTTCCGACGCTTTATTGAAGTGTCAAACTTGTGACGTAATGGCTAACCACATTTTGCCCCACCTCAAACTGTCACTCTTGCAATGCCTATGTGTCGGAATAGAGAAAAAATGGTCATCGGAAATTGGGCCAAATGTGCTAGTGTGAGTGTACTTCTCCTATTAAGTAAATTACATTACATAATTAATTCAGATCAGAATTATTGAAGCAACTACTGAAGCAACCTACACTAATATTGATTCAAAAACAAGGAAAATAGACAAGGAAATCATTCACACATATGACACCTTTATTTTGGACTAAGTCCATGGAAAAACCCAATCTTTGGAAAACGAATAGTAACAGATCCGAGGATTTTATTTATTATACTAAAGTAGCAATGTTTGAATACATATACTGAATACCCTCGAGGGCTATTCGATTACGGAAGAGAAGTGATGGCGAGGAAGAATATGTGATAAATACCTCACTCAATCGATTGACTCTTGCTGGTTGATCCGAATGAAGGAAACGATCTCTGCGGACATGCTCTGCCGCGTGTATCCGGGGTGCTAGAACTTCCAACCACTGCATCACCCACTTCCAAGCTCAGCCTTAGCCCTCCTCCAATTTTTTTTCCTTTATGGATGTTGAGGAATAGCCTCTCGATGCCACTTTCCAGATCTCAGCCTCTGAAATTGATCCACCAACAAAATTCCAAAAAATTTTCCTTTGCCTCTGCGTTGCTTCTGTGTGAGCTTACACAATCACTTTGTTCGCCGCTTTCCTCGTAAACTTTGGCTAGAGCTAGATCACCTCTACCTATATCCCCGGTCGATAGCTCACGGATCGGGGAAAATGTCTTCCCCTTTGGATGCTATCTCGCTCGCCCTCTAGTCTCTCGGATCTCTAGTTGGAAATTCTCATCAAACCATGCCCCAGAAATTTTGATCTTAGATCAATTCAATGTCTCGGTGTGTTTTTCCAAATGAACCTCAAGCCTTCCTTTATATTCTTCTCATTGACATATCAATGACCCATATTAGGTGTCTAATTGATCTCTAAGATTAAAACATGACTTGACCTTTGTTCTGTAGAAGATTCACACTTTGTTTTATTAATGCCCTTTAATTATTTTATTTCTCTAAGTTTAGACTTAGGGTCCCCATTAAAATAATCAATTATTTCAATAAAACATGAACCAAGTGGAATTTCCACAAATGGTTTCTAGGTTCTTTGGAATACAAGTGTCAGCCTCTCCACCAAATTAGAGACTTAGAGCACTTTTCACGATGCTACAAAAATCAATATTTACAACTTTTCCTTTCTTGATCCTTGTTTTGTTTTTCCTTCATTCGCTTGTTTGCCTTCCTTCTCCTCTTGGTGCTCTTCTCCTCTTTGAGACTAATTCCAAAACTGGACTGAAAAAATCTACCAACTGATGCTCTGAGGTATTTTTATTCTTGATGCCTCTAATTTCTTCATTTTCCTTCAATTTCCTCCTCACATGCAACATGTGACCTTTCTCCTCCCTTTTCTCCTAATTTCTTTTATTTTCATAAATAAAATGTCAATTAATGCCTCATGCATTTTCAAAGTCTTTGTCAATTTCCCCTTAGCCATTAACACATCAAGTGATGCCCACTAGGATATGTTGCCCAACATTCAACTTGGAATAAGTGTCCCTTGATCGTGGTCTTATTTTTCCTTTATTAAATTTATTACATGAAATTTTAACATGGGGTTGTTATAAACCCATCCCCCTTAGGGGAGCACCGTCCTCGGTGTTCTATGAAACCTACAACTAGAAAAACCACTGAAAATAAAAACATACTACCTATGTAGCTTTATAACCCAGCCCATTGCAGTATTTACAATAAAAACTTGCTCAAAAGAAAAACTAACATGACAGTCATGAAAAAATGACAACCATACCGTTTATTGGATCTTTATAACACAACTCATTGTGGTATTTACAATAGAAACCATACATAAATATGTACAAATACAAAAACTCATTTTCCTCCACCGAAAAATAATGAAGGATACATAGCTTGCATTTGATCGACCATCTCCCATGTAGCATCATCAAGACCAAAGTGATTCCACTACACTTTAACTTTCTCGATTACTCAGTTCCAAAGTATCAGATGTTTCCGCTTCGCAATATGCACTGAGGTTCTAGCTGGAATTCTCCTTTTGTTTCCACCTTCTATATCAATCAATAACAGGATCAACATCCTTTACATATATTTTAAGCAATGAAACATGGAAAATATCTTTGAATTTCATTGTTGGAGGTAGTGCAAGTTTGTAGGCCATTGGTTCAATCCTCTCAAGGATCTCAAAATTCCCACAATATTGTTGTGCCAACTTGGCACATGATTCAATCCTCAAGGAGCTCTTCTTGGGGTCGATGCACAAATACACATGTTCCCCAACCTGAAACTCCTTAATTGCCCTGTGCTAGTCTACATAACTCTTCTTCTTGTCCTGTGTTGCCTTTAGATTCTTCTTTATAACCTGCATTTCTTGTTCCATGTCTACCAAAATGTTCGATCCAATAAGTATCATGTTCATTGGATCACTTCAGTTGATGGGAGTATTACAACTCCGACCATACAGTGCCTCAAACGGACTCATCCTCAGTGACTCTCGATAACCATTTCTGTAGGCGAACTTGACCAATGGAAGGTGCTCCTCCCATCTCCTATGTTGATGCATGACATACATCCTTAGAATATCCTCCAGAATCCTATTGACCCTCGATGTTTGTTCATCTATTTGCAATGTACTGAAGCACAACTCTATCCTCAATCCTATAAAAAATTAATTCCAAAGCTTGGAAGTGAACTTGGCATCCCATTCTGACGCAATATTCTTTGGAACACCATGCAATCTCATGATCTCTGTGATGAAGACCTGTGCTACCTCACTAGTTGAATAAGTATTCTTCACTGGATTGAAGTGAGCTACCTTGCTCAACTTTTCGACCACAACCATGATAGAATCATGTTTCCTCGATGTCCTCAAAATACCTGTAATGAAGTCAATGGAAATGATCTCCCATTTCCACTCTGGAATCAAAATAGGTTGAAGCAACCCACCTATATGCTTGCATTTTACTTTGACACTCGTCAATATTCCAAACACCTAGCCACAGGAAACTTTTAACACTTCCTCTTCTTGATTAGTCCAATAGTAGAACTTCTTCATTGTTGTCAACGTCTTTTGATATCCTAGGTGACCTGAATACGACTTGACATGAAACTCTCTCAAGATAAGCTTCTTGAACTCACTATCATCTGACACATAGATTATGTCCCTAAATGTCACCAAGCCATATGTTTTAAGATGATAGTCCATATCCTGTTTGTACCTTGTTGTAACCTGTGCATAAGCTCCATGTACTTATCATCATGTTATCTTGTCTGTAAGATTCGATCATGTAAATTTGTCCCATAAGAACTCATAGCTACCACATGGTTCATATGTGCTCTTCTACTGAGATCATATGCAACTTTATTTTCCTTACCCTTAATATATATGAACTTGAAATCAAACTCACCAAGGGTATTCAACCATCTAGCTTGCCTAAAATTCAGATTCGATTGTTCAAACGGATATCTCAACCCATAGTGATCGCCCATCAACACAAACCTCCTGCCAAGAATATAATGCCTCGACATCTTCAAGGCATTAATGATAGTTTTCAAATCAAGATCATGAGTCATATAGTTATTCTCATGCTCATTTAGTTTTCTGGACTCAAAGCACACCACCTGTCCCTCCTCCATAAGGATTCCACCAATCCCTTTATTGAAAGTATCTATACACACTACAAACTTTTTATCTAGGTCTACAATCTTAATAACTGGAGAATTTGTTAACAATTTCTTCAATCGTTCAAAACTTGTTGAACATTCCTCTGTCCATTCAAAATTCTTACCTTTTCTTTGCAATGATGTAATAGGATATGAAATGTGTGAGAAGTTCCTAATGAACCTTCTGTAATAACCTTCCAATCCCATGAATGATCTGACTTCATGCACATTTCTAGGAGATGCCCATTCCATGATAGCTTTTATCTTTTCTAGATCTACTGTTATGCCTTCCTTGGGAACATGTCTCAAGTAATGTACCTCTATCTAAAAGAAACTTTACTTGTTAAGCTTGGAATACAACTGATGCTCTCTTAGCAATATTAACTATTGAGCCCTAAAAATGTCTTTTCTTTTCACCAAACTCCGCTTCATTCCATCAATCCTTTATCATTTATAGGCCTAAAAGATCAATAAGAATTATTAAAATCACTTTAAGAATACATGCAATGACTAAATTCTTGTACTTTTGTGATTTTGTTGTCTTAATGATTTCTGAGTAGTTTTATCTACGAATGCGATTGATCTCGTAGTCTAGTCATATGTTCCGTAGCTATCTTAGTGTTTAAACACGAGGTTACGGGTGTCATATGAGGGAAAGGACGTATATGGTTAGAATCCAAAAAATCTCCCGCATCATTCGCTTGTCATCCCACGAAGGTCGAGTAGCCGGAAAGTGATTATGCGACGAGACAAGGCTAGCATCCAAGAAGCAAATTTCTATAAGGATAAGGAATCTTGATTTTCCTTCAACAAATCACGAGTCCTCAACGGGGTTTTAGTTTGATTTCTTGATGGTGAGAGAGCTACACCTATGCCTATTTTAACTCAATATCGGTTATGTAATTTCCTATAAAAATAACTCGAGTACAGAACCGAGAAAGAAGTTGATATTTTTAGTTTTCGAATCATGTGACACTGCGATCCGAGCATTTTAATTAAAGAGAGAATAACTTTGATGTTGATATCTGGAGACAAATTGAAGGGAGTTAAAGATTTGTATGCCAATCTGATAGTAGAGGCTCTGTTATTTCGAAGAGGCTTTTTACGTGCTTTCTAGATAAGCTTAACCTTTAATCTGGAAATTTTGTTATATTCCTTACTTAGACAATTCTCTCGTAGTTCATGCTTTTTTGCATTATGTTTTATGTCATTTACTATACGTCGAAGAGATTTTCATAATATGTACGTCAATATTGTCTCATCATCTATTCCGATATATCTCTAATACATGAATGAGATCTAGGCATTTGCGTAGTCACTTCTTGAGTTAATTTCATTTCGAGTTCTATTAGTTAGATTTAGAAGATCCTCATTATTTTATAAGCTATTCTATGTTCTCAAGATTTTCTAACATATCACTATTATATGAACGCAGAATTAGTTATATTATTTTTGAGTTATTGGCATTTTATGTTCTACAATTAGGTAAGCGGGATTCTCATGTTATTACAAACAGTCTTTTTTCTCAAGCTTTGTTCAATTATCTCTAATTCTCCCGAATAAGAATTAATAGTAATATTGTGAGTTGCGGACTAATCGTTTATAGGAGATCCTTGTTACATTAGCCTATATCTCTAATTCATAGAATAGAGATTTAGTTCTAGTGTCATAAGTTATTTTGAGACAGTTAGGATCCTTACTATGTTACGGATAATCTTTTTCTCGAGTTGTTCCAACAAATCTCTAACTAATGAATAAGATTCTCTTAGTAATGTTTTAAGTTCTTGTTTTCTAGGAGATCCTCATCACATGAGAACTAATCCTTTTCTCTAGTTTGTTCCAATATATCTCTAATGTAAACATGAATTGGACTAAGTTTAATGTTATGAGTTACTTTCTTAGCAGATCTTTTCCAATCTATGGATTATAGCATTCTCCGTGTTTTTTTTATCATTCCTAGTTTAGAGTAGATCTTGCAATTAAATTATGTTTTAGTGCATTCAGGTAACATTTCCTTTTCTTCCTCTTTGCTATTAATTTAGTTTTCCCCCCTTAGCATAAAATAACGATTAAAACATAAAACCAAAAACATCGGAAAAACAATAAACACAATTAAGTAGGAAGAGGATACTTAGGGCACATATGGTGCACTTCACTTCAATAGTTTAGCTAGCCCCTAAAGTCGATGATTTATGATACTCACATTTAGAAACACTAAATTGACTGGGAAACATTTTGAGAGCTGCATTTCAGGGGAAGTGTAACTAGGTAGCCTTATTTCCTACACTCCCAAAAACAATGATATGCGTAGAGAAAGAGACTCAAGCGGTAGATTTATAAGAAACGTGACTTGATTCCTAGAACACCACTCGTCCCACCAAGACCAAGAGGCAACTACACCTCAACTCAAACCCACATTCCATACTATACCGATCATAGACTTATAGAAGTCCTAAGATCAAATATTCCATCGTAGAGATGTCCCACTTCATCTGCATCGAAGTTGTCATAGAAGAAGATCCCAAGGACCCCTCTCTGGAGACATAACCTTTTTCACTTCCACGGAGGAGAACACATTCCCGGCCGAAGAATTAGAGATTCCTAGTGAGGAAGAAGATGAAAACCATTTCTACAATATACCTTTGGTAGAAGAACCAGTAGAACAACTAGCTGCTTCAGACTACTCCTTATATCCCTGGAGTTTCGGAGGAATCTACCATGGCGAGGGAAGAAGGGGAGGAGGAGTCTTTAATGGATAACATACACAATTTGGAGGAGGTAGAGGTAGAGGTAGAGGAGAAGGAGGTAGAGGGTGCGTAAGGAGAAGAAGGTAGAGGTGAAGAAGGAGGCGGAGGAAGAGGTAGAAGGAAATTGGAAGCTCTTTTGGGTTCCCTCTATAATAGATGAAGAAAACCAATGCAACTATGAAAAATATTTCACCCTGCTCGTCCCTTCCAAACTTTTATGGACACAAAAAAGTGAAGATCCCGAAACTTTCTTATTTTAGATTTAAAGTCCTATGTAGAACCTATGATTACTTACAAGATGCCCAAAAACTTAAACTATTCCCTTTAAACATTGAAAGGAGCGGCTATTAAAATGGTTTATGAGTATAATCAATAGTTCTGTGGACATGGGAAGAGATATGAAACAAGCATTTCTAGAGAGGTATTTTGGATTATTAGCTATGCCCAATAAACCATAAGGAGGAAGTGTTCAAAATGGTACAAAAAGAGGATGAAAATGTCTGGAAGATTTGTTGGAAAAAAAATTAACTATAACATCAAGAAAGAAAAAAATGGAAAGCTTAGAACAGAATACTTTTGAAATCTCTCTTGTTGAAGACAATTAGGGATGAATGGCTAGATATCCTTAATATGATGGGAAAAGGGGATATATCTTAGCTCACATTACACCGAAATAGCTGAATTATGTATCAACCTTTCAAGAGGGAGAAATCTAAAACTCTAAAAAGGACCAAGAGACACTCGCTCTTACAAGGGCAAGTAAGTCGCGCACGGAACAAAGGTAAATAGGGTAGAAATAGGAAATATGCTTGATGAATTCAAATCCGACGATTTTAGGGGAGTCTTAGTGAACAAATAGACACCCTTAAATTACAGTAAAACAAGCAAAAAGTTGAATATGATGCCTTAGCAATATTTTGTCTCAAATGTAGAAAGAAGCATGCCTTGAGAGAGTGCCCTTTGGATGCAAAAATAGTAGAGAATTGTGCAATTTGTTTAGAAAAACATGAGACCTAAGAGTTGTCCTTCACTTCCCTAGTCTTATTGTTGTCTTTCAACAATAAACCCCTACAAATTCCACGGAGATCTCTAAATTTTATCTCTAGGAGACTCCTAAGCGGGGACCTCAAGCACAAGGATTCAATGATCAAATGTATAATCAACCCCCACCAAATTGGAACTCTTGGCAGCAACCTTGGCCTCAATTCCAAAATCAATCTCAAACATGGGCACAAGAGCACAAAATCCCTATTGAAGATACCCCCGGTAGTATCAATATCCACCATCCTATCCACCATATCCAAATTTCCCTCTTCAACAAAAATCCTCAACAAAACCTTCAACAAAGTCCACAACATCAAAATCCACCACTTCCTATTACACCATTTCTTAGAAATACAAATCAGCTTACATGCCCAACCTATACCAAACCCCAACAATAAAAATCCCTCAGAACCTACATACATGATGATGAAGGTCAGATTATTCCCAACCTATTTGATCTACTCCTTTAGACTTTAATGAGTGTTCAACTTAGACTGCAGAAGAATACTTGAAAAAGAAGAAACCTTTTGTAATCATACAAAGGGCAAAAGCAACTTTGAGGAAGATTACTCTCATCTAGGAGGTAAATAAAGAATCGTCAAGAGAACACATATTTTCAAGACCCAAATGTTGAAAAATCAGCAAAACAAAAAAGAACCAATAATTTCTAACTCCTATATTAGAGCGACACTATCAACATCACCTCATACACTCTTTCTAGAAAGATTACAAATTGATAAGGGTGTAGAGAAACAAATTATGGTGCCTAATTATGATTTCCTAGATGAGCCTTCAAGGAATAAGTTTAGTATTAAGATCCCATATTATTACGAGCTATGCAAGGAAATTCCAATCTTAGCAAAGACAATAAATAGAGTTGAGCATGAAGGAAAAAATAGAAAAAAGAATAAAAAGAGACAAAGAAAATTCAACTAGCGGGAAAAATAACAGGAGCTTTATCACTGATGGGTAAGATTTCTATTACAAAGTATCTAGACCCGGAAATCGAGTTGTTAAAATACACACATCAATGGAGCTGAGATCCAAAAACACACTCATTGATTTGAGGCAGCTAATTAATATCATGCAGGTAGACAAATCATGGATAAACTAAAACTTCCTAATCTTCTTTTTACACCCACATTATTATAATTAGAAGATAGATACTGTGATTAAACTTGATGAGGTAATAGAAGGAATTCCAAATGTCCTTAGATTCTCTACTGGAGTATCCCGTGGATTTTATGATCTTAACTCTAAAAAATAATCTAGGAGGACATCCTATTATACTAGGAAGACCTTGGTTAGCTACATTTGCAGTGCCTTCATTAGGCTGTAGATACCGTGATATGTACTATCTTTGATGGTAGTTCAATCAAAGAAATTTACCTTGTATCCTCCAGCAAGAACAATTATAGAGTTAGATGATACTCAATGGATTGAGGATGAAGAAGACATACAACCTCTCTTCACTATTTCGAGAAACTAGTGAAGATATGCACGATTCTAAATACCTTAGACAAAATTTTGAATCATCTTCGAGAATACGTAAACATGAACAATTTCGGAAGAATCCAACATTGAGTTCTTATCATCAAGACAAATGTCTCAAAACTCCATGGATAAATTTCGTGCAACTCTACAATTGAAAATACTTCCGAGGCAAAACCATAAACATAACACTAAGAACCTAGAGAAATTTCAACAAGAAAAAAGCTATGTACATTGAAATATTACAGAGACAGTTATTCCCACGCATACGCATGGGAGTACTAACGATATGAAAGGGATAAACCCTAAGACTATGCACTCATCACATCTACATAGAGGAAAAAGTAGGTACCAATCGAGACAACCTCGCAGAAAGGATGAATCCAAACCTTAGGGAGATTGTTAAAGAAGAATTGCGAGAAATTGTTAGAGGAAATGTCAACTTTATTTATCTCATTTCGGATAGTCAATGGGTTTCTCCTTTGTAATTGTACCAAAGAAAAATGGTAAATGGAGGGTATGTATTGACTACTCTGAATTAAACAAAGTCACTCTGTAAAGATCATTTTCCCCTACCTTTCATAGATTAGATGTTAGACACATTGAAGTTTCGAGAAAAAGTACTTTTCATTTTTAGATGAGTTCGGTGGTTATAATCAAATTCAAGTAGCACTTGAATATCAAGACAAAACCACATTTACGTACGTCCTTGGGGTACCTATACCTACGAGTATTGCCATTTGGACTATGCAATGCACACGCAACATTTCAAATGGCGATGATTAGGGGATCTTTTCGGATCTAATACATGATTGTGTAGAGGTATATATGGATGACTTCATAGTCTATGGAAACACATTTGAAGAAGCCTTATGCAAACTTGGAAAAGTTTTAAAGAGATGTAAAGACAGCAAATCTTTCATTAGAGTCATGAGAAGTGTTTCATGATGTTTCTTTCGAAGGGATTGTCCCTAGTGGCATCACATTTTTCAGAGATGTGGATCAAAGTTGATGTAGTCAAAATTTGAAGTCATCTCCTAACTTATCGATGCCAAGTTGTCAAAAAGATGTTAGGGAGTTTTCTGGGATTTACGGATATTACAGACATATATAGAAAACTTCACTCAAGATAGCATCTCCACTTTTCAAACTACTTACCAAGAACTCGTGAATTCAAGTGAGAACTCCGTCGCGCGGTTAGCCTTTGAGACCACTGAAAACAAAATCTACGCGAAGCACCCAATTTTGAGGGGGACCTAGCTTGGAAATTACATTTTCATATTTCAACGGATACCTCGTATACAACTTTAAGAGTTGTATTGGGAATAGACCGATTCTTCTTATGCCATCATACGCTATACAAGTAAAAATTTGACTCCCTTCGGAGTTAAATTATCACTGTGATTTCGAAAAAAGAGTTCTTAGATGTTGTTCATGCCATAAATAAATTCGAGACACTATATAACAAAGGGCTATACGAAACTTTTTTTCACATGTAGATCAATCTTCAATTAAATATTTAATGAACAAATTAGTTACTAATGCAGCGTAGTCATAAGATGGTTATTAACTTTTACGGGGAATTTAACATCACCATTCTAGATAGTATTAGAAAACAAAATACGATGTTTGATTTCCTATCTAGACCTCCAGACGATTAAAGACAATACTCTAGTTGAAGATCAGATTACCCTGATGAATATCTTTTTTTTGCAATTTCTACTCAAACTCCTTGGTTTGTGCGACATTGCCAATTATCTAGTTTCGGGGAAATTTCCTTCAATTCATAGAATGCAGAGAGATAAAAGAAATATTATCTATGACGGTGAAAGAAAAATATTCATGGTTTCTAGTTTGAGTTATACAAAAATCGGTCCGGACTTTATTATTAGGAAATGTGTTCGAGAAGACGAGATGCCCGAGATTCTCAAGGCATGTCATGATGAACCTTGTGTGAGACGCTTCGGGCGATAAAAGGGACAACCTTATAAGATCCATTTCAGTCTAGGGAGTAGTATTGGCCATCCCTCTTTACAGCATGCTAGTAGTATGTCAAAAGCGTGTGCAGATGCCAAAGGGTAGGGAAACTTTCTCCTTCGGTGTGAGATGCCATTGCAAAGACCTCGAGGTACATATTGAACCTTTTGAGAAATGGGCTTTAGATTTTGTAGGACCTATTAGTCCTCCATCAAGATAAAAGAAATATATATTATTTTTCACTTATTATGTTACCAAATGGGTAGAGGCCAAGCCATTACTGCCTACTTAGAAGCATCTCGTAGTTAATGAGGATATTTTTACTCGTTTTGGTGTCCCAAGAGAAATTGTTACATATCAAAGAGCTCAATTCACATCGAAGTTGGTGGAACAAATGGTAGAGAAGTACAAAATCAGGACTACGAGAAAATCCAGACTCCCTACCATCCACAGCAAAATGGCCAAGTGGAATCTACCAATAAGGCTTGTTGAAGGGATCTGGAACAAAGACGCTGCTCATTTACGTAGAGAGGAGATTGGGCACAAGCTTCCCCGAAGCCTTGTGGAGGCCTACATGACTACATGGAGAAACACAACAGTTCATACCCCTTATGAAATGGCTATTAATGGAAAACAAGTCTTGTTTCCCATAGAATTTTAGTTTTCAAACTTTCAAAAATGGCGGGTTCGGTTAGGAATTGATCTATACGGAGAGCACAAAAAGCACTTTATATTGGAGCATATTAATGAATTGGATGAGATCGGACAATATGCAGGTCCGGAAAACAAGTATAGTCCAACAATAAAAACACTAGATGGCACCCGAGTAAGTACATATAAGAGGAAAGAAATTTAAAGAAGATGATTGGGCTCTCTGTTTGATTCAAAGTTCAAAGATTTCCAAGGTAAATTGCCCAAACTCATTGTTGAGCCTATGAAATTGTGAAAATATTTGACAATGGAGCAATAAAAATCAAGACAATAGATGAGAAAATAAGGTGACTTTTCTTGTAATGGCTCATAGATCGAGGAGATGCCCATCATAAGCTACACTTTCAAGAGAAGATATTTGTCAAGAAATTCCAAGATAGTCAAAGGTTGATGTGAAATTAATGAAGAAGAATCCTTCTTCTTCATTAACTTAATTGCTATTTCTACGTAATCGGGATACCAAGCAGAGTATAAACATGAAAAGCTAATGCATTGATTAGAAATTCGTTTATATAGAAAAGATAAGGTGAAAAATCAGAAGTCTTTCCGACACTTTAGATTTTCAAAATTGTTCTTTCTGGGACTCAAGTATCATAAAATAATAAGTTGCAGGCTCACTTTTCATATTTCATTCCACTGCCACATCAGTGATCCATTTCATTCCATGAATATTTCACTTCATTCATACTTCATTCCACTCCATTTCATGATCACATCTCATTTCATTTCATACTCATCTCCATCCATATTTTCATTTCATTTCATTCACATGTCTCAAAGTTTTTACAGTACATTACGCAGCAGCCATCTATTCAAATGACTGAACTTCAAGCCATGCTAGCATCTATTCAAGATCACTGTTCTGCTGACCAATTGATCTGCAAACCTACTTTGGTAACAAAAAGATGAATCAAAGTATTATGGAGTCTAAAAAGATCAATGAAATTTTTTAGATGAAAGACAAAGCATATCAAAGCGACAAAAAAATCAAAAAAAATGGCTAAGGTAAAATGGCAAGTGGTAGAAATTATTTTTGATAGCAAATTATGAAAGATATATATATGGTTCAAGTCATATGTATGTTTCATCAAAGTTATTTTGTTATCTCAAATTGATCAAGTCTACTCATAAAAATCTTTGACGAAATCCCTTTATTCCGTCTCCATATCAAACCATCATTAATTATAAGTTAACGGTTAGTACTTATGAAAGTGACCTATTAGGTCAGCGTCATCGAGCCAAAGAAACATTCATTGATGATTTTGAAAATCTTCATGAGATTTCCCTGCGGTATTTTACTCCATGACAAAACTCTTACAACTCAATCATTCATCTGATTTACTCTTACCATCATTTTACTCATTTCGATATCCACTCAATGCCATTATATTACCTATAGCCAATTCACTATCCGTAACGAAACGAGAGAAGCCATTTTTAAGAGGGAGACAACCCTCTGCTGTAGCCCATTTTCTTCCGCAGTCAGGAGAGTAGAAACGAGAAAGCGATGAATTGAGCGAGGAAAGGAAGCAATGGGACTTATTGTAAGGGTCGTAGCCAATGCGGAACTCAATATCTAGAAGGTTACCCCTCGGGTCAAAGATTTATTGCTGCAGGTTTGGATGAAATATAAAAGTTTATGGAGAAGTTCAATGGATTTCGACAAGGAGTGTCACCAAGTCATTTTCTTCCTGGAATCATTCAATGGGTCGGAGGTCAAATTGGTGATATCAAGTTCATTGTCATCCTGGAGTCATTCAGGTATCGCAAGCAGCAGAGTTGCCAAGGTAAGGGGAACGTTGGTTTAAAAGCAAAGAATTTCACAATGAAGCACAGGGAGACGGATGCTAAAAATACGTAATTGTGTATGGGCATTTCAGGTATTTAAGAAAGGCATTCCTAGTTTAGCCCTTGAAAAATAAATGGAGAAATATGTTGTTGATTCTACAAAAGTTCATAACTTTTGTGAGGGGAGATTTGACACTTTATATGTTTATCACATTAGACTACATAGATGAATTTTCTAGATGAAGAGATAAATATACCTTTCCTACTAATGAGTTTAAAAATGATGGCTTCTAATGTCCGCGAGAAAGTAGGGTTCGCGTTCTTAGAAACTACCTTATATTATCATGGCTTAATTACAATTTTAATCGAGTATCATTTGAAGAAGGTAGAAGATAGTTAGATGAATTTCTTTCTGAGAAATCATTTTTGAAGAATCTAAAGAAACTCATACTGAAGAAAGAGCACACGTAAGGAGAAAGCGGAAGGAGGAAAAGTTGCTGAAAGAAAAACCGACATATCCTTTACACAAAGAAGACAATGAGGAAATAATCTCGAAAAATGTGGCCAAAATCAAGAAACAACTCCGAGTAGCTTAGAAAAGGTAACAAGAAAGGATGCTAAAGAGAAAAAATGAGGAGACCCATCTAAGGCTAGAAGAAGTCATATGGCTTAAAAGGCATAATTAAAAGAGACAAAAGTCAAGCAAGTAGGAATCATAGATATTGAAGATGATGAGACACCAATTGTCGAGATCTCCCGAATAATCAGTATGAAGAAGATTTTGATAGAGGAACTCCAGGATGTAGATCCAACCAACAAATGGATATCTATAAGATTATGTTGAATCATTAGAAAGAAGTAGCCTCGGAAAACGAGAGAAAAGAACTCCCGCCATAAGAGCCTCCAATTGAAGTGCTTTGAAAAAAGACAAATATGAATTGGAGATCACCGACATAGGCATATAAAAAATGAAAATGAAATTTTAGTGTTGTGGTAAACACAACCTCCTGACTTTTGACTGTTCACTTCAAATAATAGGAGGACCCTTTCTATAAATTTTTAGCAAACGCCTTTTAGGATTTTTATTTATTTGATTTATCCTAACGCATTGTTAATTTTTTACTTTTTTCTTTTATTCTTGTTTTGATTGATTTGTTAAAATTGATTTTTAATAGCTTCCCATTGATGCTTGTTTTACCTCATTTAATTGACTTTGGTTTGAAAATGGTACCCTTTGAAGTCCCATCATTTATCTGAGTCCGGGTTAAAAATGCTATTTTTATTTTTTTTAATTTTTGGAGTGATCCTGTAGTTTAGAAAATTTCATAACTAAACTAAACATTATTAAAATAAAACCAAAATAAAAAAACTCGATATTTAACATTAAATTTTAAGATTAATTAAATTGATTATTTTATAATAAAAATATAATTAAATTATATAAAAATTAAAACTTATTTAATAAAAATATATATATATATATATATATATAATAAATAAATAAATAAATAAATAAATATATATATATATATATATATATTACATCGCATATCGCAATATCAGATCCATCGCAATTTTTATAACATGCATATTTGAAAAACCCCGATCCAAGGTTTTTGCGATATACATTCAAGGTCGGGGATACTGCGATGTGTTAAAAAGATTTTAATATAAAGTTTTTCACCTACCTTATGCCTCTCGCAGCGACCTCCCACCTCTACTCACCTCACCTCACACTCCACTCACCATATCCCTCCATAATCTCACGTGGATGAATTAATGAGTTTGGATTGATTTCAATGATTTGTTTTATGGGTTTTGGGTTTGGATTGATTTCAATGGTTTGTTTTATGGGTTTTAGGTTTGGATTGATTCCAATGGTTTGTAAATTAAATTTTATAACTTTTTTTATATTATAATAATTATATTATAATTATAATATTTATTATAATTTTGATATAATTTGAATTATAATATTAATCATATTTAAATTAACTTTTTCAAATCATTTGTATATTAATTTAATTTTGTAACTTAATCAATTAATTGGATGAAAAATTAATTAGAATTAATTGTATATATTAGTTAGTTAATAATTAATTTAGAATTAATTATTAGATAATTAAATTCTAATTTAGGATTAGATTTTTAGATTAAAATTCTTGATTTTTAACTTGATGAATAGAGTTTACGATTTATGGCCCCGATTTGACTCATCAACTTTGGAAGCTCATAGAATGAGTTTTACTTGGCCAAATGAGGCCCGGGACGACTCATTGGAAAGATAAAATCAAGGAGAACATTTCGAGGAGAGTTCCCACATAATAGATTTGGTCATTAATTGGGTCAAAAATCATGCGAGAAGATCTAGCTCGAATTTCTAAAACAAAATCAATTCTCTCGATTTATTTTCTTCGCATTTTTCATTTGTCCAAGCCTCTTCTAGTGCAGTCATTCGTTAGCATATATACTTGGCCAATTAAACCATCCCGCATCAATAGAGAGCTTATATTTTATTTTCAATTATTTATTTAAATTAAATTTGGTTGGGTATCAGTATTTAATGCCGTAAATGGTATTTTGATTTTATTCGTTGCATCTTAATTTATTTTTTGATTTATTTTTTCGGCAGAAAGACAAGATGAAGAGATAAGGAGAAAAGATTTCAATCAATAAGAATGTTCTAGCAATTAAATATTGAGATTACGAGCAAATAAAATTGGATTGGGCAGATTTCTCTTCAACAAACTTCTTTCCTCTCAAGAATTCCTTTGCAAATATTATAAATATGCAAGTTTAGGAATGTAATATGGGCGATCTCTTACTCGCAATTATGGAATTCTGAAAAGGACTTTTAATAGGGATTTAGAGTTGTAGGTGGGAGGAGTGGGAATCTCGAATCTGCGAAGATTATTTATGGGGTTTTTCTTTTTACGATTCACGAGTTATGTATAATAAACGGGAGTTTGCACTATTGTAGTTGTGCTTTTGAAAATCGCAAGCTTAAGCATTGTAAAGGACTATTAGAGACCGGAGAGTGAAGAAATGGATTCAATAAATTGGTATTTTAGATACTATTATTTTTAAATGTTGGTTTAATTTTATGATAACGGGAATGGTGTACATATTTACTTACATACTTGTGCACTTTTGTCTAGGTATAGGTAATTTGCTTCTATTTTATGTTGCTATTTATCTCTTCTATTTTATGGGCTGAATTCTTATTTCACGTAGTAACTATTTACTCATAAATGTATCTTTTAATATTGGATGAATAAATAGTGATATGTTGTTTACTTCTTCCGCATATTATTGTTTAATAATTCAAGTTATTGATTAGATATCAATACCATTTTGTGAACTACTTCAAGTGAGTGTTGTTGATTAACAATTATTTTAGTTAAAAGGTATCAATAGGATGTGTTTTGCTATCTATAATGACGAGTTAGATTGAACTATTTCATTACACTCGATATTCATTATAAACATAGACATATTTCAATCCCAATATTTTAAATACTTGCTCTTGGTTGGGTTAGATTTATATCCGCCTAATTGAGATAGGATTAAGATAGTTCATTTTGCTCGTATCTTAGAATAAGTTTGCATTTAGAATAATTTCTACATTCTCTCTTAAGTCCTCTTCCCAAGAGGAAAACTTTAGTAGTGGATTGGATGAGCCCTAAATCGGCTTAAGGATCACTTTCTTGCTTGATCGAGTCAGAAGAATGACCCGATGTCTCTTTTCCATGTGGGTGAATGAAAGTCATATTTTAAAGCCATTGGAGATTGAGAGGAAGGTAACTAGACCTAGTTGAACCTGGCTCGGAACCACCATTCCAAACGGAAAATGAGCTTCTTTAAGGTCACTGGACCGGGATGGTCATCCCCCATGTTGTTGCGATGATTTTCAAGGCTTCAACATTTTGGCGCTAGAAGGAGGGCACTAAAACTTGTTGTATGTTGGAGTCTTTTCAATTTAAACATTTTATTTAATCATGATGGCTCCTCTTAAACTTCCAATGATGGAGTTGTAGCTTATCACATGGACGTGCATCTTCAAATACACTCCACCCGAAGTGGTAAGACTCTGTGCTCTCGGGTAAAATTCAATGGTAAGAGAATTGATTCACGCTTTTAATCATGTCCTTCAATTTATTCAAAATGTTTCAAATTATGATTTTCAAGGAATTGATGAATGCATTTTATGCAGAATTTTACTCTCACATTTGGAAAGCGTGACTTTGCGGCAAGGTGTAGAACTCTTAAACGTTGCCTCGAATTCACGAAATTGAGATCAATTTGTTACAATTTCATTTGTAGATTTGACGTAGCTATAATTATGATCGGGTATGTATGATGAAATTGAATATCTACGAAAAGAAAATGAATACGTTAGAGATTTTAATATTCGATTTCATTTGAATTGTTTAAAATTTAATGTCAAAGATGAACCTATGAAAGAAGAATCACTAGATTGGTTTGAACATACAATTATTCTCTTCCTCCTATTCCCGATCCATATGAAATTAGTTCAAGCTTTGTTCGCAGCTCCCCTTTCTAACATAAATGAGAATTCAAATATGGATGTCCAAATAAATTGTGATGAAGTGGTTTCTAAAAGCTTAGAGAAGAAATATTTCTAATCAAATGCAAGAAGACAACAACAGCGATTTTGGAGAAAGAAGCTCGCATTGGAATCATAAAGTTACATCTCTATTAAATTCAGAAAATCCTAGATTGCAAATGAGCAAGTGCATACATCATTCAAAGTAAATAATAAAATGCACAAGCTCGCTGTACGGAAATTTCTCGAATTTTTCCATGGTGAACAAATGCCGAAATCGAAGCGGCAAAGAAATCCTTCTTCAAGAAAGCATACCATAAATGAATGATATCCGGAATCTGAAATTTGCAATGATCATAATGCACAAGAGTTCTCAAATTGGACATGTAATTGCATTATTTCGGATCTACATTTTTCCCTTTATCCCGATATGTTTTTATGATGGTAAATTTTCCCCATCTTGGTATTAATAATATTTGGGAAATTAAAGAGGATGATTTAAATAAATTACCAATAAATACTTTACCTCAAGATGTAGAGAAATAATAATTGATCATTCTTTTACCATTAATGAACGTAAAATTCTAGTTCCTCCTTGTTTGGATATATTGGATGAGATTGAAGGGAATTCTAAAGAATCTTGTGAAGTCATTTATGATAATTATTTCTAGAGCATAGAAGATGTTGATTTCTATTTTTCTCAAGAGAATTCTCATGATAAAATTCAAATAACATCCGAGAATGAGGAAGTTTCATTTCAATTTAGAAATTATTCAAACTAATCCTCATTCTAAAGCAGCAAATTATCTTCATGATTTCACTATTCGAGATAATATTCCAAATTATGATTCATATAATGATCAAGCTTTCATTCTGATTCATAATCATAATTTTCTTTTTTAATCTCGCATGATTGGAATTCGAAATTACTCGAAATTTCATAATTCAGCCAATCCTTAGCTGAAAAATAAATTATTTCAAAACAATCCCAATTGTAAGTTGTAACATTAGTTGTAACAATAGTGATTTCCATTTTTATTTTTGTTTCCTTACTTATTTTGTATAAAATCAGATTTATTTTTAGATTTTATTTTACATATTTTTGATACATTACGCTAGCATATTGAGCACTTTACTATCAAACATTCAATTGATGCATTGCCCCTGTTGGAAAATTGAAATTTTATATTATAATCAAGAGCATCAAAAGTTATTTCAATTTCAATTTCAATCAATGCTAATGTTTTATCAAAAGCTTCTATCTTTTCAAAGGCAATATCAACAAGAGAATTTATTTTTAGAAATCTGTCAGCAATCTAATTTAATTAATAATTTTTCATTTCATTTGAAATATTTCCATTCATTTTTCATTAATTCATTTGAAAAATATTTGGAAAGTTTTCATTCATGGAAGATTGTCAATAGTTTAACATTTACACATAACACTACATGACTTTCATTTTCGAACTTTTGAATCTAAAAGCTCATATCTACAATCTCGCCTTTTATCTCTTTCTTTGAATATTTCTCAATCCTTAATAGATATCCATCCAGATTTCTATGATCCAATTGGTATTTAATTGGAAAAGAAATTTCAAGAGAAAGAGATTTTCATAGTTGCTAACAATAGCTTAGTGCATTTTTACTTACGTATTTAACTTTCTTAGTTCAATAATATTTCTATTTTTATTACTAACATTTGAATTGTACATACATGCAGGGGATTAAAATGAGAAAATGGTTACACCGGAAATATGACTATACCTAGTTAACTTCATGTATAAGTGGTTAGAATAGGAGTAGAATTAATTTAGTATAGTCTAGTATTTATGTAGTTAATTTATTTTTAATAGTTCTACAAATTAAAAATAAAGGAAGAAATACGGCCCTTCTCTATATCATTTACATTTTTCATTGAAACATTCTCTTCTCATCGGGAACTTTTAAAACGAAATCTATTACGATAATATGCTCTACTTTGCCTATTTTTTGAATAATGTCTTCGATCTAAATTCAATTCGAGGTTGCACTATAGCATCTATTCCATGAGATGTATGGACTGTGTATACTAAATAATATTAATTCTAATTCGAATCATTATTAGTCGAGTCTAACCTTTCGTGGTAATCGTATGAAGTTCATATTATCTTCCTCGACAATATATGCTAAGTGCGACCTTTAGGATGTCCATTTTGCCGTGTGCACACATTCAAATACGTTTTGACATTTTTCCACAATTAGTGGCTTTATTCCATTACGATCTTTAGTTTATTATTTTGATGATGCAATACACGTGCATATTTATTTACTAAAGGCATTATTAAACGATCATTATTATAACAATACATATTTTCTCAAGTTAATCTGGAATGACGATGCAGGTAATAAATTGTTGTTTCAATTCAAAAGGGGAAGACTATTTTCATATTTATTTCGGTGTAAATTTTGTATTTTCACGAACATAAATAAGAAGATTTTATTTCTAGGATGATTACTCACTCCGATTTAGAATAAATGATGAGATGATTTTGGACAAAGGGAAAATTTTTGATAAATCGAAGAAAAAATTTGAATATTCATGAGGTGTAAAAACTAAAGAGAATTTCCTTCCGTGTACGCATTCATAAGTTCATCTCTCATCTATTATTAGTTTCTCTTTCTTTTCTTAGTTTATTTTTTATTTTTATTTTGTTTTATTTGCGTGTTTTCATTTTTTTTCAAAAATCTTACAAATGTAGCAGCAAACCCATTTCAAATTTGCAATAGGTTCGGGGGAAATTTTTATTTTGTAATTCATTAAAAATTTGAACATTTTTAACTTTGCTTTCAACCATCGTAAAACTCCAATTGAAATTTCAAGCAATATCATAGGATTCAACTTGATTTTCATATTGTTGATACTTCAATAGAAAATGTTTCGCAATATTCTACTAGCTCATCTTCGTCAATCATTTGCATTCCGATTAAATCACATCATCCACTTCACAACCATTTGTAGCGAAATGTTATCAACGGAAATAGCTTTTAGCATTTTTTGATAATAAATTGTTTAATAAAAGATCTCAGATGTGTTACCTCGCTCATATGTCATATCGCATTTTCAGCACCTTATCGGAGGTTTGCTGGATGAAGCTATACTCTCCATTATCGTGACTGCCTTTTACCCAATATCGCGACAAATCACATAAGTTCGGACCCGATATGAAATTCGAATCAAAGTCATAAAAAAACATCGCGTTCGCTCAATCGCAATAGTGATAGGAGCATAATTTTTAAAGGCCGATGTCTCGGATCCAGTATGTTATTAAATTTTCATCATAAAATCATCGGGTCCACTCTTCATCGCATATTAGCGTATCGAGAATTTTTACATCATGTACTTAAGATTTCCGATCACGATCGCCGGTTAACCACGTCATTCATCGCATATCGGTATCGCAAGAATCATATTGTATTACATTGGGTACCAAACATTCTCCAATCGTCGATTAGCATCGCCAATTAGAAATCGCCAATATCGCAATCGCTTCATCACATTTTTATTTATGCTCACATCACATCTCCCGAATCTATTGCGTATGAGCGATGTGCAATGTGGGAAGCACAATGTCAATATTCCCCGATCCCCAATATAATATATATTTAATGATAGTGATCACTTCATTTCATTGCACATGTTCTCATTACATGTTTTCATATCGCTCTAATTTACTGCCATTGCAATATCCGGTGCGATGAACTGTCCAATGCATGCCTTTGATCCATTAACATTTAATCGATATATGGCATAGCAACAAGGTAGAAGTCTTGCAAATTAAACTTGGAGCTTTACTGGTGAAGAAACATGTGATACGAATTATCTCGATACGAAACGATGTGTTACTTTAAAAGCGAGTTTGGGTAACCACTATGGTAAGAAGACGTTGTTAATGACAAATAAGACAGCATATTCAAATCATTTTGATTTCTCATATATCGAGTTTTTAAATATATAATTCCATAATTAAAAAAGAAATTCAGAGACCTCTCTATCTTCACATTTAAATTTTATTATCTTCGATGTGGCCTTGATTACGGACAGATTTATAAAATCATGGAGTTTATATGAAACTTATAATATTTTGAGAAACAATCTATTACTTTTCGCAAATTTTCATTCTCACATTTCGAAATGCATTTGTGTTTCCCCTCGAACATTAAGCATTCCATTTTTTCATTTCCATCGCTTGCTTGGTTAGATAAAATAAATAAGTGATTTTGGGTTATAGGATTTTGGTTAGTTTAATGACTTCTTCAAGTTTTTAGAAATGTTAATTAAAAATAAGAGATGTACAGCTAGTTCTGAAAATACTAGATACTTTCCTGAGATAAGATCTAAAAAGCATTATCCAATGGTAAGATTCATGTACCCACTTTTCATTAATTTCTATTTCATTACTTTACATTTCGATTTTGTTTTTCTCGAGTATATAAATCTATTTTGCGGTTCTCTCCATTTGAAGCTCAATCCTCTGCTGGGATCATACATTTTGAAGTCCTATATTCTTCTCCCACAGCTTTTATTTCAATAAGAAACAACTAATATTTATTGAAACAATTACACTCCAGAAATTTCCGAACTTTTAGTTTGTTTCTTTAAGCATTTTTTTATTAGAAAATGATTAAGATGATGCTTTGAAACAAGAAGATTGATATCGAATGCGTAAAATTTTCATTGTGTCAGATAAAATGATCATCTTTGCTATCCAAAAAGCCTACACACACTTACAACCCTCACAAGGTATGATTTTTCTAAAATCTCGACATAAGAAGGACTGATTACATGATTATTTTCTTTTTCTTCATATTGTTGAGACAATGGTATAACCATTCTTGTTAGAGTTTGTATTTCAAAAACTTAGATTTTCCTTTCACTTTTCAATTTCTTCATTTTTGTTTGTTGATTTCTTTTCTAACTTTAGCATAAGAAGTATTTTCCTTTGGTTTTCCAGCTTTGAGATTTTGGGTGACCTTGCCATGATTTATATGAAAGCCTACTTGTTACTCTAACAAATGGTCGTGCGCATACATCGAGAAAAATTGCTAATAGTCACCTATTAGATTTTTCTTAAAATCTCTATAATGAAAGTTTGATTTTCTTATCATAAAGGTAAACATACTGTAAGGGAAGAGATTACCACTTTTAGAGATAGAAATTGACAAAGTATCATAAAATACGGAGAAATTTCTTTTTTCATCAAAATTAGTAATCATTTTGAGATTTCAATATTTTATTAAGATCTTTCAAAGGTTCTATTACTCGGTCAAGAAAAGTGTATTTTAACTAAGTAAAGGCAGGTTTACAACAAAGCACCTTTTAACTCGAAATTTTTCATTTCTTAACTGCGAAGGAGTCCAATGATTCTCCCTGTCCCAAAGAGTCATATTTTTCTAGAATATAATCTAGAGATATATTTAAACTTAAAAGATAAGAGGTCTCATTATGAGCCTGCTTACCATGATCATGGAAAAATAGGGCCGACATTGACCAACAACTTTCGTTAAACAAACCGTAGGGTAATGGGCTTATGATTGCATAATAATTATAAGACAAGGGGTCTCATCACGAGACCGATCTTTGTTCGGTCCCAATTACTAATCCAGTGAATGGCATTGTCAACTATCACATGGCTTTCAAACCGAGGACAATGGCTTTTTAAGATTTATAATAAAAAATAAAAATAAAAAAATAAAATAATATAAATGGATTTATCTCTAGGTCAATAATTCTTAAAGATGACTGGGATTCCTAAAGTCGATTGATGATTAAAGGTAGCCCATCGAGACTATAGATGTTTAGCTTTGGGCAGCAGCGGGTGGCTCTGCTATGACAAATGAGTATATTTAAAAAAGCTAAGCTGTCGTATAGTGACCCCTACTTTACCTCTACAACTAATTAAAGACTGATATGAGAGTTTTGAAATACTCTTAATTTATGAGGGATTTTTAAAAAAAATTACGATTAGATGATTCTTGCTTTTATAAGACTAATGAACCTAGTCAAAGCATTTCAAGCATAATTCTCTCTTCTTTAATTAGTTTTACTTTGATTTTTAGAAAAAATCTTATTCATATCAAACGAGCAGATAACCTGGTTCTTCTCAAGTGTGTCGCGCATTGTTGTGGTATACACACCCCCCCATTTTTGACTTGTTCACTTCAAATAATGGGGACCCTTTCTATAAATTTTTGGCTAAACACCTTTCCGGATTCTTATTTATTTGATTATCCTACGCAATTGTTAATTTTTTATTTTCTTTGTATTCTTGTTTTGATTTCTTTGTTAAAACCGATTTTTAATAAGCTTCCCATTGATGCTTGTTTTACCTCATTTGGTCAACTGGTTTGAAAATGGTACTCCTTTAAAGTCCCATCATTTATCTAGTCTGGGTTAAAAATGCTATTTTTATTCTTTTTATTTATTTTCGGAGTGGCTGTAGTTTAGAAAATTTCATAACTAAACTAAACATCATTAAAATAAAACCAAAATAAAAAACTAATATTTAACATTAAATTTTAAGATTAATTAAATTAATTATTATAATAAAATATAATTAATTTAATTAAAATTAAAACTTAATATTAAAAATATATATATATATATAAAATAAAATAAAAATTTTACATTGCATATCACAATATTGGATCCGTCGCAATTTTTATAACATGCACATTTGAAAAACCCCGATCCAAGGTTCTTGCGATATGCGATAAGGCCAAATGCGATGTGTTAAAAGATTTTAATACAAAGTTTTTCACCCCTTATGCCTCCCGCACCTCCACCTCACTCACCCTCACGTCACCCTCACCTCACACTCCACTCACCATATCCCTCCATAATCTCACGTGGATGAATTAATGGGTTTGGATTGATTTCAATGGTTTGTTTTATGGGTTTTGGGTTTGGATTGATTTCAATGGTTTGTTTTATGGGTTTTAGGTTTGGATTGATTCCAATGGTTTGTAAATTAATTTTTATATTTTTTATATTATAATAATTATATTATAATTATAATATTTATTATAATTTTAATATAATTTGAATTATAATATTAATTATATTTAAATTAACTTTTTCAAATCATTTGTATATTAATTTAATTTTGTAACTTAATTAATTTCTAAATTAGATGATAATTGATTAGAATTAATTGTATATATTAGTTAGTTAATAATTAATTTAGAATTAATTATTAGATAAATATAATTCTAATTTAGGATTAGATTTTTAATTAAAATTCTGATTTTTAACCCAGAAACAGAATTTCCAGATTTATGCCAGATTTGACTCATCAACTTTGGAAGCTCATAGAATGAGTTTTACTTGGCCAAATGAGGCCCAGGACAGCTCATTGGAAAGATAAAATCAAGGAGAACATTTCTGAGGAGGTTCCACTAATAGATTTGGTCATTAATTGGGTCAAAAATCATGCAGAAGATCAAGCTCCGAATTTCTAAAAACAAAATCAATTTTCTGATTTATTTTCTGCATTTTCATTTGTCCAAGCCTCTTCTAATTGCAGATCCATTCGTCAATAATATCCTTGGCCAATTAAACCATCCCAGGCATCAATAGAGAGCTTATATTTTATTTTCAATTATTTATTTAAATAGAATTTGATTGGATTTGTTTTAATGCCAGAAATGGTATTTTGATTTTATTGTTGCATCTTAATTTATTTTGATTTTTTTTTACAGAAAAACAGTAGAAGAGATATGAAGAAAAGATCTTAATTAATGAGAATGCTCCAGCAATTAAAAGATTGGGATTTTTGAGCAAATAAAATGGGATTGGACAGATTCCTCCTTAACAAACTTTCCTCTCAAGAATTCATGTGCAAATATTATAAATAACAGATTGCAGAATGTAATAAGGGCTGCTCTCCTCTGCAATTCTGGAATTCTAAAAGCACTTTTGTAATAGGGATTTAGAGTTGTAGGTGGGAGGAGTGGAATCTCAGATCTGGGGATTATTGAGGTTTTTCTTTTACATTCTGAGTTATGTATAATGAACAGAGTTTGCACTATTGTAGCTCTGCTTTTGAAAGCAGAAGCTTAGGCATTGTAAAGGACTATTAGAGACCGGAGCTGGAGAAATGGATTCAATAAATTGGTATTTCGAATACTATTATTTTAAATGTTGGTTTTATTTTATGATAACAGGAATGGTGTCAATTTACTTACATATTTGTGCACTTTTGTCGGTATGGGTAATTTTCTTCTATTTTATGTTGTTATTTATCTCTGCTCTTATGGGCTGAATTCTGATTTCTGGGTAACTATTTACTCATAAATCTGTCTTTTAATATTGGATGAATAAATAGTGATATGTTGTGAACTTCTTCCGCATATTATTGTTTAATAATTCAAGTTACTGATTAAATGATCAAGATCATTCTGTGAACTTCTTCCTGAGTGTTGTTGATTGATTATTTCAGTTAAAAGGTCTCAATAGGATGTGTTTTGCTATCCATAATGTCAGTTAATTGAACTATTTCATTAACATGATATTCATTATAAACAAGACATATTTCAATCCCAATATTATAAATACCTACTCTTGGTTGGGTTAGATCTATATCTGCCTAATTAAGATAGGATTAAGATAGTTTCTTTTGCTTGCATCTTAGAATAAGTTTGCATTTAGATTAATTTCTACATTCTTTTAAGTCCTCTTCCCAAAGAGGCAAACTTTAGTAGTGGATTGGTTGAGCCCTAAATCAGCTTAAGGATCACTTTCTTGCCTGATCAGCAAGAAGGTTGATCTGATGTCTCTTTTCCATTGGTGAATGAAAGTCATATTTTAAAGCCATTGGAGATTGAGAGAAGGTAACTGGACCTAGTTGAACCAGTCGGAACCACCATTCCAAACGGAAAATGAGCTGATTTAAGGTCCGGACCGGATGGTCATCCCCCATGTTGTTGCGGCGATTTTCGAGGCTTCAACACCTTCTA